>JAFBMS010000075.1:1465656-1470656 GCA_019788955.1 Albula glossodonta | reverse complement strand
CATGCTTTTCCTAAAATATAAAATATAATTTTTCTTTCAAAAGTCTGTAATAATGAAAGAAGCTAGATTCTAGAGGCATAAGTGAGGCATTGTGCAATGACCAGTGAGTGTAAGGCCTGGTCTGTAGAAGAAGCCTGATGTCTTTGTTACCGCAGGCACACAGAGCTCAGATCAGTTATTAAGATAAACCAGCCAACCAGTTCACTTTAATTCCCCACAAGAACTGAACAGAGAGTGGTTGTGGACTCGCATTCCTGAAAGTTTCATTAGGCAATTTCAAGATTAGGATTTCAACACCATTAACTGTAATAGAATGTGCAATTTGCATGCAAATACAATGCATACTTTTTTCTATTCTTGTCTGGCTTTTGCTTAAGAAAATTATATCAAAACATTCTGGTTGGTCATGGCTAGGGTACAATTTACACGACTTCAGAAACTGAATGGAGAAGGAGGGATTAAATACTTACACACAACTATCAGCAATAGTGCTTCAATCTGTAATATGTACAAATGATTTCTGAACAAAGCAGCTTGCAGCGCAGATTTTTTCATTAGCTCAATAATGTTTTACATACACAATATTTATAGGAGAATACATGGCAGAAATAATGTATTAGTACACAAAGAAAGATTGAAAAAGAGGTTCCCATGTTCTTTTACAAAATCGCTTGGTTTTGGCAGCCTCCTAAAAGAACTACTGAGTGCAAAAACCATAATGGCTTCTGATTGGCTTGTCACTGATTGGCCTGTTCTGATTGGTTCCCTTCCAATCAGATTCAGCCGGGGAACAGGTCAGGAAAAACGAGCCACACACTATGCAATGTCACAGCTGGAATGGCACAAGGATCATAAAGGCTCCTTAGACTTTAAAACAGCAGTAAAATACCAGTATAACTGTGCATTATGGGGTTATAGACACTGTAATAAAGCACAGCAACCCCAAATTTTTTAGTCATAGAACATACTTGAAGGAATCTCTGCACAGAGAACAGAAGAACTTTCTTTTTAAGTATAGATTTCTGTATGCATTTGTGATGTTTTTAATTATTTTTGTATCTGAATCACATTCCTACCAACTTGTGCATCATGTGTCTAATGTTTCGGCATCCAGAAACTGAGCAGAGTTCTGTTGTTGACAAAAGGTCTGATTGACTAAAGCATTTAGTTTGTGCAAAACTGTCTTGCTGGTGCAGGAAGACTAACAGTGATTGGTTGATTCAGTGCATTTGCTCCAATCACAAATCATGTCACTGAAGTTGCACGAGCAAAAATGTTAGCATCTACCTCTGGCTCTGATAAATCTAGCCCGGAGTGTTCAGTAGGCATTGTGGGATTGACAAAGAGCCTCTTGAAGGGAGAGTATCAGATGCTAATGAGTCTGAGTGGCCGTGTTGGACGGATGAGTACGGCCCACTCAAATAGTTCCAATATTGACAAAACAACCAGATTTCTTTTTTCAGAATGCGAAAGTACAGCATGTGATTTTACAGCTGTGTGGCAAACACAGGGACAGTCTAATAAACTGAGATTTGGTTTTTTCCAGCAAATGGGAAGGCTTGGTAAATGAGAATTGAAAAGGATGAAAGAGAAAAAGTTTTTTTTTTTTTTCACCTGCAACTTGCATGGCAGCAGCTGCACCTAAAGAACAGACGAGAAAACAAAAGCACAAGTCACAGCTATGTTTTCATTTCTACTATAGCAACACATTGATGGGTCAAAACTATCTATTGCAAGATGCTCTCAAAGAAGAATTACTGCTGTAGTATGTGAAAACACATATGAGTGGATTTGTTTCACGGAATTTTTTTTTTGTGTGTGTGTGTTGAATAAAACATGCTATAACAGCAGTTGAATTGTAATGTGTGCCCTGGGTTTTTTGTATCCTGCCACATTTACCTGCTAAAAGGAAATCTTTGATCTCTCCAGGATAAAAAGAGCCACAGGAGAATTTTCTAGAAACGGGTGCTTTACAGAGGAGCCGTGCTCTGTGGTTACTGTACACTGAAACACTGTTCTGAATTTCACCAGGGAGTTTCTGTGGTTATGCAGCTTCACAGAAATGTGAGGGCTTCTGGACCATGGCAATTCACGCCACTGTTAACTGCATTCCAGTTTGATTTGAGTTTATTTTCAAGAAGTCAGTGGGGGGGGGGGGGGGGGGGGGGGGGGTTCATGGCTAATGTTCTCATGTTTTAATTTTCTTTATTATAATTCATAAGTGGTCCTACCCAGCACTTTGCATGCTGTGTGGTGTGTTCCACTCAATAAATATTAAAACAGATTATTTTGATACTTTATAGTCTAATTCATAATGTATTAGAAAGAGAAATCAATTATACATTAGAAAAAAAATTGATGAAGAAGACAGCTTTTCATAAAAATTACTTCATCAAAAACAATCCCCATACTTCCAGCAGGTTGGAAACTGTGGACTACAGGTTCATTATCATACACAAATACAATGATTGTGAGACTGTGTGCAAAAGAAGGGACTCATATAAGGGCCATATTTCACCATTGTTTTTTTAGGAAATGGCATCCATTTTGGTCCCATGTGCTGGCAGCCAGATGTGGAGGTACAGTTATGATGTTCAGGGCAAACCTGGGAACCTGATTTAGAACAGCACTTCTCAAACACCGTGAGGTAAAAATCCACTTTAAAGGACAGTTCACGCAAAGTAGTGAGTCCTGACGATTAGTCAGTTTCCTCTCCGCAAAAATGAAATTGGTATTACAAACCTAAATTCAGACAATAAGTCTTGTTTTGTGGTTTTAGGAAAAAAAATTATTACATAGTGTTTTACCGCATAGTGTTTTATTGTTTTAATTCAATATGATATTCTTTCTTAAGACATATTACCAACTACATTTTTCTTCTCTCATAGCCAGATATTTTCCCTTGTTTGTCATATTTTTAAGAAATCATGTTATTTCCTATTTTGTAAGTTACAGCTTTTTGATGCTCAATGAAACACATTCAAACAATGCTAATGACAAAATGTCTGCGTCCCCATCATAAAAGAGCACCTGACACGATTATCTCTCAATAGAACCTTTCAATTCATCACTCAGTCCTGGCAAATCGGTTACCATAGACCCTGAGCCAGTGCTGCTGCCATCTAGTGGCCACCAGTGGGCTGACACCCTGCCATGAGCTGTAGAGAGAGAGAGAGAGGGCTCATGACCCACATAACTGGCAGAGCTACCCTGTGCAATCAATCATTCTTCAATATTAATTATATTAATATTAATTAAACTCTGTTATGCTCTAAAATACTGTGCTCGTCTGAATTCTGTGGGTGTTTATATTCAATATTGGCTCCACCCATTTCACCCATCCATCATCATTTGTAACATGTATCCTTCTGTTCATAGAAAACGCATCAGACAGAACACCCGAACCAGGGATGCTGCTATACTTTTAGCAGTACTGGGGCACAGGTCCCCACTGCCCACATCCTCATGCTTGCAATTTATGATACATTTTTAAAAACAAGTTATTTTTCATGATCATTGACTGGTGCACAACAATTTATTGCCGGGACACGTGCCCCAGTAAAAGGGTCCGGTGACGCCCCTGACCTGACCTCAGACACATAAGTGTGGTGTTGCACTGAGACCGGAAACCAGCACCGACGTGAATACCAGGTGCTGAGCGGACCTGTGATCCCTGTGCCCACTGTGCTAAAGAGAAGAAGAAGCCACAAGCGCTAACGAAAACGTGCTAGTCCTTTTTGCCTCCTCTGTTGCCAAGGCGGCAATTTTGGCCTCGCTGTGACATATGGCTGACAGGGGGAAGGTCATGTAACTGTAATCTGTGCAGTCATGCAGGTGGCGGTGTAGGTGCCGGAGGAACAACACGGGGATAGGTAAAGCAAGTCCGAAGGCAACTCACCTGTCAGGTAACGTGGTATGTAGGTCAGCAGGGAGGGAGCATATCTGTCATGTTCAGCTCTGTGTACGGTTTAACAGGCTTGTTCTTTTTATATCAGGGAATAATGAGAACTAGAGGCTGAATTACACACTTGTGTCTATGTCCCTCCTCCCAGACTATTTTAATTTAAGGTTAACTCCCTAACAGCTCATGCTTTACAAACATTATCTGCCAGCACAACAAAAATAATTCATAGTGATACAAAATCCCAACAGAAAGGGCTTGAAATAGAACCCACCCCTGATTTTTGTAACAGAATGATGTTAGTTAAAAATGCCTTACAGTACCACAGTGGACTATTTTAAGCCCCTTTTAAAAATAATTTTTGACGTGTGGCGTAGCAAAAATGGAACAAATGTGGCGTATGCTGTAGTCAGGCAGATTGGGGGAGACACAATGAAACCGTTCAGCGCCAGTCGGCCCAAAACCACAGGAATGTGAGCTTGCCCCTTTGAGCTGGACCCACTCCACCTCTGCACCAGGTGTTAACAGTTTGGGGTTCACACACACACACACACACACACACACACAGACACACACACACACACTCACACACACACACACACACACACACACACACACACACACACACACACACACACACACACACACACACACACACACACACACACACACACACACACACACACACACACACTCACACTCACACACACTCACTCACACACACACACACACACACACACAAACACTCACACACACACACACACTCACACACACACACTCACACTCACTCACACACACACACACACCTCATTTATTTGAATGAATGCATAACCAATTTTTTGTACAGGTTTGCAATACTGGTGTGAAAACAAGTTTTGCTGAATATCTCTTGGTTCATTTCTATGCTATATCATTCTACTGCTACTTTTCATGTGTTTTAAAAATGCCGCGTGTGGGTACTTCTGAAAATGAAACATGAATGGTAAAATAAATGAGAAATTTGATTGTCATATTACAGATGGACAAGGGACCACATCTTTCTGCAAGAGGATCAGGTTTTTCCACATGTTACACACTGTCCATTTACACAGATAGATAT
>JAFBMS010000075.1:1043156-1460656 GCA_019788955.1 Albula glossodonta | reverse complement strand
GTTCTGCGCTCATTGTGTTGCCAGTGTTCTGTGCTCATCGTGTTACCATTGTTCTGTGCTCATCGTGTTGCCAGTGTTCTGCGCTCATTGTGTTGCCATTGTTCTGTGTGCATCGTGTTACCAATGTTCTGTGTGCATCGTGTTGGCAGTGTTCTGCGCTCATTGTGTTGCCAGTGTTCTGTGCTCATCGTGTTACCAGTGTTCTGTGCTCATCGTGTTGCCAGTGTTCTGCGCTCATTGTGTTGCCAGTGTTCTGCACTCATTGTGTTGCCCGTGTTCTGTGCTCATCGTGTTACCAATGTTCTGCACTCATCGTGTTGCCAGTGTTCTGTGCTCATCGTGTTGCCAATGCTCTGCACTCATTGTGTTGCCAGTGTTCTGCGCTCATTGTGTTGCCAGTGTTCTGTGCTCATCGTGTTACCAGTGTTCTGTGCTCATCGTGTTGCCAGTGTTCTGCGCTCATTGTGTTGCCAGTGTTCTGTGTGCATCGTGTTTCCAATGTTCTGCGCTCATTGTGTTACCAATGTTCTGCGCTCATTGTGTTGCCAGTGTTCTGTGCTCATCGTGTTACCAGTGTTCTGTGCTCATCTTGTTGCCTGTGTTCTGCACTCATCGTGTTGCCAGTGTTCTGTGCTCATCCTGTTGCCTGTGTTCTGCACTCATCGTGTTGCCAGTGTTCTGTGCGCATCGTGTTGCCAGTGTTCTGCACTCATCGTGTTGCCAGTGTTCTGCGCTCATCGTGTTGCCTGTGTTCTGCGCTTATCGTGTTGCCAGTGTTCTGCGCTCATCGTGTTGCCAGTGTTCTGTGCTCATCGTGTTGGCAGTGTTCTGCGGTCATCGTGTTGCCAGTGTTCTGTGCTCATCGTGTTGCCAGTGTTCTGTACATATCGTGTTGCCAGTGTTCTGCACTCATCGTGTTGCCAGTGTTCCGTGCGCATCGTGTTGCCAGTGTTCTGTGCTCATCGTGTTGCCAGTGTTCTGCACTCATCGTGTTGCCAGTGTTCTGTGTGCATCGTGTTACCAGTGTTCTGTGCTTATCGTGTTGCCAGTGTTCCGTGCGCATCGTGTTGCCAGTGTTCTGTGTGCATCGTGTTACCAGTGTTCTGTGCTTATCGTGTTACCAGTGTTCTGTGCTTATCGTGTTGCCAGTGTTCTGCGCTCATTGTGTTGCCAGTGTTCTGTGTGCATGGTGTTGCCAGTGTTCTGCGCTCATCGTGTTGCCAGTGTTCTGCGCTCATCGTGTTGCCTGTGTTCTGCGCTTATCGTGTTGCCAGTGTTCTGCGCTCATCGTGTTGCCAATGTTCTGTGCTCATCGTGTTGGCAGTGTTCTGCGGTCATCGTGTTGCCAGTGTTCTGTGCTCATCGTGTTGCCAGTGTTCTGTGCGCATCGTGTTGCCAGTGTTCTGCGCTCATTGTGTTGCCAGTGTTCTGTGCACATCGTGTTGCCAGTGTTCTGCGGTCATCGTGTTGCCAGTGTTCTGTGCGCATCGTGTTGCCAGTGTTCTGCGCTAATCGTGTTGGCAGTGTTCTGCGCTCATCGTGTTGCCAGTGTTCTGTGCTCATTGTGTTCCCAGTGTTCTGCGCTCATCGTGTTGCCAGTGTTCTGTGCTCATTGTGTTGCCTACCCAATACTCTAAACAGCCACCCAATACTGTCAGTGGAAGTCCAACTGAGAGAAATGCATTTTAGCTGCAGAAAACAAATGTAATGCTACAATTAAATGCTGTGGAGTGAAAACCTCCCATGTCATCTCCTCCTGAAAAATTCAAATTTTATTCACAGATTTACTCACAGATTTCTTTTTACGGATTTAATTAGTTAAGCATCCTGGAGCTTTCTCAACCTTTAAATCAAGTGTTACCTGCTGCCTTCAAGGACTCATGGGTTTAGCGCGCCGGTCTCACGCCCACTGTGGTTTTTCACCTTTCCGGATGTTTACATTAGGCTGGCAGCCGATAATGAGAGGGTGCAGCTCAGATTGTCACTGATTAGTAAAGAATGGGGAGCCGTGTTCAGGAAGCAGAGGTGCCTCAAACAGTCACACCCTCCACCAATGAGTCATGTCATCCATTTAACAGTACAGCTGAAATGACTTTTGGGTTGTGCATCATACAGATCCCTGTGCTCTTCATACAGAAACATGCGCCCTTCATACAGAAACATGTGACAGCATTAGTCAAAAAAATGTTCAAAACACTGTCGTGACAGTGACTTGAAGATAAGATGGGAACATTGGTATAACTTTCACCATGATAATCTTAGAACAATTGGAACAGATAATTAATGATAGGCTATTTCCAGCAAAATGGCAAAAGACAAATGATGAGCAGGGGAGTTCTGTGGAAAGGAATTGCTGTATGTGAATCATTTAAAGCCCCATGGTTAATCTGAGAGGATTGCATTTCTCTGAAATGGGAAGCGCTAGACAGACAGGGGTTTGTGAGCAGGCTCAGTAGCGAGACTGCCCCGGTCAGTAAGTGACTCCATGCAGCAAATTAAACTGTAAATTCAAGTTTTCTGTGGCACGTATGTAAAAGAGAAGACATATGCCAAATGAAGCTGTCTTGTTGGGAGGAAAAAATAATTCTACATTTTGCTGTCGTTAGCAAAGCTCAACCGTCTCTCGCCTTCAAATCTGTGGTTCAGCTGTTGAGTTGTTGATACTCCTTGGTCATGAAGTTGAGGCTGAGACCCTGTGCTGATGTCCAGGTTTAATACAGTACTGGATACTCTAGATTTTCTGTTAATGATAAACCTCATTCAGCCAAAAGGGCCTCCACCAACCATTACATTACATAATCTTATATTCTTATGCGAGATTTAGGCTTAAAAAACACGTTTGGCCTTTGCAGTGTATCTCCTAATGCTTCCTTAATGCAGATCAGAGTTGATATTGTCTCAGAGCTGTCTTCTACTATAAAAACACACAGTGTTTCATGGGGGAGGGGTAGAATGAACACAAACAACACAGTGCTGAGTCACGTCATGAGTTTCACACTGTGCTCCGTGTCTCTACGTCTCTTGGGACTTTGCTACTTTACGTTATTATCGGATTGTAATGAGAAACAACTGATAACACAGTAGTGCTTATGTTTCCAATGTTCCATGTTCCTGCTTTATCTTTTGCTGTAGAAACCTTTTCTGGTTATCACATGAATGAAAAGTGCAGTTTAAATAGACACAAATAATATATTTCATTAGCATGATCAAAAGATAATCATCTACGCTAACAGGGGGCCGCTGACAACTATTTGACTGCAGTAAACTCAACAAAATCTCAATCAAAAAGCTCACAGAAGGTAATCACCTACAAGCACTTTGATTTGCAGATATGATAACGGAGAGTAAATGCACTGTTCTGACACAAGCTGCTTTTTAAATCCATTTCTGGTGCCAGTAAAGCCACTGTACAAACACCCGTTTGAATTGTAAGTGATTAAGTCATGCTTTAAATTAAAACATGAGGTCTAGAATAGACCTACCATCTTCCTCAGAAATGAATGGTACATTTGCACTGTAAAGTGCCTGAGATAACCAAGGCCTGCCCTCACTCACGTACTGTTTTCCATCAGCAGATACAGATGCCACATCACAGGTGGTAAAGGTGTTGGGCCCCAGGTCTGAAGAGTCTGGGCATCAGTATTAGCTGAAGGTGACACCTACACCAAGAGACAGAGATGTAAAACAGAGAGAATTGTGGGATAAGATTGTGCCAGACACCCTCCACATAAGGATCAGAGACCACACATTTTTCTTTACACCCATTAAACTGCATAATGAGATGTTGTAAAACACCCTTACTCAACTCCTACACCAGTGATTTGCAAGCTGGGCTCGGGTCTTGGTGGCCAAGGGTTCAACTCAAAAGCAAAACAATGACTGTGATACTAAACTAAATATGCACCATAATGCACAGCTATTGTGTAGACAATTCTGCCGTTTAAACTAAATAATTTACGATGACCGTTACAAAGTGCCCATCTTGAAATTCATGCATTTACATTCTGCTGAAGAGCAGATTTCATTTAGTATGACTTGGGCAAGAGAAAGTAACATTCACATCTGTAGTTTAAACAACAAAGCTTATGGTCCATAATTAAAAAGTTTTTCCTTTTGTCTTTTGTCCTAAAGGGGAGTGGACAAGCAAACATTGGATCTACTGTTCCAGGAACTCTTCAACACTTCTGCTTTCATCCTTTGTCAGCTTTGATGGGAAAGTCTCCAGGTCTCCACTGCATGGAAAACGCAGAGATAATTGCGGGCTCTGTGGCTTTTTCAATGCGCACAGTAAAAATAGCAGCTGTTCAGACTATCACTGGCCCATGTCTGGCCACACAGAGTGTCACTGTAGGTGTATGACACCTCCCTTTTGCTGAAAGACACATCAGACCAAGCACTGCTGTCATGTGTCTGTTTTATATATACAGTACAAATGAGTCTCAAAGACTTTAAAATAACCTGCACGTTTGCAGTTTAGAAAAACAATCCGCGCCCACATTTCTGGAGGCATGATAACAGCATACTTTCAGTGCTTCATCCGCAGGGTAAATAGCATGCGTTTATAGACACAATTATAATTGCCAACTGGTTATTGTCATGTAATAGTCCATGTTAGCATGTAAGGGCTTGCAGAACAGGTTCCACAGCCCCCTGCTCTCTAGGCTTCGCCGGGGTGCTCCATGGCACAGCACATGGAGTCTTGGCGGCAGATCATTTAACTCGTCTTACTCCAGTGTTCTGCGTGGCACATAGAAACAGCCATTATGTCAGCTTTTCCAGCAGAACCAGTCACACAGGCTTGGTCCGTTTTAATCTTTATTAACGTTCTGACAGAGGCCCGATCCGTGTTTTTAAAAATGGGCCTTTCTCCCATGTAGCCTCTTAATCCTGTGGACCAACACACACAATGAAGGATAGCATTAGATTTGAATTAAGTAAGGGGGCATGGCCCCAGCTTAAAGATGACTTCCCAAAGTGTGGGGAGGAGAAAGCTACTTGTTAGATGCTCATTATGTTCCCTGGTTCTGCACACAGAAACTCCTTTCTCTCTGCAGGCTGGTGTCATTAGCACCTGGGCGGCCAGGGCTGTTCTGTGCGCTGTTAGCTTCCACCTTCCTAATTCATCCCTGTGCTCAAATTAGCCAGCCGTGCCACAGTGCTACCACAGGGCTTCATACTCCATACCCCTGCTAAAATTAATGTGTTGTATGGGAAGAAAGCTGAGCTGTTTTGTAACCATACGCATAGGACACTGAGTCAAAGTCTATGTATAGGACATGTGTTCATGCCTTCTCACGATTAGAAATGTGTGATTGTGCTGTGTGCCATTCTGTATGTTTGCAAACATGTGTGTCCGTGCCAGGGTGTTTGGGAGTGTGTGATTGTGTGAGTGCACAAATGTGTCTTTTCATACATGAGAAAGTGTAATTGTGCAGTTGTGTATGTGCTTGCATATCTGTGTGTGTCTGTGTCTGTAAGCTTGTGCGTGTATGGATATGTGTGTGTGTGTGTGTGTGTGTCTGTAAGCTTGTGTTTATGTGTGTGTGTATCTTACAGTTATAGCTCTACTCTTAGCCAGGACAGCAGCAGTGAAAACCATTAAAAGGATTGCCCTGAGCAAACGCACACGGGTACAGAGGAACCCAATGGAAACGCAGGGTACCGGTGGGGAACATTTTCCTGCTGTAGTCTAACTGCGCTCATGTCCTCAGAAGGCCTAGAGGATGCCAAGTTTCATTCAGTGGTCCTGGATGGGATCAGCTTCACTGTATTTTAAGAGTGTCCCTCCTGCAGAAAGGGCTATAATGGCCCCTTACACAGAGCACAACCATTCAGTACAGAGACATTATACATTACATTATAGGCATTTAGCAGATGCTCTTATTCAGAGAGACTTACAACACAAATTGTATTTCTTTTGGGACAAGGCGTCAGGATACTGCAAGGACTCATTCGCAGGCAGACGTGAAAATAAACCAAAGTTTATTGCAGCCAAAACCAAGTCCACAATCCAATAATCAGGGTGAAAAACAAGAAGAGTTCAAAACCAGTAAGACACGGCAGAAGTACCAAAACACAATCAAAAAGACAAAATGGGAAAAACAGGCAGAGGTCAAAACCAGGAAAAGTCAGCAATCAAACACAAATCAGAATCCAAAAAATGAGAAAACGGGAAACAGGCAAAAAGTCAAAGAAGAGATCAGGCAGGAACAGAAAGGCTTGTAATACAACAGACCGTGAACACAAACTGAGACAAACTCACACAGAACAAAGGACCAGACAGGGTATAAATGCACAGAGGACTGATGAGCAAACGAGACACAGGTGAACAACAGGGCAGGTGAAACAAATTGACAATCAGGTAATGAAGAGGAAGGTGTGGCAGACAAAAGGGCAAACAAAAACAAAAGCACATGGACCAAAAACAAAAGCACATGGACCGAAAACAAAAGCACATGGACCGAAAACAAAAGCACATGGACCAAAAAAAAAAAGCACATGGACCGAAAACAAAAGCACATGGACCAAAAACAAAAGCACATGGACCAAAAAAAAAAAGCACATGGACCGAAAACAAAAGCACATGGACCAAAAAAAAAAAGCACATGGACCGAAAACAAAAGCACATGGACCGAAAACAAAAGCACATGGACCAAAAAAAAAAAGCACATGGACCGAAAACAAAAGCACATGGACCAAAAACAAAAGCGCATGGACCAGGGAAACTGGTAAATATTTAAATTAAGTGATTTTACCAGATTTTATGGGAAATTTGCATCACTGCACACCTATGGTATGGGTGGGGAATGCCTTTCCTAGGAGGGTCAGAGAGTTTGCAGGTTTTTGCTTCTGCCAACTACCCTGGCTGTTTGCACCAACACTGCTTATTATTATATTATAACAATTATTATTATTATTATTATTATTATTATTTTCAGTGTATTTTCCATTCATGTGCAGTTTTAGACATTCTATTACATTACATTAAAGGCATTTGTTAGATGCTCTTATCTAGAGTGACTTACAAGGCAAAGTGCATAAGAACAGTGCAAAGATAACCCTAGAGAGGGGTAAAGTCCCAATGTGACCAAATAGATCAGGACCCCCCTATAGACTATCTAAGGAGAAAATTCACAACAACAACCTAGGTTAAAAACAAATCACAAGAGCAATAAGGGTAGAGACATTACAAAGAGCAAGGGAGGGGAGGGGAGAGGTGCAGCCTGAAGAGGTGAGTCACTGGCTTGAAGGTGGCCAGTGTCTCTGCCGTTCTCACCTCCACGGGAACATCATTCCACCACCGATAAGTGAATGCATGCCATGCCATGTCACCATTTCTACACATGGGGCGTACCCGTGTTTCAGTTTTCATAATGAAGATGCAGTCAGCCAGCAACGGCCATACCTTTAATTCATTGCCTGTTCATGGTAAGAGCCAACTTGTGGAAAAAAAGTAAGGGTAGGTTTTATTGTACCTTTTAAAGGTCTGTTATTGCAGAACAGCCTCTTTAATGTTTTAAAGGCCTGTTATTGTACAGCTCTCCCATGTAACGTTCAGACAATTACATTTCCAGTTAAACTTGTTATTTTAAAAGGAATTTCCGAATGCCCCAGGGACATGATGCCTACCAAGTTTCAAGTCATCAGATTTGTTCAAAAATGTGTGTGTTAACACCTCTTGACTCTACTTTTATGTGAGTTGTAATGAATTTGAAAAATGTGAATTTAATGTGACACTTCACATTGTGTTGCTGAAGGACTTGGCCCACAGAGTAAGAGGAGATGAGAAAACAATCGTTGGGGAACAGCAAAGAAAAATGCCCTGTGCTTTCGCAAGTAGGACATTACACAACACATTTGCTCTGGGATTAGCTTCAGTGACAAAGAATGTTGACATTTCAGTCTGTTCATTTTTCAGGCATGAGCTTCCCTTTGCCCTGTGATTGGCTGCTTTAATTGCGCGGCTGTGTAATCAGGTTCCACTCCAGCAAAACTCTGTTTTTCAGATCCAGTGATGCTTAATGTGTCCTCGTCTCCCATTTCAGGATACTATGAACTGATATGGAACACAAACGGCTTTCGCTAAAAAAATTACGAGGGCACAAACTCTCAAGTAAAGAAATGTTCACATTTTCACAAAAAAATAATCTCAATGGTTAACAGCAGTTTATGATTCAGCTGAAGAAACAGTGAAACTGGACATGTGAAATCTTTGTGAGCTCAAAGAAAGAAACAATGGTGAAAGCATGGGAAGGATTATCTTAACATCTCATGAATAGAGAATGCATTTCAGTACACACCAGCAAAGGGCCATGGGAAAGGTCTTGGGTGGTATATACCACTGGTACATGGACGTGGAAGTATGGGATAGAAAATTCTGCTTTTAAATTGAAAAGGCTGAAAAGTTTCCAGCAAATGAAAATACCCCATACTCATATTGCGCCTAATTACAACCTAAAACATTTCATTAAATAAAATTACATTTTTTAGAAATAAGTTTCTATCTACAGCTCGATAAATATGTCTAAACATTATTTTGCTATTGCAACACTTTTTCGTGTCTATTTCAGACTGTAGATTCTAAAATGCAGAAAGCATATGCAGTGAAACGCACTCCCAGTCTGCATAGATAGATGACACAGAACAGCACTTCACAAACGGGGGACACCCCTGCATAGGGCAGTGACTTCTGTTAATTAATCTACAGGGCTTGTCACGGCCACACTATACCACTCTGTCCCTCAGTTTATGACCCCAGTGTAAGATCACATAGCAATGATAAGGTGAGACTAAAGACCCAGGACCTTTCGCTGGTACACTGTTTCACTGTTAAACAAATAGCAGGTTTAGGGCACTGTGAGCCCAAGGCCCACAGCTTTCTCACTAAAATAAATCAATAAATAAATAAATAAACTGATAAGCCCACACTGGCTTCTTGTCAGAAACAAATGTTCTGTCGGGCTGCGCTAAAGCTCTTGTAGATGTTATCGGGAGCAGTCAGCGAGCGGTCCGGCTCGCAGCAGGCTCAAAGTGATCTGAGCCAGCCCATTCATTTCTCCCAGGCTGAATTAAAAAACAGAAATCATATATGAGGGCAGGAAAACGACACAGTTTCTAGTTAATTGTCAAAGAATGGGAACTCATTGCTAACGGTATCTCAGCGATGCTCTGGTCTCCAGCTGCAATGCATCGCGGTACCTCCTGCGTCCTCACAACATGGAAGCTCTCCTGCTCTCTGCATCCACTCAGGAGGTGCTGAAGAGATCAGCGGAATACTCTAATGATGAAGAGTGCAGGTGGGTGGAGCTAATGATGTGAGTGACATTTCATGAAACCAATAATGGGTGGAGTTTCAGAAAGCTGGTAATCATAGTTTTTTTTTTTGTGTTTTTTTTGGAACCAATCAAAATATTTTGCTTTCCAAAAGCAAAATTTAACTATCTGTTCAAAAGCATGATTTCCAGATCAGTTTAGCTTGGGTGAAGAAAAGTTTGAATGCATGAGGGACAGACGTACTAAAGCAGTGTCAAATGCAAAGGTGAATGGCAGAACACAAATTACACACAAAATTGACAATATATCTTGAATAAATACATAACATCTAAGTCTGCATTTCAGTAGATGGATATCCGGAGGAGGTCCACAAAATCACTGCAATTTTGGACCAGCAAAATAGTTTTCTTTCCATAATCAAAAGGGAACACAGTGGTATGGTCGTCACACTCATTGCACACTTGTGCAAGCATCCCTGTCAGATGTATCCTGAGCTGCGCTGTTTTGCTTGGAAATAAGACACTAGAAATCAAACTCGCAACGGAAATAAGACACTAGAAATCAAACTCACAACGGAAATAAGACACTAGAAATCAAACTCACAACGGAAATAAGACACTAGAAATCAAACTCGCAACGGAGATAAGACACTAGAAATCAAACTCACAACGGAAATAAGACACTAGAAATCAAACTCACAACGGAAATAAGACACTAGAAATCAAACTCACAACGGAAACAAGACACTACAAAATCAAACTCACAACGGAAATAAGACACTAGAAGTCAAACTCACAACGGAAATAAGACACTGGAAATCAAACTCACAACGGAAATAAGACAGCAGAAGTCAAACTCACAACTGGAATAAGACTCCAGAAGTCAAACTCACAACAGAAATAAGACACCAGAAGTCAAACTCACAATGGAAATAAGACACCAGAAGTCAAATTCACAACTGGAATAAGACACCAGAAGTCAAACTCACAATGGAAATAAGACACCAGAAGTCAAACTCACAACTGAAATAAGACACCAGAAGTCAAATTCACAACTGGAATAAGACTCCAGAAGTCAAACTCACAACTGGAATAAGACTCCAGAAGTCAAACTCACAACAGAAATAAGACACCAGAAGTCAAACTCACTATGGAAATAAGACACCAGAAGTCAAATTCACAACTGGAATAAGACTCCAGAAGTCAAACTCACAATAGAACTAAGGCCATCCAGAAGTCAAATTCACAACGGAAATAAGACTCCAGAGGTCAAACTCACAACGGAAATAAGACTCCAGAAGTCAAACTCACAATGGAAATAAGACACCAGATGTCAAATTCACAACTGGAATAAGACTCCAGAAATCAAACTCACAACAGAAATAAGACACCAGAAGTCAAACTCACAACGGAAATAAGGCCATCCAGAAGTCAAACTCACAATAGAAATAAGGCCATCCAGAAGTCAAATTCACAACACATTCAATGTGCAAATGCAAGTACTCATCATGTTTGTTGTCACTGCCTTTCAACCTGTCACAGGCCAACACTTTAATGGTCTACATCCATCTTCTGTGCCTTAGTACGGTAATAAACTTGTTCCAGGAATCGGATGTGCTTTGTGTTATTCTTTAAGGTTATATTGCATATTATATATATACTATACTATATATATATACTATATTAAAATACCATTACATTCATTAATAAAATCTCAAGGCACATTTCAATTCAATTGATCAACTTAGATGTGCTCACTGTGTCCATTATTTAATCCAATTGATAATTTACATTTCTGAAAATGTTAGTGCAATAAAGTAATTTGAGGGCAAAGTTCATGGCACAGCCCTGAGTATCTTTCCATTCATTTCTTTAGCCCTTAATGTCACTGGACTTTGGTCTGGAGAGCAGCTTAGGAGCTATCCC
This sequence comes from Albula glossodonta, assembly GCA_019788955.1. Lineage (NCBI taxonomy): Eukaryota > Metazoa > Chordata > Actinopteri > Albuliformes > Albulidae > Albula > Albula glossodonta. The sequence continues at coordinate 1,449,458 of JAFBMS010000075.1, read as the reverse complement.
ACCAAAATAAAGAAAAATAAAGAATAACTCATGCTGCCTCATCTCACTGCTCAGCTCAGTGACAGCCCAGATACTCTTCCCCAGCCTTCTTTATAAATATGGATACTTACAGGATATTTACTAAAGAATGGACTAGTTTTAACAACTGCACTCAATCTCTTCAAGAGCATATGCAATTCAATATTTTTATTTTTATGTATGTATTTTTTTTGCATTGTATAAGTTTCAGGTTATAGTTTATTGGAGACAAGCAAACCTGTTGTTTGGAATGTGGTGTTTTCTAAAATACACTCTTAAAGAGGCTACATGCATTTGAAAGAATCTAGCCCAGTATATTCAATAGAGGTATGTATTAGATTTATTGATACCCTTTCAGGTCTGGAGTATAGTTTCACTTCAAATATTTAATTTCGGCCCCAGTTGTTCAACAGCAATATGAAGTAGTGTCAAGATAATTATCATAACTAATTTGGGTTTGTCCCAAAGCCGAAATGACTTTATTATAGTTGTATGAAACATGTAATGAGATATGAATGTTCTGTAGTTCTTTTTATGATTTAACAACTTGCTTCTTTTTTTATTGACAGCCAGCTATCTGGGCAGCTATACATGGGTACTAAAAAAAGCACAGAACATTGATCAATGTTTAACCAAGCATGGTGGGTGTGATGGGTTGGTAATGGGGGGGTTATTGACCACATGTTCATTGATTAGTTTGGTTTAATTGGTGAGGGTGATTCATGTTTTTTTTTATTTTATCGTATTTAACACCATGCTAGCACCTGAGGCCATTTCATGGCAAGATCATGGTGAAACATTGATCAATAAATAAAAAAATAAATAACAATCAATAGATAAAAATGGGGAAAAAATGAACATGCATGATTGAGCAGATAAGTGTTCAAACTGAAGATTTAAAAATGTAAATAAAGTGCTTCAAATGTACTCGTGATAAAAGTTTCAAAACGTTTCTCAGGATGCACCTCACTAAAACCTCTTTCTGAGTACAACCTTTGATGGAGACTAACTTGTTTTCCTGATGAACTCATCACCTGTGAAACGCATGGAATGAACAGGGTATCTAAAAAGACCGACAACCAAAATGAGCGTCGATAATGCTCTTGAGGTTGACTGTCTTTCTCCACAGGTTCTGCTCATTTTTTTCATGCACAAAAACAATACATTTTTTATCTATGGGCCCATTCTTCCTTGCAGGGTTAGTTTAATGGGTGCGGGCGCCACGAGGACATTCCAATGAGTATATTAGATGTCTTTGCGTAGAAAGAGTAATGGCTTGTGATCAGCCTACAACATTGCAATGTTATCTGATCATTTTTTCCATTTTTAGCATGACTCTTTATTTAATAACATTAACGTTATTAACATATAAATATACAGAATATATAAAAATATACAAAATAATGTAATAGAAATAAAAAATAATTTAAAAAGAACCTCATCATATCTGACTTATTTCAGATTTATACCATGTGTGATTGCAGCTTAAATCAGTCATGTCCCAAAAGTGTGGTTAATTTTTAAAAAAAAAAAAAGTCTTTGTACTACATAGACTACTTTGACTTCCTATGCACTTCTACAGACTTTTATTTTTACTTGCTTATATTGTGTTTTTAACAAAAAAAAGTCAATAAGGTAATGTGAGAAAATTATTTTGATGCCATGCAAAGTTTGGACGCTTGATCATTAACTTGACATAAATATTTTTTTCAGAGCGGAGCAATGCTAGGAGCACCAGAAAAATGGAACTGTCTGCTGAAGCATGTAAAACATACATAAGTAAATCAGTGTAGAAAATAGTGATTGGTTTTATCAGCCACTTACTGTTGGTCCCTTCGGTTCAATAGTGTCGGCTATATATTATGCCCATTTGTGCACTGTGCAGTGACTCCCTAACACTGTGTTTGGTGAAAGATCCACTCAAAATTTACACTTGTCTGAAAAAAAATATCAAAGTATTAAGGTGTCACTATTACAGACAGCACAATCCAACTTACAGCCTCTATTCAGACCATATCTGATGCTCTTAAAGAGTGTAATTATGTTGATTAAGTCATAATTATGAGCCCATTCTGCAGAGACCAACCTTTTGTCTGATTTAATACTCAGCCATTTTGTAAAGAGTATTTACTGAGTAGTATGGCTCTCAGACTGTGTGAAGTAAAGGGAGATTTCTCTGTGCGTGCTGTGGCTGATCCAGCTGTTTTTTTTAGGTTAGCCACATCAAAGCTCCCAAGGGCATCACGCTGCTCCGGCTCACTCCACGGTGAGCTCAGACGTCCCCAGCATTGCAACGCCAGTCTCTGAAGCACGATCTCCCTCTCTGTTTCAGTCAACTTTCCTGGAGCCCCAAGTCTGCCATGCTCCCTGCCTGCCCCAGAATGCCCTCTGTTATTTTAGTCGCAACGTCTCTTATAATAGAACAAGCACAAATTCGCCATAGCTGCAACCAGGCATGAACAGAAACACACACTTTCTCAAACACACACACACACACACACACACACACACACACACACACACACACACACACACACACACACACACACACACACACACACACACACACACACACACACACAGACACACAAACACATACACACACACACACACACACACACACACACACACACACACACACACACACACACACACACACACACACACACACACACACACACACACACACACACACACACACACACACACACACACACACACACACAGACACACTCACACACACACACACACACACACACACACACACACACACACACACACACACAGACACACACACACACAGACACACACACACAGACACACACAGACACACACACACACACACACACACACACACACACACACACACACACACACACACACACACACACAGACACACACACACACACACACACACACACACACACACACAGACACACATACACACACACACACAGACACACACAGACACACACACTTGACCTCCATGCCAAATTTCAGCCTCCTAGGGCAAAAACTGTGGCTGCCAAAGGGTGGGTAAATTTTTGTGGGCCGACCGACTGAGAAAGCGACCTATAGAGCTGCTGGTCGCAGCTAATAATTTTATTCAGGTTTGAAAGTTTGAGTTCACAGGTTTGTCGGATCACTGATAACATATGGCATGTCAGGGTGTGTTCCTCTGTAAACCTTCTGCTTCACAGGACAATGCCGTGTTCTTGGTGACTGCATAATTTATGATATTATAACTCTATTTTTTTCTTACACCTTTAATGATCATAATGCACAGAGCTTTGGATGAAAATGAGTGGATCAGGACTTGTGTGTCTTTTTAACCATTCCTTTTGCTTGGCTAGGATAACCTGCGTACAGATTAATTTGTAGGACTAATTAACGCGTTTCCTGTTTTGTGCCTGGGGTGGGGGATGTTTGAGGGAACACATAAATGGGTTTATGGAAATATTGTAACTTAATTCAGAAACAACCAGTTAGATATTCAAGGGAAGTCAAAGGTGCGTTCTGAAATAAAACAATAAAAAACAACAAAAAGGAATCAGTCCTGCCATCCCTCCCCAGGACACATGTAGTCTTGAAATGGATAATGAATCATTTTTTTCTGTAAGTTTCTTTCTGGCCTAGGCATTGCCTTTGTCTCTGAAATACTCTGTTTTTTTCCCATTTATGCTTTTACTCAGTCTTTAATGTGTTCTACGAATCTAAAATATACGTTTATTCTAACCACTGCATGATCTGCTTATTGGGCCTCAGTGTTATTTCAATAAGGCTTTGTATTCCTGCAGAGGGAATAAACCGCAGGTGTATTTACAAACTGCTATGGTTATCCAAAAATATCTGTGAAGCTCATGCTCTTTTTGAAATTTTACTAATTTAAAAAGTGCTACTAGTCTTTAACATTGTCCTAGAAAGCAAGTTATTTATAGCGCAGTATAATGGCTTGGGAGCTTGTCTTATAACTCAAAAGTTGCAGGTTCAATTCCCTGCTTAGGCATTGTTGTTGTTGTGCCCTCATGCAGTGTAACTCAGCAGAACTCCTTCAGTAAAGATCCAGCCTCATAAATAGATTGTTATATGTAGACCTGTAAGTCGCTCTGGACACCAGTGTGTGTTTATTGCCTGGTTTTGCCCTGCCAGATTGCATCCCAGCCCTGCACCCTCACAAACGGCATTTGAATTCTTCTTGAAGCCAAATCTTCCATTGAGTAGCTGTGATACATTGTTGAACGCACATTACTGATTATCATCCCTGATTGGCTGACAGACCTGGCAATTGTCCAGCCCCCTTAGCCGTTCAAAAAAATGAACAAAAATTCTGCGTGCATTCCAGTATGTAGAATGGAACAGACTGAAATGAATAACTCAGAGTAATTACTAAGATGTAAGTCATATGGAAGAACATGCTAATTATGCCCACAGGACATACCAAATGCAGCTCATTTTAAAATCACATGTTAAGTTCCACCTTCATGCGTTTGCACTTCACACCTCCATAAAAATACCATACGAGACTGGGAGAGATTTTTCACCACAGTGGGTCTTTATTGCCATGTAAACAGGCATTCTAGTCTTTGATTTTAATCCACCAATCCAGAGAGAGAGAGAAAGAGAGATTGTACATATTAGTATAGCAACTTTGGGTAGAAGAAATACCTGTTCCCATCGCATTATTTGTGCTTTCCCGAATAACATATTCGGATTCAGGTACATCCCTAGTTCTTACATTAAGTGACTACAATTAGGAGGTCAGTACCCTTTGATTGAATGACTTCTTGTCACTAGATGTTACAGCTGATGTTCTACATACTGTCATGTTCTTTCCTGGTGGTTATGCTTACAACGATGTCAATGTTATGGCCACTTTTTACGTTACATTACTTTTTTTTGTTTTTTTTTTTCAGAAAGGTTAAAAATACAGGGGATTTACAGGAAAGTGTTTAACTCGGAGGACAGCAGGAGAGAAAGGTAAAATATGGGAGAATCCCGGGAAAAATGGGAGGGTATGACAGGAATGTGAATGTGTCTCATTTTCTCCAGTACACAATTTCTACAACTAGTGTAAATGCAGTTGTAAGAATATGTCAGAGTCATAAATAAATATGAGCTAACTGTCTGAGCCGTGTCTGCCTCGGTTTTGTGCTGGTCCAATCACAAGAGATGTGACATGTTAATTCATTAATTCATGTTATTTTGTGATCGCCAATCGTTCCGGACCTCTGACCTTGAATAAAAGTCAGATGCAGAACTTTGAGTCATAAGTTTGAGAACCTGCCTTAAAAAAGCTCTTTCTGAACCTTTCCTTTCTCTCCCCTCCTTTAACTCCATCCCTATGGGTGCGAGGATCTTACCCATACACAGCAACAACATACTCCCAGTCAACACGATAGAGTACCAGTCTTTCCAGTCTTATGTTCATGAGTGGCTCAGAAGGCTGCTCGGGCTCCGAAACACATACAAGCAACATGCTGCTGGAGCTGACGCCCTGGCCTATTCTCACAGCCTGCCGGGCAGGACAGCAGCTCTCTCTATCACAAATTTGTCTAATTTCTCATGACTATGTGTTATTTTACTCACAGACAAATAATCGCATTTCCAAATGGTCATGTAGTTTGCCTTTTTACTTTGGTTTCCCTCGTCTAATACTATGTTTTATCTGATTATCTAAAACCATTCAGTGAGGGAGCTTTGCAAAAAAAGAGGAAAGTAAGCAAATACCTTTTCATGACACTGTACTTTTTAGCTTTTAATTCAAACTGTGCTTTACATTTACTTCTTGAAATTGCATTTCAGTACACCAGAAATGAAGTGTATCTGATGCCTGTGTAAAATTATTTTTGTAACAGTGTTTCCTTATGTTTTCATTTGTATCTGAATATGAGAGGAAGAATGCCAGTGGGTTAAAATGACCTTTTCTAATATGACAAATTGATGACAGGCTATAAATTGTTTCACCCAGATGTCACATACCTGATAAAGAAAAAAACGCTCTGAAGGCTGTCACTGTTAAGCTGTCACTCATACTGTGACATGGATCACAACATGGAAATTTTACCATTTTTAAACTCTTACAATAACAACTCTTGCAAAATGTATAAATTCCCAGTGTATGCTACTTTCATTCTGATTCCAAAGCCATACCTTAGTAATAGTATAGTATACTTACAAACTGATTTACGAAGTTAATTGTATGAATCCCCATGCAAAGAAAGTACAACAACTGACCAATTTTACAACCAATAGCTATGGCTGCAAAAATGTATAATATTTATGCTCACAAAGCAATGTTCTGAAGCCATCCATTTAATCTCACATTTATGATCATTTGGTTGACTGGGGTTCAATCCCTGGCTTTGGCAAATAACTTCAGTACCATGTACCAAGACAATATTCCATTAGTGCACTGAACATCAATTGTATAATAATAATAATAATTATTATTATTATTATAATAAAAACGTTTTTTTAGCACTTTTATAGAGTATGTGGTTCAAAGTCTTTTGACAAGAACAATAAATAAAACATAATAACATAGCAAGAAAAATGAAGAAAAATCACAACAGATAGAACAGAAATACAGTAATCAAAGAGAAAGGTAAAAAGATTTTTTAAAAAAAGGGTATTAGAGTTTGCATGCCAGGTTAAAGTCATTTAAAAATGTCATTTAAAAATGGCTACTGCTACGCCTGTATAGTTTTGCCGCCCGTTTCACTGGGATCGGCTGCTGGATTTAGAGCGGCGAGTTTCCAGGCAGCGTGTCCGACGTTAAGAGGGGAAGAGGTCAGGGCAGTGGAGGGGGTGGAGGCTCGCTTCTATCAGTTGTGCTCTGACGAGAGACAACGTGGGCTTTTGTTCACCGCTTAGCAGCTACTTTTTGCCAGCTTGCCCGGAGCTTTTGTGTGTACTTAGGTTAAATTCTCTGTCTTTTTTCTTACTATCATTATTATTCTTTTTTATGTTTAATAAAACCCCTTTAAACGTTATTGCATTTTGGTGTTTTGCTGGCTGAGCAGCTCTGGTTTAGCCTATTTCTTTTCTTTGTGTCCCTGACCCTAGACAGGGATGCAACACCACTGAGTCCTGTTCCCTAATACCTTTAGGGCTGGTAGTTACACATTTCTGGGGCACAGGGGATGAAGGCAGCTTCCCCAATTATCTTCTGGGGAACCTTTGGTGCTGTCAAAAGTCCTGCCTCAGAGGACCTGAGGACTCACGAGGGGACACAGGACACCAGGGGCTCTAAAATGTATGAGGGTGCTAAGCCGTTAAGAGCCTTAAAAGCAAGTAACACAATTTTAAAATCAGCTCTAAAAGACTCAGTGCCGCCCGGACAGGGCTTATATGCTCTCTCTCTCTTCCTTGCTTTCATCAATATTCTAGCTGCAGGGCTCTTTTTGGGAAGGCCAGTAAGAAGAGCATTACAATAATCAAGTCTGCTTAATGTAAAAGCATGAATTAGCCTCTCAGCAACCTGCTGGGTTAAATACAATCGCACCTTGGCTGTAATTTCAGATGGAAAAATGCTGTATTGGTCGCCTTATTTATGTGAATTTAAAACTTGGTCCAGAATTACACAGAGGCTTGTTACTTCCGATTTAATCCTGTGGGCCGGATTTCCCAGCCTTTTTGGTACTATACCCTTTTGTTCTTGGGGCCAACCAAGAGAATCTCTGTTTTATCTTCATTTAGTTTCAGAAAGCTATAGTTTATCCATTTAGTAACTGCAGATAAACAGGCAGTAAGTGAGAATAAGGCACAGAGAAGTGTATACTTGAACTATCATAGATGTCTATTTAACACAGATCATAGAGCATTAACATGGATAAAAACAATGAAGCACCATTGTTCCCCTGCCTAAATTACATGGGAGTTTCCAGTGGGGCTTCGGTTTGATGAGTGAGATTAAACTCATCCAGGTTTTGCATGCCTCGTGGTTGTAAAAGCTCCTGTTTTGTAAATATTTTGAAATGACTGGTTTTGAGCACAATGAGCACCCTTTCACTTGGAGCGCCCTTCTGTTAGTGTAGAGAGAGGCCTTGGGGCAGCACAGCCCTCAGGTCCCCCAGGCTAAGGGCGTGACATGTTTCAATGCTATTTTGTCGTGAAAGACACCTTTTTGACAAAAGCGATTTTGGTGACATAGTGAATGTTCTTAAGAAATACAATTCAATTACAAGCACATTCCAGCTTTCAGAAGGTATAAAAGATGCAGCTCACCTGTGGAACAGCATCACCTGTGCACAGAGAGATTCAGACACCATGTCTCAGCTCACACTGCAGCTGCTGCTTCTGGCGCTGGCGTCCTGGGCTTCGGCCAAACACTTCTACGGCGGAACTATGTACTTCTTCCCCAGAGGACAGAGTTCGGATGGTGCTTTCCTGGTGAGAACTCACCTGTATCTGTTAGTAACAGCAACATTTATTATAAAAAATGATATTATTTTGTAAACATGCATGCATAAATGCTTAAATTGTCATGCCACCAAACTAGGTCCAATATTAATACATTCTGGTAGGAATTAATCTGCAATGATGGACAACCATATGCAAGTAATTACCTAAATAACTGAAAGTGCAAAAATAAAAATTACAGGTGGACATTCGGTACAAAGCCCCTGGGTGCCCTACAATCATGACCTGGGAATGTTTGTCCGGGAACTGTGGAAAAATATCTTCATTTGATATTAAGAAGGTAGACAGCAGTTCCTCTGGACTGAGCTGGTGCCAATCAGATGCAGTCATGATCTTAAGTCTGCCAAGCAACAAGCCTTTTGAATTCAGGTACATTTACCTGTTTCAGCTCAAGAAAAACTATATTTAGACACTTGTGTGATAAAACTTTTCAACTTATGTAAGCATTCTGGAGTTAGACAAAGAAAAGCACATTTATTTAATATTACACCTGAATGTGTATTCTTAGTGTGCAGATGAGTGTAAGTCAAATTTTAGAATGTTTTGCTTCATTTCACAATTATAGGGATCATAGCTGTTGCTGGATAGCAAATGTTGGAGGTGTGCAGGCCTGGAAACTTCTGACCCACATTGATCTGGGAACTAGAAGTGATGCAAATGCCCCAAACAGATCTCCGGTGGCCGGAGCCATATCCCTCATCCGGTAATATCATGTTTCATATATAATCTGACTAGATGTGAGGCATATATTTGTGTGTGTGTGTGTGTGTGTGTGAGAGTATGTGCGTGTGCATCAACTTACAGATATTTATACAGACAAGGCTTTGACCATAATTGTCATGAAAGTTGTAGTTTGAAACATAAGAAGATTTTAACTTATATATGATGACCACAAGGTTGGCCACGAAAGCCACATTTGCCACCATGGTAGCCAATTACGACACAAAAATTACCTTGTAGAAAACCTGATACACCTTGAACGGTGTACCAGCAACAATCCTGAAGTAATTAGATGATGTCATTGACATGTTTATTGACTTTATTTTACTGACAGTCTTCCAAACAATTGCCAGAGGAACATCAACTTTTTGTCCCATGACCCTGATGTAGATCAGGTCAGATGTAGGTATGGGGAGGCTTCTGATTCAGAGTGCACATCCTGTATTCAGCACACTAATTTCAACCTCGATGAGGTAAGAAGACGTATAGATGAATAACTTTCAGAATAAAATCACAAGAGACTACATTCATAAGCCCGACCATTGTCTGTCATTTATGACAAACATCTAATGATTTTAAACAATGCACTGGCTAAAAATAACAAATACAGTAACATTACATTCCCTCGCAATTAATTTGCTGACATTGTTCTGTAGCATGATCAGATCTAGAGATCTGTGTGTGGGTTACAGGTACCATATAATTATGTAACCAGATCTGCATCTTTTCTACAGGACGCCTGTGTTTTGCATTATTCTGGCAACACAAACCTGGGTTCTAGAGTGTTTGAACTGGTTGTGGAGGATTTCCCAAGACAGGGAATAAATGTCCAATACTCTGATGGCTCTCGAGTGTTGAGAGTCCCTCTGTCATCTCCTGTCGGCTCTGGTGACGATGATGGACTTTCTTCAAACGCCACACCACTCAGCAGGATTCCTCTTCACTTCATAGTCCAGAGTAAGCCTGAGATATTTTCATGTTGTTGTTTAAATATATCATCATGAATGAATCAGTAAAAATAACTGTAGTAATTACAGGTATACAAAGAAAACTGTATTTTAATCCAACCCAAGCAGTTTGTTTACAAGACCAAAAGGGAAACTGGGTATCCTATCAGTGAAAAGCACCCAGTCAGACCTGAATGCTGAACATTTGCTGTGCCAAACATAAAAAAATCTATGTAATCGTATTCACAATATTCTACATCATAATTATTGTAGTTAGGGTTAAATTACTTATTCACTTCAAAAATAGTAACATGATTGTCCTTCACTAAGTCAGTTAATATAACAAATGACATTTATTGATGCTTTTGGGTTGTAACACAGTATGCATTTACCTTCATGAATATCCATACAGGGGACTATATTCTTGAATTGGTCTCCACATGAGGTGGCCGAATTGTTTTGTCAATTAGAATTAGAAAGGGATAATACACTCTGAAGTATGCGGCTGTACAAACAGAGTGTACTTTTTGGAAGGAATGGCCCTTGCACTGCCTTGAGGCACTGCCTTCATGTACACATACGACCTGTAATGCTTTATCATAAAAAGAGCATTGTGAGTTAATGTGCAGCATAAGAATATATTATTTTTTTAATTATATTTTTAACATTTTGATTAATTACACAACTACATGTGGGTATCACGGTAATATGTGTCTGTCATTGATGTTAGAAAATAATTTTTCTTTGTAATGCCCTTCAGTTGATGGTGCAGTACCTTCTTGTACTGACGGGGAGTACCTTCCCCTGTTCCGGTCCCCAACTCCACCCCATGGAGACATCCTCCTCGCCTACGCTGAAACGGAGTTTTCAATAAGCCTCAATGCTGTATCTACACGAGCCACGTAAGGCAGCTGCGTTCATCTACCGTGTCCCCATTTTTTTATTTTTCCTTGCCCACCCTTATATACTTTACATTCCAGCAAGTGATGTCTTTGAACCATTTTACTGTGACAGTTTCATCAATTTAATTTAACGTTTATGAAGACTTGGTAACGTACACTGAGTAAATTCCCATATTCATATAGTTCAGTGCTCTCTCCATTTGAGTAGGTTTAACTTATGTGAGTGGCCTCAACAATGTGTACATGCAGTAAACCTACAGAATAATATAAGTAGTGTGGCTAAAATGTACATTACATACAATGAAATTAAATTATAAAAGCTATTACACTATTTGCTATACTGCCAACACTATGAAATGGCATACGTTGTATATTTGAAGTTCATGTCATGTTATTAGGGGGGAGAGAGGACTCCGCTGAATTACTCTTTACAGTCACCACAGTCCTCTCACTGCACTCAGTCTAATCAAACAGATTTCAGCAGCGTTTATTTGCACAGTCCTTTCACTGCAATCAGTCTAATCAAACAGATTTCAGCAGCGTTTATTTGCACAGTCCTCTCACTGCGCTCAGTCTAATCAAACAGATTTCAGCAGTGTTTATTCGCACAGTCCTTTCACTGCGCTCAGTCTAATCAAACAGATTTCAGCAGCGTTTATTTGCACAGTCCTTTCACTGCAATCAGTCTAATCAAACAGATTTCAGCAGCGTTTATTTGCACAGTCCTCTCACTGCGCTCAGTCTAATCAAACAGATTTCAGCAGTGTTTATTCGCACAGTCCTCTCACTGCACTCAGTCTAATCAAACAGCACTGCTTGGAACAGATACAGTTCATGCAATGTGAAGTGGAATCCTTTTAAACTGTTTAAAATAGACTGCTTCAACAAGAAACAATAGTTTTTCATTTTAAAATGTTAGCTTATTAACACCCCGATACTAACAGATGGAAATAATAATACTTTCAAAGGATGAATGACTTCTTCATCTCTGGGCCTATTAACATAATGGAGGAAAACACCTTCTCCGGATCGACTGGACATTCAACAATCATGTGGACTCCAACTGAGCGTGACATCGACATTCACATTCCCATTTGTTTCATGGCAGAGAGCAAAGCTGGGTGAGTCACAGGATATCCAGCATGCGGTGTGTCATACTTTAAGTTACATCATGCTGTTAAACCCGCAGACCGACTTATGCTATCCATGCATTTGCTTGCATTTTTATTGCAAAAAATAATGTGAATTTCTTTACATCATTTTCCAGGAATAATTTCTATCATTCAGAAATGAGATGCATCGTTGTGCTGGTTGGACCTAAACTTGAAGGTTGGACTTCAAAACATTTCACATAAAGTATTATCATTAGCACCATTAGACGCTTTGATGAAAATATCATGCCAATTTGTTACAATATAAATGCTTCTGTTCTTGCTCTCTGTCAATGGTGTCATCTGTTGACATGTTCCCATTCATCAAAAACAACTGAGGTGTTGTATAATGAATAGCCCAGTCTGCATGACAGCCAAAGTAAAATATGTAATGAAACTGGTGGTGTGTTCCATTGCGAAAGATGTAGCTACACTAAAGTAAGTTCTTCTCTTCTGGATAACAGGTGAGGCAAATGTGATCTGCAGTGAAAACACAATGACGGTTGAAGTGGAAAAGTCTTCCATCATCGGACTCCATGAGGACCATCTGCATCTCAATGACCCCTCCTGCACTCTCATGTCCAATGCAACCCATGTGTTTGCCACCATGTCGCTCAACTCCTGCGGCACACAGCTGGAGGTCAGATCCTTGAGCATGTGATAATCGTCAGTACAATCGCCAGGGACTTCATTTTTTAACAAACCTACTGTTTAACATACTAATAGTTTTCTTCCCATGTCATTGTAGGAAGATGCTGAAAACCTCATCTATAAAAATGAAATCACTTCATTCGAGGATCCCTCATCTGTCATTACCAGGAGACATGAAGTCGAAATCGGTTTCTCATGCGAGTACTCCAAAACCGCCGAGGTTATTTTGGAATTCACCCCCCACAAACTTCCCTTTGCGTTCACGGAGACGGGCTTTGGCAAGTTCACTTATCAGTTTGAGTTCTACCACAGCTCTCAGTTCTCCCAAATGGTGGACCCCAGCACTTACCCAGTGGACGTGCCTTTGAAAGAGATGATCTACATGGAAATCGAGTCAACTTCCTCCATTCCCAACACTGTGCTGTTTGTGGAGTCCTGCAAAGCAACCCCGGAAAATGACCCCAACTCTAACCAATATTATGACATCATTGAGAATGGGTAAACATGTAATTACAATATGACTTTAAATCTTACGGTAGTTTGACATGCCTTAGGGTGCAATATGTATTCATTCACTGTCATTTTTACCAAAAATTACAAAGCCCAATAAAATGAGTTGGTGTTTGCAGGTGCACTGTTGATGACACAGTGGTGGTGTATGCAGAAAATGGGCCAGACTACAAATTTGGAATGCAGGCTTTCAAATTCATTGGGGATTTCAATGAGGTAAATAGCTTTTGTAATACCTTAGAAAACTTTTATAAACCTTATAAACAGGAGTAAGTTATAAAATTAGTTCTTACAGTGTTGCTGTTTATATATATAATTTTTTTCCCCATCTCTTCTTATCAATATCTTTTTACCCAGTCATCTACATGCTAAATTGATTGTTTGATTCTCTGGTTATGTTGCAGGTGTTCATCTACTGCTCAGTCATCCTGTGTAAGTCTGGAGATCCTGCCACAAGGTGCGCTCAGGGCTGCTTGAATAATCCTGTTAAACGTAGGAGATCAGTGGGCCTCGAGACTGCCAGCCATTACATTTCCCAGGGGCCTTTGCGTCTCAAAAGAAGCGCAGGTAACCAATCACTGTTAAAACCATTCCTCTGGTGAACTCCTCTGTTTGCATTGTTTTGAAATGACGTTAATGTGTTCTCTTTCAGACACAGTGCGATCAGACCTCAGCACTACCAGCCTGAACATGAACCTGGTTTTCATCACTGGAACCCTCTTTACTCTGGTTCCCATGGTGTGTGGGGTGATGATCTTCAAGTCCAAGAGGTCAAAGGTCAAATATCAAAAGCTTCCAAACTTTGAGTTCTGAAGCACAGAAGTGAACCAAAGAGCCCGAAGCACAGATGGTTATTGCACACTTTGTGCACATGATTTAACATGGATATTCAGTGTGCTCTGGAAAAATCAGGGAAGCCAGCGTACTATTTTAAACAAGACTTCGGGGTGCATATTGGGTAGCAGGGACTTGCAGAACACACATATTCCTTATATAGTCACATGCGGTTGAATATATACATTCATGTGGGTTTGAATCTGTCCTCTTTTTTCCTAATTTCGAATAATTCACAATTAATATAACTGTTCTTACTTATAAATTATCTAACTGTAGAATATAAGTGCTGGACCTTTGTTCATGTGACATTCTGCAGAAATGAGAAAGAAAACTGATACAGTTACAGAATACACAGGGCAGTTACAGGTTCAATAGACACATTTAAAATAATCACTATTGTTCAGAGTACGATGAAGGCTTTATGTGAAATGTGATTGAAGGGTCGTTAGTGAATTAAGAAGGGAAATTCCCTCCAGAGTAACGTTCTTCTAGAACAGTGTTCAAATGATCAAATCCTGAGTAACAACAAAAACCAGAATATTCTGCAACTCTCCACCTGGTAATACTTGTTTCCAATAACTTGTATTTGGCTGTACTGCATTCTCTTGTTTCCAGTGTAGAATCAAATAAAGCTTGTTTGCATCATTAAGTCCTGTCTCCTTTGACTGTACCATGCCCACACTGCTGGGACTGGGTGTGCTTCATCCAGCACCAACAGGCTAAGTTTTGGTTGTGGGTTAGGGAGTGAAGAATGAATAGTTAACATATGCTTTTCCCATCTTTTTTCTTTTAGATTCTTTGTGTTATATATACCTTTACCTTTATTTTGTTTTGCATAGTTTAGCCTACAGAGCGTAGATAATGAGGTGTGAAAACCTTTTTGGGATCTGTTTTAGTATGGTTTCTTTTCTAAAGAATAGAATTGTTAGATTAGTTGATTTTTTTGTATATGTCCTTTTTTTTGTACTGCCCCCTGCTGTCCCCCTCCTGTATTTGTTTTCTGGAATTGTGTCATTGACAAACAATTTTGTCGTTGCCAAATTATTAATTATTATTAATTAATTAACTATTTATTAATTTAAAAAAAACTGAAACCAGCACCAAGGTTTCCTGTCCTTCACTACCATGTTGCCAGTAATAGCAGTACCTCTTTTTTATGTCCATGTAAGCCCTAGACCTTTACCGAGGATGTAACAAATTATTACACAGGCTGTAACAAACGGGGGGCTCGTCCGGGATAAAGTCATTTCTAATTATTAATTACTTTCCCCATGCTTACCTACTACTCGTTGTTGGTTAATGTGTTTTTGCTTTAGTTCCAGTCTTTGGTTCTGGTGTTTCTTTGAAGTTTGTAGCTGTGGTATGTGCTCCTCTGGTGACAGGATTCATTGATAAGATTCACTGGCGATGACTTCATTCCGTCAGGCAGCATTTCTCCAGGATCGTACCTTGAGGCAGTTTGGTAAGTTACCTTTTATTACTGGTGGACCATTTTGGTACGCATGGTCATGCGCTTGAGAAACACATTAAGGCTGTCATATTGGGGGGGGGGGGGGGGGGGGGATGATGGTATAACAGAACCTGCTGTGGTTTCATTGTGATGGCTAAACAGTGTCTGGCCTTTGTTGCTCCAGTGCAGATTTACTGGGAAGGCCCAGGAGGTATGCTCAGAGTTGTTGCTGGAAGGCAGTTTGCAATATGACACAGTTACCCTGAGGTGACATATACTTTCATTAATATCTTAATGATAGTACATTTGATCCTTCCAAAATCTCTTGAATTTGCCAATCAGCTCAGCGTCAATAAATAAATATCGTTTATCGTTTGTTTTTATTTAGAGACTCGATTTTGCAAACATGAAGAGCATTTTCTTTTCAGAGGTATCATTTTGACCTCCAAGATTGCAGAGGCTTCGCAGAGTCTCTGCCTTCAACCTGCACTCACAGAGAGACCGACAGGTATCACACCTCTACACATCTGGTACCACACACACACACATACACAGACACACTCACACATACACTCACACACTCACACATACACTCACACACACACACACTCACACATACACACACACACACCCACACACACACTCACACACACACACACACACACACACACACACCACACACACACACACACACACACACACACACACACACACACACAGTCTGAACTGCCAGCTTTCCATCAAGATCGAAACAGTGTCTTATAATTTCCATTATAGCCAATGAATTTTCTTAATGTGGCTTAATGGACAGGAATTTCTGAGTGATTAAAATACAGACAATGGGAACGCTCGGAAAGTTTTCACATTATTCCGGTAGCCAGAAGGTGTTACTGAGCAAAGTGTTGAGCATCATGAGATGTTCTTTCACATTTCATAGATAACATTGCAAACATTAAAGGCAGGGCCATTCCACCAATATATTCTGTCAAAGTATCACATCAGAAAATTATATATATTTATAAATATTTTGAGCTCATTTCTGCAGATGGGCTCACAGAGATAACGCCTTGCATGATACCTTCATCCAGTCGCTTAACATCATTATTACAATCTCAAAATGTGCTCAAAATGTAGTCCCTACTGTAAATAACTCACTTATGACAGGATATGGTCCTACCTATTTAAAATGTGCAGAGGTCTGACTTGTCCTTGAGAAATCAAATCTTGACTTGTGTGTTGTTATAATTATCAGGGACATAATATATTATGTCATATTATGTCAAAGCTGCCTTTAATTTCCAGATTTGAGGAAATAAAAATAATCTTGCTGTATGTTTCCCCCCTTAAATATCCGAGATGGAAACAGAGGATTGCTTTTCCTTGTCCTCAACTGTATCCCATAATAAAACTAGCAGAAACACATATAAAACATGACAGCTGCACAAGTGACACCCCAAATTGCACACTCCTTTGTGCCAAATGCTGGAGGGGTTAATAACAGAGTCATATATTTGTCAAAATAATTTCTTTGCTTTGAAAAGTTGCTTTTAATTATTAATAAACCAAACATTCCTTTACTTTTTTTGTCATGAGGGAAAACCTGAGTGCAATGCAATATAGACAATGGCCAGTCCAAGAGCACCCTCTATGGGTGCAGACTGTGAATGACACCAATTAAATTTCAGCTGAATACATAACGCAGATAAATGGATTACAGCTGTGAATGGTGGGATACATTTCCAAGTCATGCATAAGACAAGGTCTCTACATTTCCTTGTCATGCATAAGACAAGGTCTCTACATTTCCTTGTCATGCATAAGACAAGGTCTCTACATTTCCTTGTCATGCATAAGACAAGGTCTCTACATTTCCAAGTCATGCAGACAGACACAACTGAAGCAGTGCTGGATCTTAACTGTGGTTAAATGATGAGCTGAGATTGGCTGCTTGGTCTTTTTCTCATCATTATACATTTCTGTGTTATTATTCTCATGTTCCACATTTCTTTCACTCCCAGGACAGTCACATTTAGCCTGTCGGTGCTGGATGAAGCACACCCAGTCCCAGCAGTGTGGGCATGGTACAGACAAAGGAGACAGGACTTAATGATGCAAACAAGCGTTATTTGATTTTACACTGGGAACAAGAGAATGTAGTACAGCCAAATACAGCTGAGTAACTGAGAGAAAATGTCTGTCTTTGAAAGAACTGTCAATTTTCTAATGATTTCTCAGTCACAGTACCTGAGATTATAAATGAATGACTCATATAATCTATGATATGTTCTTTTGCCATCTTGTTCCAGTTTGCATGGTGTCAAAAAGTATCACATTTTTTGTTTGAAAGTTAAACTGTACCATGTTTTATGAAACTATGCTTTTTGTAAATGAATGTCCAGTATTGAAAACATACTTACTTTTTAAATAATCAATACTGAGAAAACCAAGAATCAATTCTCCACACATTTAAGTTTTTCATTCCATGTCACTATATACACCGATCAGCCGTATCATTATGACCACTGGCAGGTGAAGTGAATAACACTCATTATCTGGTTATCATGGCACCTGTCAGTGGGTGGGATATATTAGGCAGCAAGTGAACACTTTTTTCTCAAAGCTGATGTGTTAGAAGCAGGAAAAATGGGCAAGTGTGAGGATTTGAGCGACTTTGACAAGGGCCAAATTGTGATGGCTTGCCGACTGGGTCAGAGCATCTCCAAAACTGCAGCTCTTATGGGGTGATCCTGGTCTGTAGTGGTCAGTACCTATCAAAAGTGGTCCAAGGAAGGAAAAGCAGTGAACTGGTGACATGGGTGGCCAAGGCTGTTCCAGCAATGAAAACCAGGTTCATGTTCAGGCTGGTAGTGCTGAGGTCTGATCGCACTGTGTCTGAAACAACAACAACAACAAAAGCATAGGCAAGAAAATTGGAGGGAAGTCAAAAAATTGGCTACCAGGAGTTTACTGTGGAGACAATAACAATGGCATCCAAAAAAAGGAAAGTTGACAGTGACGTTGACATGTCCTACAGTTATTCGCTACTTATATTCACCAAAAATACAAATCTCTCAACCTGCAGTCTTGTTTATCTCAACCTTTGATAAAAAAAAAAATCTGTTGAGTTAGCCTGTTCAGGTATGTGTTCCTGCAGCCAGCACCGCTCTCCGGGGTCCTGATTTCCTGGCTTCATGCCCACTGCTGTCCAGGGTGCTGACGCTACTGAGCTGTGAGCGGTTTCGGCAGCTTACCACAGGCAGGTTCTGTTTTAGGGCAGTTCCTCCCTCATACCCGCCACAGCACATAATAAAGATGTATTCATGGTTAAGCATGTATATAAATGTATGCACAAATATGATAACTGTTACATTGCACCTTGAATATTTACAACAAAAATAATGAAAACATTCTTCAAAGTCTTCTATCAACCTATTTAATTCAGGAAGATACATACAAAAGAAATGCTTGCATTTTTAAACTCAGGTGTAGCAGGTGACAGAGGGAACTTCGAAACCCAAGAGCCAGTAGAGTAAGAGACGCTGATTTCCTGTCTTGGGAAATCCTCCACTACGAATTCGAACACTTAAACACCCACGCTCGTGTAGCCGTAGTGATGCAAAATACAGGCGTCCTGAAGAGAAGATGCAGATCTGGTTAGAGATGTATACAGTACCTTTACCCTACATACAGCTCTACAGATCTGATAATGATTCAGAACAATGTATGCTGTATAACTGTATTTCTTTTATTTTCAAGTGAATTGTTTAACATTATTGAGTTTTTGTCATGAAACATCACATTACATTATATCACATCACATTACATTACATTACATCACATTACATCACATTACATGCATTTTGCAGACGCTCTTATCCAGAGTGTCTTACAACTCAAAGTGCGTTAAGTTGGGTCACCACTTGGGCAGCAGCCTGAATCTGCTGAGTTCTGACATGTGAAGAAGTGATCGGAGGAAACAGAAGCATCATGATAGACTGAGGCTGGAGAAACAGCACTCGCTAAACACAAGGTAGGAAGTTGCAAGCAAAAGTTCTGGGCCTCTTCTCTCAGACAGTGGAGGTTACCACTGGCAACATCAGATACTGTTCCAGAGTGACCAGTGTAATCCCAGTGCCCACTGCACGTCCTGTATTACCACCCACAGCAGGAAGTGAAGTGGAAAACCCGTCAGGCCATCAGCTCCATGAAATTGCAAAGCCGTTAGCCATCAATGAGGTGAAACAGGTATCAACACATCAGTCTATTGCCATCTGAAATGAACTTCCTCAAGAGTTTAAACTCCCATCAGAAATGTACTTCCTCAAACGTCTATGCGTTTCAAAATGCTATTTTTTAATTAAAGTTCAATGAAATATGAGCAACAACAGCTATGAAGTCTGGCAAAGGAAACTGATATGAAATGTGATACAGCACATTTAAACAAGAGTTAAGTGTATATGGAAATCTATCTGTTAGACAAATCTCTCTAAAACATCCTCACCACCGGTCAGTTCCTCGTTCCGGCAGCCCTTGTTCTGGGAAGTGCATTCCAGCGTTTGTGTTCAGAAGGTATAAAAGATGCAGCTCACCTGTGGAACAGCATCACCTGTGCACAGAGAGATTCAGACACCATGTCTCAGCTCACACTGCACTTGCTGCTTCTGGCGCTGGCGTCCTGCGCTTCGGCCTCACACTACTACGGTGGAACCATGACCTACGTCTCAAAAGGACAGAACTCAGACGGCTCTTTCACGGTGAGAACCCACCTCCATTTGTTACTGACAGCACATATTTATAAACACTGACTTATATATACATGCAGCATAAGCAAAAAATTATGTCAATGTTTTGCTTAAACAAAATGATTAACATAAAAAAACAGCATCACATTTTCATCCCGCTGCACTGGGTCCTCCGCTAAGAACTTCTGATATGAATATTTTTTTAAGTATGTGTTACATTTTTTCCATTCAGATAATAATATAAGTGTAACCACTCACAAAATATATCCGTTATGTGTTACTATTTCAGATTGTTCTTATAACAAGCTTCTGTGAGAAAATTGATTTATGAATGTAATTATCTGAACAATGTGTAACATTGAAAAAAACGTATTACAGGTGGACATTCGCTACAAAGCAACATTTCGTTCAGGATGTTCTAAGTCCAACCAATGGACGTGTGCCTCTGGGAGTTGTGGGACCGTTTCTAAATTTCAGATCGGGAGAGTAGACAGCAGCTCTGCTGGGTTCAGCTGGTGCCAATCAGACGCAGTCATGACCAGACGTCTTCCCAGCAACGAGCCTTTTGAACTCAGGTACCTGTGTCAGCTCAAGAGGAAAAGTTATTTAAGCCACTTGTGTGTGTATTTTTTTAATTTTTTTAAATCTCTTTTTTGCTCTGTTTTATCTGAAAATTGCAGCATGGCTAGCTGTTGCTGGATCAGCAATACTGCAGGGGGGAGTCTCAGCTGGAGGCTTCTGACCCACATTGATCTGGGAACTAGAAGCGATACACTGGCCCCAAACAGATCTCCAGTGACCACAGTCATACCCCACATCCGGTAATGTCATATTTTACACATAATTTTATCTTTTGTGACCCATATATTCATGCATTCGTGTGTGTGTGTGTGTGTGCATATGTGAATTAAATTTTTTTTAGTTTTATATAAGTCATAAACTCAAGTTTAGGTTTCAGCCAATAAGATTCAGATGATACATTAGACTCAACCCACTACTGTTGGGTGATATTGACAGATTTAATTATTTCACAGCACACACACACACACACACACACACACATCAAAAATTCTGAAATAATTATGTGTAAATAAAAACAAATAAATGTGTAAATAAACTTTACATCGAATTCAATAATATTGACTGAAATAATTTTCCGTAGTTATGTATTTATTGATTGTAGATGTTACTGAGATGTTTTTTTTTTAAATTTTTTTCATTTTACTGACAGTCTTCCCAGTAACTGCCACAGAAACATAAACCTGTTGGCCCATGACCCTGACGGAGATCAGGTCAGATGCAGATACGGGCTGGTTTATAACGTGGAGTGTGCCTCCTGCCAGCAGCACTCCAATTTCTACCTCAACGAGGTAAGAAGACAATTATAAAATTAGACACTTCAACAAATGAATCATTGAAGATTAAATTGATAAATACAATGGCTCTGTTGTACAATTTTTTGAAATTTTTCACTGCAGGGTCACCCATCATTGTTTGGTGCTGTCTTTTTGTATGTGTGATTTGCGTTTTACTATTCAGAGCCATGAGGGGTCCTTACCAAGTCTGTCATTCATTACAAACACCATATGACTTTAAACAATCCACTGGCTAAAAAATAGCAAACACAGTAACATTGCATTCCCACTTTATGAAGCTGCTGACATAGTTCTGAAACCTGGTCAGATCCATGGAGCTGTATGTAGGGTGCAGGTACTGTATAATTGTAACCAGATCTGCATCTTCTCTTCAGGACACCTGTGTTTTGCATCACTACGGCTACACGAGCACGGGCGCTCGAGTGTTCGAATTCGTAGTGGAGGATTTCCCAACACGGCAAATCAGTGTCTCTTACTCTACAGGCTCTCAAGTGTCGAGATTCCCTCTGTCACCTGTGGCCGGGTCTGGTGACGGCAGTGGTGCTTCACCTTACAGTACTGCAGGGCCAAATGTCACGCCTCTGAGCAAGATTCCCCTTCAGTTTATAGTCCTGAGTGAGTTTTGGTTATCATATGCAAAAACAGTGATAGCAGACAGACAACATGCAATCAAAATCATGCAATCAAAATCAAAATCATGGGGCATAACAATAATCTTTGGAATTAAAAGTATGCATAGAAAAGGGTTGTACATTAATTTACCTGAGCCGACCAAAATGGAACGTTTGTGTGTGTGTGTGTGTGTGTGTATATATACACAAATCTAAAATATGTATTTTTCCTTTTAATGCCTTTCAGTTGAAGGAACCGCACCTTCCTGTGCTGAAGGCAAATATATTCCCCAGTTCCTCTACCCAACTCCATCAAATGGGGAATTCTTCAATGTCTCTGTGGGTCAGGGATTTGAAGTCAACCTCAAAGCACAAGCTACGCACTCACAGTAAGTATATCACTCAGAGTAACCAAGCTACACACTCACAGTAAGTATATCACTCAGAGTAACCAAGCTACACACTCACAGTAAGTATATCACTCAGAGTAACCAAGCTACACACTCAGAGTAAGTATATCGCTCAGAGTAACCAAGCTACACACTCACAGTAAGTATATCACTCAGAGTAACCAAGCTACACACTCAGAGTAAGTATATCACTCAGAGTAACCAAGCTACACACTCACAGTAAGTATATCACTCAGAGTAACCAAGCTACACACTCACAGTAAGTATATCACTCAGAGTAACCAAGCTACACACACACAGTAAGTATATCACTCAGAGTAACCAAGCTACACACTCACAGTAAGTATATCACTCAGAGTAACCAAGCTACACACTCACAGTAAGTATATCACTCAGAGTAACCAAGCTACACACACACAGTAAGTATATCACTCAGAGTAACCAAGCTACACACTCACAGTAAGTATATCACTCAGAGTAACCAAGCTACACACTCACAGTAAGTATATCACTCAGAGTAACCAAGCTACACACTCACAGTAAGTATATCACTCAGAGTAACCAAGCTACACGCTCACAGTAAGTATATCACTCAGAGTAACCAAGCTACACACTCACAGTAAGTATATCACGCAGAGTAACCAAGCTACACACTCACAGTAAGTATATCAGTCAGAGTAACCAAGCTACACACACACAGTAAGTATATCAGTCAGAGTAACCAAGCTACACACTCACAATAAGTATATCAGTCAGAGTAAACAAGCTACACACACACAGTAAGTATATCACTCAGAGTAACCAAGCTACACACACACAGTAAGTATATCACTCAGACTAACCAAGCTACATACACACAGTAAGTATATCACTCAGATTAACCAAGCTACGCACTCACAGTAAGTATATCACTCAGAGTAACCAAGCTACACACTCACAGTAAGTATATCACTCAGAGTAACCAAGCTACACACTCACAGTAAGTATATCACTCAGAGTAACCAAGCTACACACTCACAGTAAGTATATCACTCAGAGTAACCAAGCTACACACTCAAAGTAAGTATATCACTCAGAGTAACCAAGCTACAAACTCACAGTAAGTATATCACTCAGATTAACCAAGCTACGCACTCACAGTAAGTATATCACTCAGAGTAACCAAGCTACACACTCACAGTAAGTATATCATTCACAGTAACCAAGCTACACACTCACAGTAAGGTAACTGTAACCATATACTGTATCACAACTGTATTTCTAACCCAGTTTTTTTTTTCATTACATAGGTATTAGGTCAATGTCATATAAAGTGTAACACTTTGTAGTACTACAAATATACCTTGAAATGACTACATTAATTTACCGGTTTAATAAAAATAACAATAATAATACTACTATTAATAATATGAATCTTTTCAAAGGCTGAGTGACTTCCTCATCAGTGGGCCTCTTAACATCACTGAGCAAAAGACCTTCAGTGGATCTGTGGCAGAATCCACCCTTAAGTGGACTCCAACTGAAAATGACGAAGGGGTTCACCTCCCCATTTGTTTCATCGCAGAGAGCAAAGCCGGGTAAGCCCAATAATACCCAGCATATGATATGTCACGTTTGTAATTAATTTCAATTTATTTGCAACTAAACCATGTAAATGTTAACGGTACCTTAAGATAACATATAATGCTAATGCAAATACAAGCAAAGCCACAGTGCTGTACTGGTACAAATATTGCCAAATCGACCAGTTGCTAAATGTGTCTATACGGTTCAAAGGGTTAATAAAGTTTTGATATTTCTTTGCAGGGCCAGTGTGTATAATTCAGAAATGAGATGCATCGTTGTGAGGGTTGGACCTAGAGCTGGTAAAAATGTCTTCAATACCTTAAAATGTTTAAATATTGCTTTTATCATAGTAAATGCTTTAAAAAAAGTAAATCTGAAGTCATTAATCCAATTAAGTGCAGTATTAATGTGTCTGTTCTAGTCCTCCATCTATGGTTTTGACATATTTAAACTCATTTAAGCAATGTTAACAATGAGTCTAACTAATGTAAACTAACACACGTCCCAGTGTAAAATTTGTAAAAAAAACATATATATATGTATATATGCTTCATTATGAGGGCTGCAGCTACAGTAAACTAAGATGTTGTCTTATACACAGGTGAAGCTAATGTGGTTTGCAGTGAAACCACAATGACGGTTGAAGTCAAAATATCCTCCATCGTCGGACTCCATGAGGACCATCTGCGTCTCAATGACCCCTCCTGCACTCTCATGTCCAATGGAACCCATGTGATTGGCAGCATGTCACTCAACTCCTGTGGCACACAGCTGGAGGTGAGCATCTTGATCATGTGACAATAGTTCAGTATAGTATGTAACAGTGACCCATATATACTGTATATATTTATATAGAGGTACATATACAGATATACCCATATACCCTTCTGTCTGTGTCTTTGTAGGAGGATGCAGAAAACCTCATCTTCAAAAATGAAATCACTACAGTGGAGGACCCCACAGCTGTCATTACCAGGAGACATGAAGTTGAGATCGGCTTCTCGTGTGTGTACCCCAAAACCGGCAAGGTGTCTCTGGAATTCAGGGCACACAAAGTTCCCTACGTGTTCACGGAGACGGGCTTTGGCAAATTCACTTATCAGTTTGAGTTCTACCACAGCTCTCAGTTCTCCCAAATGGTGGACCCCAGCACTTACCCAGTGGAGGTGCCTTTGAAGGAGATGATCTACATGGAAATCGAGTCATCTTCCTCCATTCCCAACACTGTGCTGTTTGTGGAGTCCTGCAGAGCGACCCCCATAGATGACCCAAACTACCACCTATACTACAGAATCATTGAGAATGGGTACTTATGAGATTTTTATAGTTACTGAACATTTTCAGCCTAAGTGTCATAGTTTCAGTAGAACGTTTATACCACATGAAAAGCTTATGTGTTTTGTCCATTAAGATATGTAGCCCAATAGAGTTTTGATCTTTGCAGGTGCACTATTGATGACACAGTGGTAGTTTATGCAGCAAATGGCCCCGAGTACAAAATTGGAATGGAGGCTTTCAAATTCATTGGGAATTATGAGGAGGTAATATAACAAAGATTTTTCATACACCTCATGATGTATTTTCTGTCTTTACAAACATACACTTTCGTTCATATACAGTGGAACATCAGTGATTGGATTACCTTTTCTAATAAGATGAGACAATACGTAATTATGAATAAATCATACTTTTTATAATTAATTATTTAACTATCATAATAATAGTTGACTGTGGCTTTTTTTCCAACTCTCTGATTGGCTGCAGGTATTCATCAGCTGCTCAGTCGTCCTGTGTAAGGCTGGAGATCCCTCCACCAGGTGTGCTCAGGGCTGCTCCAACAGCACTGCTGCCCCTGCTGTGCACCATCACCGTAGGAGATCAGTGGCACTCCAGACCGCCAGCCACTACATTTCCCAGGGGCCTTTGCGTCTCAAAAGAAGCTCAGAGTCTGCAGGTAACCAGTCACTGTTAAATCCATTCCTCTGGTGAAGTCAGGATTTGGCTCCAGCCTGTTCATATTGCTTCAAAATGACATTCACAGCATTAATAATTATGTTCTCTTTCAGACACAGTGCGATCAGACCTCAGCTCTACCAGCCTGAACATGAACATGGTTTTCATCTCTGGAACTCTCCTTGCTCTGGTTGCCATGGTGTGTGGGGTGGTGATCTTCAAGTCCAAGAGGTCAAAGGTCAAATATCAAAAGCTTCCAAGCTCTGAGTTCTGAAGCACAGAAGTGAACCAAAGAGCCCGAAGCACAGATGGTTATTGCACACTTTGTGCACATGATGTATCTTGGATATTCAGTGTGCTCTGGAAAAATCAGGGAAGCCAGCGTACTATTTTAAACAAGACTTAGGGCTACATATAATGGGTTGCAGAACAAATATAATACTGCATATAATTGGAAATATACATTCATGTGGGTACGGATTTCTGCTCTTGTTTTCTCATTTTTAATCATTCACAATTATTATAACCACCATCTTATAATTGTAATCTTAGATCATGCAATGCAGTTACAGTACATAAAAAACACATGATCCAAGATCAATAAAGCCTGTCTGTAAAATGTGGCAGAAAGAAAAAAAGGAATTCCTTCACAAATAAAGTCCTTGTAGATGAACATGAATAATAATAATAATAATAATAATAATAATAATAATAATAATAATAATAATAATTGTTCTCGGCAACTTGTATTTTGACTGTACTGCATTTTTCCTGTCTTCTCAAAAATCAAATAAAACTTGTTGAGCAATTAAATTTTCATTCCCACATTTCTGTGAACGGGTGTGTGTCATTCAGTACCAGGAAGTAAAATGTGAGACCCATGGGAGAAAAATGATTTCTGGAACATAAGATGATGGGACCATACCATTGAGCCTATTTTGGCTCGTCATTCACAGATTTCCGGTTCAGACAGCATTAACCCTGCACTTATGAACACCCAAATAGTTTCGGCGACTTCTCCATGACCTGAAAAACTCTTCCACTATTGCACATTAGAACTGAATTTTCTGAAAATGTTCTGTTCCTTAAAAATGGTTTACACGATGTGTTCATTTACTTAGCCAAATAGTTGTTTGATGCTTTTGTTTTCTGTTGAAAAAAAAAGGTTTAAGAAAATTCTTTGTTAATAAAGATTATGATAATAACCAAGACTGATAACTAATCAAAACCAGTACAGTTTCTTTTCATCATGATAAACCAAGCACACAGGGAGAGGATAAACAGTCAGAAACAGCTCTCAAATATTCAGCACTCAAAATACAACAAAATAGTGTAATTACTTGTATTTAATATACACTTGAAATATATTTTGGATTTGTATTTTGATATTTTTGTTATTTTGGCTAAAGTGTTCAAAAAAAAAAACAAGGGAAAACAAAAAAATGAATATGTAGCTAATGGCTTATTCCCATCATGAGAACAGTCAGAACGCCGTCTGCCCTGGATCAGCAGAGCAAACATTGATGCAGTCATGTGACTTTGGTTCTTTTTGTTTCCATTAAACTGACCTGAACCAAACATGCGCCACACATATTATTATTAGTATACAGGGGGTCCTCGACTTACGAACGAGTTCCATTCCTACGACTCGTCGTAAGCCGATTTTCGACGTAAGTCGGAATTTATACCTAAATTAACACCTTAAGTCACTCGCACTGTACACACAACACATGAAGGACATATAAAATACAGTAATTAAATGAAATATTAATAATAAAAAAAGAGAGAACAATTTCTTGTCTTTATTTTTGTGGTCATATTTAGGAACCAAACCGCTTAGGCTCGAAACTAGGTTTTTTAAGTAATTTATGGGAGTGCGTCGTAACCATGGAACGACGTAACTCGAGACTGTCGAAACCCGAGGACCTCCTGTAGTTAGAAACAATATAGGCATCTTGTTTCCCTGGTGACTGCTCACACATGACCATTTGGGCCGTGGGTCAGAGCAGCACCTATCCCCTGTTGTTCTGTAGTGCTACCAGAGCTCTGATATTCACTCATGGCTATCATAAATGAATATACTCAGAAGAACTGAAATATTTAGCTTAAACTTTTAACTTTTTTATTTTTATTTTAACTCACAACAAAAGTAAAAAAAATAACTAATACATAGACATACATACAAGATAGACCATTTTTAGAAAATAAACACCAACATTTTTACTTTTTGGTGCTTGTTACATCCACCTTAACATTTAGAAATGATAGTAACAGAGGAACACATAAACGCAAAGTGAACGGGGTAGCCATTTTACTCTGATCTTTTGTTGTCGATTGGACCACAATACAATATGGATGATGGCCAGGCTTACAGCGCCATATATTGCTATGTAACATGAGTGACAGCAGTTGCAGTATTGACCAAAAACATAACACAGATGAATGCATTTCCACTGTTAAATGGTACAATATCTTTCCCAGTCATGGATTAGAGTCAGAGATAACTGAAGCAGTGTAGAAGCAGTGCTGGATCTTAACTGTGGTTAAATGATGAGCTGAGATTGGCTGCTTGGTCTTTTTCTCATCATTGTACATTTCTGTGTTATTATTCTCATCTTCCACATTTCTTTCACTCCCAGGACAGTCACATTTAGCCTGTCGGTGCTGGATGAAGCACACCCAGTCCCAGCAGTGTGGGGAGCCTGTAGTCTAGTGGCTAAGGTAAATGCCTGGGACCCCTGAGTTAGCTTAATCAACTGCAAGTCGCTTTGGGTAAAAGCGTCAGCTAAATGACTGTAATGTAACGGGATTTCAAAGTCAAAGGAACCCAGATAATGATGCAAACACATTTTATTTGATTTTACACTGGAAAAAAGAGAATGCAGTACAGTCAAATACAACCGAGTAATGGAGAGAAAATGTCAGTCTTTGAAAGAACTGTCATTGTTGAAATGATCCCTCTATCTCATTACCTGAGGAGAGCACTTTCTGATTTGAACTATTAATTGGTATCACCAGTTTGTGTCAAAAAGTATCATATCGGGAATTCTTATTTTTTTAAAAGTATGTTTTTTGTGGACGCGGTTGTATTATGTATGAACTGAGACTCCACTGTATTTTGAGATATTTGTTCTACCTTTTGTGAAGGAATGTCCAAAAGTATTGAACCAACATGTTTTAAATCACATGCAACTATACCAACACTATCTGTTCTGTAATTACAGACACAGAAAGGTTTAAAATTATGTCTGTGATTCAGGTTGTGGTCAGTGCGTCAGGATAAAAGCTCTTGATATTTGACCTTTGACCTCTTGGACCTGAAGATCACCACCCCACACACCATGGCAACCAGAGCAAGGAGAGTTCCAGTGATGAAAACCATGTTCATGTTCAGGCTGGTAGAGCTGAGGTCTGATCGCACTGTGTCTGAAAGAGAACATAATTATTAATGCTGTGAATGTCATTTTGAAGCAATATGAACAGGCTGGAGCCAAATCCTGACTTCACCAGAGGAATGGATTTAACAGTGATTGGTTACCTGCAGACTCTGAGCTTCTTTTGAGACGCAAAGGCCCCTGGGAAATGTAGTGGCTGGCGGTCTGGAGTGCCACTGATCTCCTACGGTGATGGTGCACAGCAGGGGCAGCAGTGCTGTTGGAGCAGCCCTGAGCACACCTGGTGGAGGGATCTCCAGCCTTACACAGGACGACTGAGCAGCTGATGAATACCTGCAGCCAATCAGAGAGTTGGAAAAAAAGCCACAGTCAACTATTATTATGATAGTTAAATAATTAATTATAAAAAGTATGATTTATTCATAATTACGTATTGTCTCATCTTATTAGAAAAGGTAATCCAATCACTGATGTTCCACTGTATATGAACGAAAGTGTATGTTTGTAAAGACAGAAAATACATCATGAGGTGTATGAAAAATCTTTGTTATATTACCTCCTCATAATTCCCAATGAATTTGAAAGCCTCCATTCCAATTTTGTACTCGGGGCCATTTGCTGCATAAACTACCACTGTGTCATCAATAGTGCACCTGCAAAGATCAAAACTCTATTGGGCTACATATCTTAATGGACAAAACACATAAGCTTTTCATGTGGTATAAACGTTCTACTGAAACTATGACACTTAGGCTGAAAATGTTCAGTAACTATAAAAATCTCATAAGTACCCATTCTCAATGATTCTGTAGTATAGGTGGTAGTTTGGGTCATCTATGGGGGTCGCTCTGCAGGACTCCACAAACAGCACAGTGTTGGGAATGGAGGAAGTTGACTCGATTTCCATGTAGATCATCTCCTTCAAAGGCACCTCCACTGGGTAAGTGCTGGGGTCCACCATTTGGGAGAACTGAGAGCTGTGGTAGAACTCAAACTGATAAGTGAATTTGCCAAAGCCCATCTCCGTGAACACGTAGGGAACTTTGTGTGCCCTGAACTCTAGAGACACCTTGCCGGTTTTGGGGTACACACACGAGAAGCCGATCTCGACTTCATGTCTCCTGGTTACAACAGCTCCAGGTTCCTCGACTGTAGTGATCTGGTTTTTGAAGATGAGGTTTTCTGCATCCTCCTACAAAGACAGAAGGGTATATGGGTATACAGGGGGTCCTCGACTTACGAACGAGTTCCGTTCCTACGACTTGTCGTAAGTCGATTTTCGAAGTAAGTCGGAATTTATACCTAAATTATACCTAAGTTAACACCTTAAGTAACTCACACTGTACACACAACACATGAAGGACATATAAAATACAGTAATTAAATGAAACAGTAATAAAAAAAGAGAGAACAATTTCTTATCTTTATTTCTGTGTTCGTATTTACGAATCAAACCACGTAGGTCGAAACTAGGTTCTTTAAATACTTTATGGAAGTGCGTCGTAACCACGAAACGTTGTAGCTCGAGACCGTCGTAACCCGAGGACTCCCTATATATGTATATGTGCCTTTATATAAATATATCGGTCACTGTTACATATTATACTGAACTATAGTCACATGATCAAGATGCTCACCTCCAGCTGTGTGCCGCAGGAGTTGAGTGACATGCTGCCAATCACATGGGTTCCATTGGACATGAGAGTGCAGGAGGGGTCATTGAGACGCAGATGGTCCTCATGGAGTCCGACGATGGAGGATATTTTGACTTCAACCGTCATTGTGGTTTCACTGCAAACCACATTAGCTTCACCTGTGATCCAAAGACAATACCTTAGTACACTTCATGTCAAATAATGGAACATACCATATGTTTTATTATGTACCATACCATTAAACCTTATTTGTTTTAGACAGATGTGAATGTGTGAAGGGAAGACACCATTGTAAAACAGCAAGAACAGAAATGCTCACATTTCAACAAATTGGAGGCATGGCACTTCTAATGAATGTTTTTCTTCTACCTCTGACTCTAACAATGAAACATTTATGTTAAATGTAAAGGACAAATTTCTTTACCATTTTTGGGTCCAACTCTCACAAAGATGCATCGCATTTCTGAATGAAACACTTTGGCCCTGTAAAATCATACAGTTAAATCGCTCAAAACAGATTTTTAAATACACACGTAAGTAAACACCTCTTTGTACAAAGATTAAAGTGCCTGGGTCCACAACATTAAACTATAAACGTGACATATCATATGCTGGGTATTATTGGGCTTACCCGGCTTTGCTCTCTGCGATGAAACAAATGGGGAGGTGAACCCCTTCGTCATTTTCGGTTGGAGTCCACTTAAGGGTGGATTCTGCCACAGATCCACTGAAGGTCTTTTGCTCAGTGATGTTAAGAGGCCCACTGATGAGGAAGTCACTCAGCCTTTGAAAAGATTCATATTAATAGTAGTATTATTATTGCTATTTTTATTAAACCGGTAAATGAGTGTAGTCATTTCAAGGTATATTTGTAGTACTACAAAGTGTTACACTTTATATGACATTGACCTAATACCTATGTCAAAAAACTGTTGGGTTAGAAATACAGTTGTGATACAGTATATGGTTACAGTCGCCTTACTGTGAGTGTGTAGCTTGGTTACTGTGAATGATATAATTACTGTGAGTGTGTAGCTTGGTTACTCTGAGTGATATACTTACTGTGAGTGTGTAGCTTGGTTACTCTGACTGATATACTTACTGTGAGTGTGTAGCTTGGTTACTCTGAGTGATATACTTACTGTGAGTGTGTAGCTTGGTTACTCTGAGTGATATACTTACTGTGAGTGTGTAGCTTGGTTACTCTGAGTGATATACTTACTGTGAGTGTGTAGCTTGGTTACTCTGACTGATATACTTACTGTGAGTGTGTAGCTTGGTTACTCTGAGTGATATACTTACTGTGAGTGTGTAGCTTGGTTACTCTGACTGATATACTTACTGTGAGTGTGTAGCTTGTGCTTTGAGGTTGACTTCAAATCCTTGACCCACAGAGACATTGAAGAATTCCCCATTTGATGGAGTTGGGTAGAGGAACTGGGGAAGGTATTCACCGTCAGTGCAGGAAGGTGCCGATTCATCAACTGAAAGGCATTGAAAAGGAAATGAATAACTGGAGGTTAAGGGTATATTATAAGATCTGCATACTTATTCAAATACATACGTACATCAATGAAAGCCATACATATAAAAAAGCAAAATGCATTAAATCTCTGATACATTACAAGGTATACTAAAAAAAATGAAACATTGACTTTAAGTAAATTTATTCTGTAGGTTAGTTAAAAGCAAAAATGTTAAGGTGTTATACAGTATTATATGTATATAAAACCTGTTGACATAATTGAATTAAAGTCAATGTTTCATTTTTGAGAGTGTACATTTGACTGATAAAGGTCACTGTTTCCCTTTTGAACGCATAGAAATAGCTAAAATAATAATAAATGATCAGAGAACAGTTTTCTTTGTGCACATTTAATGCCTGAAACCACAATGGTGGTTCTTACATGTTTGTAGCACAGAAAAATATCAACACCCTTTAAAGTCTCTCATCGGCTTGTTTAATTAATGATGACACGCATGAAGGAAAACATATAATTTCTGATACTCACTGCGGACTATAAACTGAAGGGGAATCTTGCTCAGCGGTGTGACATTTGGTGAGGGTGACAGTGGAGATCTCGAAGCTTGAGAGCCTGTAGAGTAAGAGACGCTGATTTGCTGTCTTGGGAAATCCTCCACTACCAGTTCGAACACTCGAGCGCCCGTGCTCGTGTAGCCGTAGTGATGCAAAACACAGGCGTCCTGAAGAGAAGATGCAGATCTGATGTGCAAAATTATATGTTACCTGTAACCTACACACAGATCGCGAGATCTGATAATGCTTCAGAACAGTTTTGAGGAATACTGTATTTCTTTCTTTTATGTTTAGGATTCATCATGTATTTGGGATGAATGTTGAAAATTGTAGGCATTTTAATTCAATAGACTCTAAATAACTATATTGTTTGTTTTATATATGTCTTCTTACCTCGTTGAGGTAGAAATTGGAGTGCTGCTGGCAGGACGAACACTCCACATTAGAAACCAGCCCGTATCTGCATCTGACCTGATCTCCGTCAGGGTCATGGGCCAACAGGTTTATGTTTCTGTTACAGTTCCTTGGAAGACTGTTAGTGAAATAAAGTAAGTGACCATGTTTTTGGCACACATTTATGTGTATTTTTATCCAAACCATTACAGGAAATATGAAATATAGGAAGCTGTCTGGGACTGTCCCGTTGGAAGAGGAGATGATTGGAGTGAGATTGGCTCCATGCACAGATCACAAGCATTGGAATGCCACAGTATGGGCAAGATTCACTTACCGTGTGCAAAACTGTTTTGCTGGTGCAGAAGGACTAAGAGAGCATGTGATTGGTTCAGGTAGTTTATTTGCTCAAAGCGGAGATCATGTCGCTAAAATTGCATGTGCAAAAATTGTGTGAAATGATTGATAAATCTGGCCCTAAATACAAAGACGTATGGGCTAACAACAATTAAAATATGCAGTTTTATATCCTTCACCATCATAAAACATAGAAAACTGGCTTGATATAGTACTGTGGGATTTTGTAGGTTAGCTAAAATTCTATTTACTCCTTGCTGCAAAAACAGATCAAGCAGCACCATATGAAATGATAGGCAAGTGAAATTGATAAATACTTCTTTACACCATGACTGTGACCTCAGCTATAGTAAAATCATTATTTCATAGTTGTTCTCAATGTGAATTATAGTACCCAGGTACCCTATGTAACTGTTACTAGTAGTGATACTTTGTCATTATAACATTCTGTGTTCAAACCTCACATTAAATACAAAGCAAAATAAAAATGCCATGTGTTTGCAACTGATGTTTATCAACATATACGAGCCAAGCCCAAATGCATACCGACAGCAAACCAACACTGCATACCTATGAGTTACTGTTACAGATGCCAAACTGTATCTTGAAAATGGCCCTACTCATCTTTCTAGCACATTTCCTGGTTAATACCTTTCAGTTCCTGAGAAATACAGACATGAATATCTTAATTATATAACATGTACGTTTATGTCATGTAAGGGTCATGCACATTCACACACGAAAACATGGAACACAGCCGATAATAGTGTCTGTAAAATATGACATTACCGGATGTGGGGTATGACTGTGGTCACTGGAGATCTGTTTGGGGCCAGTGTATCGCTTCTAGTTCCCGGATCAACGTGGGTCAGAAGCCTCCAGCTGAGACTCCCCCCTACAATATTGCTGATCCAGCAACAGCTAGCCATGCTGCAATTTTCAGACAAAACAGAGCAAAAAAGAGATTTAAAAATTTTTTAAAAATACACACAAAATTGGCTTAAATATCTTTTCCTCTTGAGCTGACACAGGTACCTGAGTTCAAAAGGCTCGTTGCTGGGAAGACGTCTGGTCATGACTGCGTCTGATTGGCACCAGCTGAACCCAGCAGAGCTGCTGTCTACTCTCCCGATCTGAAATTTAGAAACGGTCCCACAACTCCCAGAGGCACACGTCCATTGGTTGGACTTAGAACATCCTGAACGAAATGTTGCTTTGTAGCGAATGTCCACCTGTAATAGGTTTTTTTTTGCATTATACATTGTTTAGCTAATTGTATTAATATTAAAGTTACATTACATTACAGGCATTTGGCAGACGCTCTTATCCAGAGCGACTTACAACACAAAGTGCATTTCTTTGGGAACAAGATTATTAAAGTGCTAGGGAAGGGTACAAGTTAAGTGCTAGTAGGGTTAGAAGGGCTGAACCCTATGGATGACCTGATGAGAAAATAAAACATAATTAATAAACAATAGCTCTGGAACAACAATTGTAATAACCCTAAGGTAGCTACAGCGTCTGGTAGTTATGTCTCACTATCCCAAAATTACAACAGGATCAACCGCAAAAAGATGCAACAAAACCACACAGTTTTTCTCATCGGGATGGAAAATACACATCTATAAAGTATATACTTATTATATGAATAATACATGAATATAGAGGTATGAACGTTTCAGAGGTTATAACCATTTGGGCCGTTAGAATTACTTTCACATTTAGGAGTGATTGTTTTGTTAAGTGTGACAAAAATTGTACATTTTTGTACAAAGTAGTTTTACATACTGCAAATAAATAAATGAAACATGTTCAATATGTGATGTGAAAGTCATGAATTTTAATAGTACATACATTTGCTTCACTCTGATTTATTAAAATTGTGTTGACCAAATTGTAACATATTATATCTATGGATGGAATGGTTTTAGGATATATTCATGTAATCATAAAGGAGCTCTTACCATGAAAGAGCCGTCTGAGTTCTGTCCTTTTGAGACGTAGGTCATGGTTCCGCCGTAGTAGTGTGAGGCTGAAGCGCAGGACGCCAGCGCCAGAAGCAGCAAGTGCAGTGTGAGCTGAGACATGGTGTCTGAATCTCTCTGTGCACAGGTGATGCTGTTCCACAGGTGAGCTGCATCTTTTATACCTTCTGAACACAAACGCTGGAATGCACTTCCCAGAACAAGGCCTGCCGGAACGAGGAACTGACCAGTGGTGCTAACCACAGGTACGGATATACTCCCATACACACTTGACTGTTGCTTATGTAAGACATTTTATAAGACATTATATCACCTTTCATATCGATTTCACTTATCTGACTTCATATCAATTGTAGCTCACATGTCATTAACTTTAATTAAAAACAGTTTTAGAAAATTCTGATTGACTGTTGAGGAAGTGCCTTTCAGGTGCAGGTGGAGGCTGCTGAGGAAGTATATTTCAGAAACCTTGTTTTCTTCTCTATACCTCTCCATGCATAAGGCTGTGTAAAAAAATTTGGAGGAGGCCGCTCTGCTTGCAGCTATGGCTAGCATGGCTCACGGACAGGACCTCAAAGACTTTGAAGGAGAGGTGACCGCCAGTCAGAAGGTCAGAAGTGCATATTCCTAGGGTGCGTACCAATACTTCTTCTTGTCTCCTCCCCTCGTTTCCTACTCCAGAAATATGTGGAGGAAAGGAGGGGAGGAAACTAGTGGAGGAGAGGAGGAAACGAGTGGAGGAAATGAGGAAACAAGGAGATGAAATGAAAAATTTGAACAGCTAATCTGATTCGCTCGTTATCAACGCTGACCTCGGCTATTGATAAAGTCATGTGACTTTGATTGATTCCACAGATACCTAAGCCAATCAAAATATTCTGTGGGATGGTCTTTTAATCTGACTGGTCATGAGCACAATGATGTCACCCAGAAATGTGAAAAGACTTTTTCAGTAGGATCGATGTTTCCTTCGTTTGGAGGAGAGGAGGAGGCAAATGGAAGAGACAAAATCTCGGCTCCTACCGTTTTGGAAAAGTGGAAGGAGGGAGGACATGTAGATAAGTTTCTGGGGCATGGAGGAGACAAGGAGATGAGTGGAGGAGATGAGGAGATAAAATTTGAGTATTGGAACGAACCCCTGGACTGTGACATTTGTATGTTACTTTGAGTTGCCAGGCTAAGCATGCAAGCAAGTCTTATTTGACTGAGAGCATTTCTTTTCTTTTTTTTTTTTCAAATCAAACACAATTTCAGATCAATACCAGCTGATACCGTACACCCTACAATCTATTCAAGTTCAGCAATAAGGTTGTATTGCTTTGAACTTTAAAAGCCAGTTAGACACATGTACAGTACGAAGACAGGACAAAAATGAATGCGGATTTCATTCGGCAGAAAAATTCTGTACTGATGTCAGGAATTATTTTGGTTTTGACAGTGTTGGTGGTGATGCTGTCCAGGTCATACTGGCTGCAGTGCTGGATGCTTTCAGCATTGGATCCAAGCATATCATATACACCTCTCTCTCTTTCTCTCTCTATATGTGTGCATGTGTGAATATATATAAAATATATTATGATGAAGCACACCCAGTCCCAGCAGTGTGGGCATGGTACAGACAAAAAAGAGCCAGGACATAATGATGGAAACACATTTTATTTGATTTTACACTGGAAACAAGAGAATGCAGTACAGCCAAATACAACAACCGAGTAACTGAGAGAAAATGTCAGTCTTTGAAAGAACTGTCATTGTTCAAATGATCCCTCTATCTCATTACCTGAGATAATAAGTCATTACTCATATAAAGTATTGTATAATTTTTCTTTTAGTATATAACCAGTTACAGTTTGCATGGTGTCAAAAATTATTACATTTATTGTTTAAAAGTGAGGTATTTATGGATGTTGTTGTACTAGCTATGTGATAGCACTGTACTGTATTTTATTAAACTGTGTCTTTTTTGTAATGTCCAATATCTAAAACATAGTTTTGTTTTAATTAACTAAGAATTTAAAAAAATCATGTCTCCACAAGTGTTTAATTTCATGGAACTACACCAAGGTCATTCTTGCCTTGTTTCAAGTCTAGAATAATTACGAATTTTCCCTGATATTCGGAAAGAATACAGTCCATATAGATGATGTCACGTTACACATGAAAGACATGACATCAAAAGATGTTGAACATCTTTCTGTGGTTCAGGTTCTACTCTGTGCTTCAGAACTCAGAGTTTGGAAGCTCTTGATATTTGACCTTGGGCTGCTTGGACTTGAAGATCACCACCCCACACACCATGGCAACCAGAGCAAGGAGAGTTCCAGCAATGAAAACCAGGTTCATGTTCAGGCTGGTAGCGCTGACGTCTGATCGCACTGTGTCTGAAAGAGAACAAATTGATAGATTTAACAATGAATAAGTCATCTGGATCTAAAAAGTATGTGAAAGCATGTTTTGATTTTGCACAGAATATTGCTTCTGGGTTACCTGCGGACTCTTTTGAGCTTCTTTTGAGACGCAAAGGCCCCTGGGAAATGTAGTGGCTGGCGGTCTGGAGTGCCACTGATCTCCTACGGTGATGGTGCACAGCAGGAGCAGCAGTGCTGTTGGAGCAGCCCTGAGCACACCTGGTGGAGGGATCTCCAGCCTTACACAGGACGACTGAGCAGCTGATGAATACCTGAATGATGAACAACAATCCATAAAAGATTAAAGCTGAAAGACAATATGATGACTTCTACTGACTATTATGGTTTACTGAGACAATATGAAGACTGACTTTTAACACCCGTTTCTAAGGTGTATAAAGACTTCATAATGCATCATAGAAGCCATGTACCTCCTCATAATTCCCAATGAATTTGAAAGCCTCCATTCCAAATTTGTAGTCTGGCCCATTTTCTGCATACACCACCACTGTGTCATCAATAATGCACCTGCAAAGAACAATTCATTTTTATTAAAAACATCAGACGATTAATGCATGTTCAGTCGAAGTTGCAACACTTCATCCTGCAGTAGGCTTTAGTTATTATTCAAATATAATTACATGTTTACCCATTCTCGATGATGCTGTAGTATAGGTGGTAGCTGGGGTCATCTATGGGGGTCGCTCTGCAGGACTCCACAAACAGCACAGTGTTGGGAATGGAGGAAGTTGACTCGATTTCCATGTAGATCATCTCCTTCAAAGGCACCTCCACTGGGTAAGTGCTGGGGTCCACCATTTGGGAGAACTGAGAGCTGTGGTAGAACTCAAACTGATAGGTGAATTTGCCAAAGCCCCTCTCCGTGAATATGAAGGGAACTTTGTGTGCCCTGAATTCCAGAGACACCTTGCCGGTTTTGGGGTACACACACGAGAAGCCGATCTCGACTTCATGTCTCCTGGTAATGACAGCTGTGGGGTCCTCAAATGTAGTGATTTCATTTTTGAAGATGAGGTTTTCATCATCCTCCTACAACAACATGGGAAGATGCCAGTTGTAACACTTGATGTTAATATGGCACTAATTATGGATTTATGAGCTAATAATAAATCATACATAGTACATTATATCATTTATTGGTGCCTCATTAAACTCATAGACTCTAAGAGAGTCTATTATTGAAACAACAAGTTGATTTTTATACTTATGCATGATACAAATGTAGTGACAACAGAAAATAATTGAGGACGTTTTAAATGTGATGCAGGTTAGCTAGCTACCATCTCTCTAGGATTGAGGTAATAGTATCTCTCAAGCCAACTGCTAGCATGCTGGCTAATAATTTAAGCTCTGGATAGATTATTTAGCTGAATTGCTTACCTACCAAGGACCTACTGCCTTAGAAATGAGCAGAATCAGGCAAATTTCTATCGCTTCCATCAGAACATATGGAAGCTTAGCAAGCTGAACATTTAACTAGGTAGCCAGCTAACTAAACTTATCCCTACTTTAAATTATTTGCTTGCTTCATAATTAAAGAACTTTGTAAACTAAAAATGGTCAGTTATACATAA
Organism: Albula glossodonta; assembly: GCA_019788955.1. Taxonomy (NCBI): domain Eukaryota; kingdom Metazoa; phylum Chordata; class Actinopteri; order Albuliformes; family Albulidae; genus Albula; species Albula glossodonta. Next base: position 1,409,367 of record JAFBMS010000075.1, on the reverse strand, counting down.
GGTAATGTCTGCTAACTAGGCAGGTAATAAGTGTAATAACTATACAATTTAATATAACTAAGCACTAATAAATTATGGACTCATCATGTATTAACAGTTAATAAGCATATTGGTTACTTAGTAATAGACAAGTACATAATATAAAGTGTTGCAACATATTGATCTATGTTTTATTTAAGCTGATGAATATTATCCCTGACTTCATTGATTATTATCACATGCTCAAGGGTCTGACCTCCAGCTGTGTGCCGCAGGAGTTGAGTGACATGCTGCCAATCACATGGGTTGCATTGGACATGAGAGTGCAGGAGGGGTCATTGAGACGCAGATGGTCCGCATGGAGTCCAATGATAGAGGACTTTTCCACTTCAACCGTCATTGTGGTTTCACTGCAAATCACATTTGCCTCACCTGTGTATAAGACAACATCCTAGTTTACTGTAGCTGCAGCCCTCATAATGAAGCATATATACATATACATATATATATATATTTTTTTTACAAATTTTACACTGGGACGTGTGTTAGTTTAAATTAGTTAGACTCATTGTTAACATTGCTTAAATGAGTTTAAATATGTCAAAACCATAGATGGAGGACTAGAACAGACACATTAATACTGCAATTAATTGGAGGAATGACTTCAGATTGACTTTTTTTAAAGCATTTACTATGATAAAAGCAATATTTAAACATTTTAAGGTATTGAAGACATTTTTACCAGCTCTAGGTCCAACCCTCACAATGATGCATCTCATTTCTGAATGATATACACTGGCCCTGAAAAACAATGTAATACAATATTTCATTTACCCTTTTAACCTGAGAAACACATTTTGTAACAACTTAGCCTGAGCATTTGAAAACCACTGAATATTCTGTCCACAGCTCCTGGCAGTTTTACTTCACCTGGATTAACTACAGAGGTAAAATATTCCAGCTGCAGAAAATAGAAGCACTCCATGTATTTGTTCTACCTGTGCACTAAGACAGGTGATTTCAGTAGTTAGCTCATCTGCCTGACTGAACAGCAGTGCTAGTTAGAATCCGCTGTTTTAGTGCGTGGAAATAACAAATACATGGTAGTAACCTTTACGATCTGAAGCCAGGGTTTTTTTCACTTCCAATTAACAATCACAAATCGACTAAACACTCATAGTAAGTGTTGTGCAATAATTGTGTTTAATTTGTATTGTTTAATGAATGTCTATTTATTTGGAATGTATTGTTTGATTTTCTTTGAGTGTTGAAAAAACAAGTGAAACACTATAGAGAAAAAATATTTCCACCCTGTCCATGACAGTGTGTTATATTCCACTTACTTTTATTTCATTAACTTCATATTACACAACAATGGAATGTCACATTGAGGTTCATTTTTTTAAATATAAGAATTGCTGTCAGTGCAGCTTTGGGGGTTTCTTTGCAATTATGGATCATTCAAATGTATTGCTTCCATTTACATAATTTATCAAAGTTGCATATGACATGACAGTAACTACAAATGTGACGTATCATATGCTGGGTATTATTGGGCTTACCCGGCTTTGCTCTCTGCGATGAAACAAATGGGGAAGTGAACCCCGTTGTCATTTTCGGTTGGAGTCCACTTAAGGGTGGATTCTGCCACAGATCCACTGAAGGTCTTTTGCTCAGTGATGTTAAGAGGACCACTGATGAGGAAGTCACTCAGCCTTTGAAAAGATTCATATTATTGTTGTTGTTATTATTGTTCATAATGGTAGTGTTAGTAAGGTTATGCTTTCTAATGAATTCATTTATTTTCTGTTGAAACGTTAAGTGAAAGCTGAAGACATCTGACACTGTATGAAGGCCTCAAAGGGCATCCAGAGCCTGTATTTCAGTAAGTATTTCAGTCAAACTGTTTTTTAATGGAACACAGCAGGTTACAGCTGGCTTACTGTGAGTGTGTAGCTTGTGCTTTGAGGTGGATTTCAAGCTCCTGAGCCACAGCGATATCGAAGAATTCTCCATTGTATGGAGTTGGGGACAGGAGCCTGGGAAGATATACGCCTTCCGTGCAGGAGGGTACTGCTCCATCAACTGAGGTGTATTAAAAAGGAAGAATAATTAATTGATATTAAGGATAGAAAAATATATATACAGCACATCCTCAGAGATCTGGAATCTTGAACTCACTGCGGACGATGAGTTGTAGCGGAATTCTGCTCAGAGGTGTTCCACCTGGAGCAGCAGTGGAGTAGGGTGTACTGCTTGGTGAGGGTGTAGCAGGTGACAGAGGGAACTTCGAAGCCCAAGAGCCTGTAGAGTAAGAGACGCTGATTTGCTGCCTTGGGAAATCCTCCACTACGAATTCGAACACTCGAGCGCCCACGCTCGTGTAGCCGTAGTGATGCAAAACACAGGCGTCCTGAAGAGAAGATGCAGATCTGGTTACAATTATACAGTACCTGCACCCTACATACAGCTCCACGGATCTGACCAGGTTTCAGAACTATGTCAGCAGCTTCATAAAGTGGGAATGCAATGTTACTGTGTTTGCAAATCAGTTGTATTGCTTTGTACACTCTTAGAAAAAAAAGGTTCCTTCAGAGTGGAACCCTTAAATGTTCTTAGTTGATATGGATATTGCTCAAGGGTTCTCTCAAAAACCTTATTCTGGGGGTTAAATAAAGAATGCCTTAACAATGTCTGTATCTAAGAGAAACCTTTCTCTGAGCAGGACAGATCGAACATTTAATATGAATATACATTTGGGATGAATAACGGAGATTGTAAGGATTATAAATGTAATATTAATGACTATTTTGTTGAACTGAAATATCTTCTCACCTCATCGAGGTAGAAATTGGAGTGCTGCTGGCAGGAGGCACACTCCACGTTATAAACCAGCCCGTATCTGCATCTGACCTGATCTCCGTCAGGGTCATGGGCCAACAGGTTGATGTTTCTGTGGCAGTTACTGGGAAGGCTGTGAATGAAGTTAACTAAAGTCATTCACCATGGTGTCAGCGACACAACCACACACACGCATGCATACACACAAACACGCGCATACACACAAACATATGTGTCACATCAGGTGAGAGTATGTGTAAAATATGACATTACCGGATGTGGGGAATGACTGTGGTCACTGGAGATCTGTTTGGGGCCAGTGTATCGCTTCTAGTTCCCAGATCAATGTGGGTCAGAAGCCTCCAGCTGAGAACACCCCCTGCAGTATTGGTGATCCAGCAACAGCTAGCCATGCTGCAATTTTCAGACAAAACAAAAAAAGAAAACATTTTAAATATACAGACTCAGGTCCATAAAGTATTGAAATTTCTATAACGACTTGACGAGGGTATACAGTGTGGCCCTGTTATAATGTGATCATTGAGGCCCATAAAATGTTGTCGCGAAAAAAGCGGTTTCGCACTACATCAGGGTTAAAGAAAATCAGTGTTCAAACTGACCCAATGTTGACCGAACATCCTAAAACACCCCTATTTTCGCCCGTAAATGGGGGGGGGGGGGCAGTACTTACCGGAGCTCGAAAGGCTCGTCACTGGGGAGATGTCTGGTCATAAGTGCATCTGAGTGGCACCAGTTGAATCCGGCGGAGCTGCTGTCCACCCTCCCGCTCTGCAGGCTAGTGATGGTTCCACAGTTCCCCGAGGCACAGCTCCAGCGGTTGTATGTGGAACATCCTGTTCGAAACGTTTCTTTGTACCTGATGTCCACCTGCAATTCATTTTTTTTTTTTAATTAAAAATCCATTCCTAAATGATCTATTATCACAAAACACTTGTAACAGAGCCTCCTCAGAGAGAAAACAGGAAACAACAGTTTTTGATGAGGAGTTACTCTTTTTTCTGTAACGCTCACTGTTGGAGCCACACATACAAATAATATCAGAATTTTGATTATGTAAGTTTTGGAGGAAGTTCTTTTTGCATGGAAACCTTTTGCATTGAAGTACCATCTGTTTCATACCAATACAGCTTACCTGGCAGCGCATTATTCACCTTCCCCCAAAATAAACCTAAAGCACTTAGTCTCCCAGCTTCCACAAGCAGGCTCCCTGATCACTATCACAATCAACTGTGAGTAATGACAGCATCATCAATACAGCCTGGAGCTTTCAGGGACTCATGTGATGCTGGACGATATTGTTTACTAATGTTAACACATCATAATACTCACATATGTAAAATATATGTAAGAATTTATTAGTGTAGTGATTTATTGTTTTTTTTATTTAGAAAGTTTTTTTTCTTGTCTTTTGTATTTTGACAATTTTGCATGGTAATCATGTTATTCTTTAGCTTATGTATTATACACAATGTAGAGTTTAGGAATCAATGTAAAAAATAATGACTGAAAATGGGCTCTCACCGTGAAAGAGCCGTCTGGGTTCTGTCCTTTTGAGACGTAGGTCATGGTTCCGCCGTAGTAGTGTGAGGCCGAAGCGCAGGACGCCAGCGCCAGAAGCAGCAAGTGCAGTGTGAGCTGAGACATGGTGTCTGAATCTCTCTGTGCACAGGTGATGCTGTTCCACAGGTGAGCTGCATCTTTTATACCTTCTGAACACAAATGCTGGAATGCACTTCCCAGAGCAAGGACTGCCGGAACGAGGAACTGAGAGGCTTTTGTCTGTCACCATATTTGGCCATATATACCAAACACAATAAAACATATTTTCAGCTGATCTAGTTTGATGTTGATCTAGCATTGTTGGGATTATTGAGTTGTGAGTCCATGAGGTTCCATCTCCTCCCTTTTCAGAGAAAAAGAAACTGAAAACATTCTTTTGTTCCACTCCTCTCCAGCCTCTCAAAATAACTTCTGTGTCTGTTGTTTTGCTTTATGTGTTTCACATAGCTTTTGGTTTCCTGTTTTATCAGGGTTAATGTTAAGGTGCATAGGTGGATATGAGGTACGGCCAAAGTACATACAAGCAGTTTGGAAAGCATTTAGCAGCTCAGGTATCTATTAAGTCATTTAATGTTGGTGCTTCCTCCTTTTTAGCCAATACCTGTAAATACGCTGCTCTCTATGTAGACAAACCTGACGCCACTGAATACACATTCAGTTGGTTTAGAATGGACAAGTTTTCATGAGTAGAATATAATGACAAAATGAATGTAACCCAAACAGATGCATTTCACATCCATATATTAGAGGCAGATATTTTTACAGCAGACGTGACATCAATGGAAGGATGAATGTGTTTCTCACTGAACACAAATAGGAGCCTGTAGGTTTTTAGCATGACCCATTTTAGAGCTAATACCATCTCTAAATCATTAGTCTTGTTGCCTTCACCTTGACAGAATAGACTGTCTTATGATTGACAGCGTTCTTTGGGTTTGAGCAGTGGTGAGCAGGTATGGGAAGCATTTACCTGGATCAAATTTCCATCAATACAAAATCTTTCAGCACCTGGTAATAATAACATGACAGGTCATTTTGACCCAATCAATCTGATGAAAGGATTAAGAAAAAATCCCAAAATACACAACGCACACAATCTATGAGGTGCAGCACAAGCAGTACTTCTATGGGGGATGGGAGGATGGTTATGGCAACAAACCCTTCAGATTAGGTCTGGATTTAAGAAGAAAGGATTGGTGAAAGAATTCTTAGCTGCTTCACGATATATTTCTACCGCCGTTGAAAACAGAACAGGATAGGAGAATGACAGTCCTGACAGAAAATTTCTACAGAAATAATTTCACACATATTTGGATGGTGAACGTTTCAACAAAATCAAAAGCAGTTCATCTGGGGGGTGGAGTACTGCAGTGGGTTTGGTGTGCTGTGCAGGCTTTCTCTTCCCTGTGTGTTTCTCTCCAAATCGGATGGGGAAGGATGCAGATGGGACAGTGAGGGTAGAAGAACAGCACAACGGGCTGGGTTAAAATCGCATGGGATGTCTGTGTTTCAACATTTCAGTAAAGATTGTAATCGCCTTTAATCCTCTCCTGGCATCCTTGTGGTTGGTGGTTTCCTGCAGAAAAAAGAACCGGTTGGTTAACAGCTTGCTTCTGATATTTAAATTGAATATAATGCAAAGCATGGAAAAGGATACATGTGGACTTTCCAGGCCCTTTCATGGACATACAGTACTCACAGTGGTCTTATACATGTTCAAAGTGACCAGAAGGTTCCACTGTGAAGTCAACCACATATACAGACACCATGGATGTGTTGAGAGCAGGGTCTAAACAGGATTCTGCTACAACTCATCTTCCGCAGTGAGTTCAAGATTCCAGATCTCTGAGGATGTGCTGTATATATATTTTTCTATCCTTAATATCAATTAATTATTCTTCCATTTTAATACACCTCAGTTGATGGAGCAGTACCCTCCTGCACGGAAGGCGTATATCTTCCCAGGCTCCTGTCCCCAACTCCATACAATGGAGAATTCTTCGATATCTCTGTGGCTCAGGAGCTTGAAATCCACCTCAAAGCACAAGCTACACACTCACAGTAAGCCAGCTGTAACCTGCTGTGTTCCATTAAAAAATAGTTTGACTGAAATACTTACTGAAATACAGGCTCTGGATGCCCTTTGAGGCCTTCATACAGTGTCAGATGTCTTCAGCTTTCACTTAACGTTTCAACAGAAAATAAATGAATTCATTAGAAAGCATCACCTTACTAACACTACCATTATGAACAATAATAACAACAACAATAATATGAATCTTTTCAAAGGCTGAGTGACTTCCTCATCAGTGGTCCTCTTAACATCACTGAGCAAAAGACCTTCAGTGGATCTGTGGCAGAATCCACCCTTAAGTAGACTCCAACCGAAAATGACAACGGGGTTCACCTCCCCATTTGTTTCATCGCAGAGAGCAGACAAGGGTAAGCCTAATAATACCCAGTATATGATACGTCATAACATGCTGTAAATCATAACATTTTATTGTTGAAGTGTCAAAACACAGACTTGTTACTCATTACTCTGCACATATGTTTACTTTTTATATATTTTTTAAAAATAAAGTGATATTATCTTGTTTCCAGCGTAAAATCAAATAACGCTTGTTTGCATCATTAAGTCCTGTCTCCTTTGACTGTACCATGCCCACAATGCTGGGACTGGGTGTGCTTCATCCAGCACCGACAGGCTAAATGTGACTGTCCTGGGAGTGAAATAAATGTGGAACATGAGAATAACAGCACAGAATCATGAAATTCTCCTCCCAACAGCACAAAGGGGCGATGCTAAATAGATAATTACACTAAATACCAAAATGTGAAGAACAGAAGGTATCTTTAACCTTGCCAAATTCAAGCGATGGAAAAATGCACTAGCGTACTTTCAAAACGGTAAATCATTTATTTATTAGAATTAAAAATCCCAGTTAAGATCGCGAAGTGATCTGCATCGTTGGCGGAACCAAAGTGGTTGATATCAGCAGCTTTGGGTGGACCTACGAAAGACGGCTGACTTCTGTACTGAAGAAATAGAGGTGTTACTGATTCTGAAACCAGTTAACATGTAAAAAAAAATCTATCATGCTAGCCATTTCTATCGAAACTGTCATTCTGTTGCTTTGAATTGGACATCCCAGTTTTATAAATATCCAGTATCAAACGACCTGCATTGTTCAGTGGCCAGTTTCATGCAGTCTTCTTGTTGTGAGTCTTTCATCTGAACTGGGCTTTAAGTTAAAATACAGTAGCCTTATTTGCATTCTGTTATGACATAATCACTATCAAAAAAGGCCTTTTGCGACCTCATCAGTCTCAAATCCTGTTGTCACAACTGCTAAAAAATGTCAGTTTAAAAAAAAATGTCAATAAAGTTGTGTTTGATGTTGAGCATCAGTAAGCACGATAAGCTATAATTAGTCATAATGATTTAATGGCATTATTAGTCTTCATACACACACACACGCGCACACACACACGACACGCACACACACACAGACACGCACACACACACACTCACACACAGCACAGACACACACACACACACTCACACACAGCACAGACACACACACGCGCGCACACACACACACATGCACACACACATGCACCCACACGCACACACACGCGTGCACGCACACACACACACGTGCACACACACATGCAACCACGCGCACACACACGCACGCGTGCACGCACACACACACACGCACACAGAGACACACAAAACAGTACTGTTGGGCTCAGAGTGGTAGAGGCCAAAAAAACAATCCCGGCATTACGTTCCACTGCTTTCCTATCAATGATGACATCTAAGCTGCTGACAGAAAGTGGTGGAAAATGTACGTGTGTAATCTGTCCGCTTTGGATTACATGCTGCGCTCTGCCACTGAAGCAGAAATGATAGGTGATGATGAACGCTGGAATGTGGTCCTTCCACAGCCTCGGCATTCCTTATGGTTACAAGAAAATGAGCTAAAGTGTTTTGCGGTGATCAGATTTTTATCTTGATTGTTGCAAACCTGTTCTGTGAAGGTGTTGATTTATCCAGGAAAATCAAACTAAACAAACAAGTATATCATTTCTTGTCTCCAACAGGTGGTTCCAGTTTATAGAAAACATGCTACTGTAACTATCTATTAATAAAAATAGATTTCAGTTTTTTATTTTATTTTTATTTTTTTGATGTCCTCATGCAGACTGCAAGCTTGTTCAGGGTGAAGAATGCTGACAGCCTGTAACTCACAGAACCTTGTGGTCATGTTTTTGGGTTTGCATTACCAGCCGCACTGTATGGCCTTCCAGAGCCACCATCCCAGACCACTCTCTGGAGGAGGAGGAGGAGGCCATAAAAACCTAAATCACATACTGCTCATATAATTGGAGGACTGCAAGGTCAGAATATAATTAACAGAAAATAATAATTTATTTAGGTGGCACCTTTTCACAGCATGAAGTGCTTCATGGCAGCAATAAAACAAGATTGACATAGAATAGAATAATACAGAAAGAAAAAAATACAACTAAACATACAAATGCAATAAAATGTAATAAAAATGAATCTACATATACAAATGCAATAAAATAAAATACAATAAAATAAAATTAATTTACATATACAATGAGATAATAGTCAATAAAATATAATAAAAAATAAATGTACATATAGTCTTATAATAAAAAATACATGTACACACGTAATCAGTTATACAGTCAGTTATACAGCTTGTACATCTGCTAGCAGCTAGCTGACCAGGAGAGACTGGGCAGAGAGTGATGAAACTGATGAAGCTAACCGGCTAAACACCTGTAATTCCCCAGCAGGGCCATGCCAATCGCTGCCTAATTGAAGTGCATCTCTGACCAGGTCTGCTAGTGGTGTTGCTTGAACTGGTTACATCCAGTTTAAGGGCTCAGGTCAGCTTTGCGATAAAAGTAGCTTACTCCATGAGTGATTTGACATATCTGACTGTTTAACAGGATGTTTGGTGTAAGGGCACACACGTCTGTGATGTAGCACTGACTCCCATAGCTAAATAACTGAGTCCCAACTGTGCCCCTAACCGAGTAATGGTAAATGAGTTTTTGACAATCTCCTTTTTTTTCATGGGGGATATTTGCAAGGACGATAGCCTCCAGTAAATAATGCAGGAAATCATACCGCCTGTTACTGTTCTGCTTCCACTCATTCTTTCACTCAGCTGTTTCTCCTTCAGCCTTGACTTTTTGACATAACTATTTGCCATTTGGGATTTAGCAGGCCTTATAATTTACAGCAACTTACAAGAATTCATACAACAGGTATAAGCAAACAGAAGGAACCACATCATGTCAATTAGAATCACAAACAGTAGCAGCAGTTATTTCACCACCTTCCAAATATAAAGACCATTTTCAGGAGTGTCTACCTCATAGGCTAGCTATTGTGTCCTTAAATGCTGGTCTGATCTAAGTACTATCATTTTACATAAGTTGCATAATATAACCGGGATCATTTTATTGATTACTTGACTGAACTATAATTTTCCTCTAATTGCATAATTACATACTTTGCTGATAGCTGAAAAATTGCTGAATTCTCAGAGCCGACAGGGACACCTGGAGGATGAAAGGTAATATACAGCTTGTGATATACACAACAAACAAGCCTCTACACTCAGGTTGTAAACAAAAGCATGAAACATTGTATCTACCCGTAGAATAAAGGTCAGGGATACAAGATCTGCAATCAGTTATTCAGGTGTGATGAAGCTGAAGTTCCAGCATGTGCTTTGGCATTTTGGAATATGAATACACTGATTATGACCTGTTGTGTACTTTTTATTTATTTAATTTTGACGGCCTTTATTGCTGTAAACATCACCCTATAAATGGGGTTTACCTGGACATTATTTACTGTGGTTATAAACATAACGCAATATATGAAATGATACATGGTGTGATTTAATGATTTACAGGGCCGTCACCAGACCCTATTAAGCGCAGCATGTGCCCCAGTAGTTGCCATTTATCATGAATTGCAAGTGTGAGGATGTGAGCACTGGGGTCCAGCAACATATATATGTGATAAACTTTACTTTGCTTGATCTTCATTAACAATTTTTTTTGAGGGGTTGACATGGTCCTGTGTGGGGGCATGCTTTTCAAATGTATGAGTGATGAAACCTCACAAAACGAGTTTTCTGAGCGTGCACCAGGAAACGCTGCAGGAACATTTTTGACGTGCCAAGTGTGTGCTTGCATTTACTGTAATTCAGCTGGCCTCGATTCACAGTCCAAAACAAACACCAGACAAAGACATCTATTATACTGTGGATCAAAGCTGTGCCTTCTGATTCTTGTCACGTTGCAATATTTATTTCCTTCATATGCTGATTGTTTCAGGTTCTCTCTAAAGATGAAGACTACCTGGTGTGTGCACGGTGGGCATAGCAACCAATTCTGACCATCACACCCTGTCAGTGATTTTTCCTTTGCTTTCAATTTTTTGTGCTCCTCGTTCGTCTTCTTAGATATACACATAAAAAGCTGCAAGGAAAGACTGAAGTTTCTTAACTTGTTTAGACTCAGTGAAAGGAGAGTTATAAGTGATCCAATAAAGGTTTTTTAATTTATGAAAGGGCTAATTAAGGTTCACTGCAATACATGTTTAGGGTGAACCCAGAACACAGGGGCTTAAATGGAAATGAGTTAAGAGTAAGTTCTGCACCAATATAAGGAAGTATTATTTTGCACAAAGAGTTATCAACACATGGAATAGGTTGCCAGGTCATGTAGTAGAAGCAGAGGTCCTTGCTGTGTTCAAGGCCAGACTTGACAAAGTCTTGGACATTGTTTAGTTGAAATGGCGAGCTTAGCTGGGCTAAATGGTCTGTTCGCCACATGGCATGCTTTTTATGTTCTTATATTCTTAACTTGTGCTTAGAATTTAATACAAATTTTAATGCTTTTGCTCTACAGGAACAATGTGGAGATTTCATGTTCATGATTGTCGAACTCACCCGGCAGTGTCGGTGAATAAAAACTGACCCCTTGCATTTAACTATGAGCCGAAATTAAGGACAAATGGTTGTGATTTCCGGCTGCTGTCTTTCAACATGGAACTTTCCACTTTAAAGTCCCACTTTGTAGGCAAATAAATGAGCTGAGTAAACTATGCTGGTAGTTATTATTATCATCAATCAGCTCACAGGCCCACTACCCCATAGGCTATCCTATAGGTTCCCACCCTTGACGTGCAATTTAAGTTTGACATGTAGTAGGCCTTTTAAAACAAAATGAATGTAAAGTAAGTGCGATTAAAATGGCCAGAAAACAGATCACAGAGACAGGGTTCAGTAAAGCTATGATCATATCTGGGCATTCCTGCAAAAAGCACAATGATAGACCTGCATGGCAAGGGGAGAGACAGGGTGGAAATTTTTTTCTGAAACATTTCATTGAAGTGTAATCTAATAGCGTATCGTCATCTTGGGCGGATCACATTCACACGATTTCTCAGAAGCTGTGTGACACTGGAATTCTCCTTATCTGTCTTCCAATCAGAGACTGAGCGCTGCTTTCTCTGTCACTAACCCTCAGGTGCAACAAAAATATAATATAAAATGCAATAATAAATTAATAAACAAGGTTTAAATCTTTTATATTATAAAGTTGAAGTTGGTTTTCACTACAATAAGAATGTCTGGAAAATGTCTTATAATGTGCCACATATAGAATTTTAATTTTCTACATATTCTACTGCCTCTGTCGGTTGCCCAGCCAATCATAAAACATTTTGTGCAAATTTTAATGTCAATCTATTAACCAGCCAATCATAAAAACTTTAATTCACTTATTTATAACTCCCTTTGTCTGTTGTCCAGTTAATCATATAACGTCTTATATACATGTCAAATGTCCACCCAAAACAGCCTCACTTGGCTGATGGGTTTAAACATGTATGTATGTATGTATCTTGTATTGATTTGGTCACAAAAAAAGATAGCTATGTAAGATAATGCTGTTTGCCATCAAGTATACATTTCCAACAGCCATTTACAATCAGTCAGATCAGTGAAAGCTTTCATTTTCTTTTTGCGCTAACCTGCAAATCTTTACTTACAAGCCAGGTTACATAACTTGATGAAATTATTGTCAGACAGGTGAACCACTGAGGTCCTAACTCGGTAAAAGCCTGTATGCCTGGCCGCTGAAACCAAACTCAAACACAAAGCATAAGCACCATATTTCCACATATTCCATATGTTTGAGTAAGAATTATTGCAGATGTCCAGCAGAATTATTGCAGATGTCCTGCAGAATGGAAGTTCAGTACCACTGTGTTAAGTGCTGTGTTCAGTGTTTTATTTGGTCATTCCCACACAACACAGAAGTGATTTACATCAGCAAAAGGCATTAGCACGTTAGAACACGTGAACACTGGTATTTTTGTAGTTGTGTAAACAGCCTCCTAAAAAGAAAGGATTTGAAAAACAAACTATATGTAAGAACTTAAGCCTGTTGCGGTCTGATTCTGGCCCAGGTGCTGGGCGGATGAATGGCAGAATAACCTGTTTCTTAGTTATTAATCTGCTGGAGGCATTCCTGTGATGAATGCAAAGGGGCCAGGTAATAATGATGAAGAATGGGTGGCTCTCCTGGACAACACCCATATTGTCTGCTTACATGTACCACTTTTAGCTTCTTGAAAACCACTGTAGTTCCCACCGTATGCACAAAAACAAATATAGGAGCCGCACCTACCAGTCACTGCAAGTTCGTGCCAACTACAGTGGGGAGCTGAACTCTGAGTGACGCCTGGCTTCTCTAATATAGGTCTCAGCAGCAGTCTCTATCTTATATACCTAGACTGTGCTAATGCTCCTTTTAGTGGTCCCACAGCCTTTCTTTACCAACTACATACTGAATGACGGGTCTCATGCAGAATGGGGGCCTGTTTTCAGAATGAATGATGTTTCATGATTCCTCTAGCTGTCGGCGTGGAGTGTTTCTAGCACAGTCTCAGGTGTTGCAGAAAAACCATAGACCCTTGGTTCCAGTGAAATGCTATAGCAGGCGATCTTCCTCATGTGTGACCAGGTGATGAAGCAGAGACAAGAGGGCAGTCAGCAAGCACATAGGGAACTATATGGCAAGTGTTTCTGGGCAGGGCAAAAAAAACCGGAAGAATTTTTGCAGAAAATTTGCACTAGTTAGTTCATTACTGTACTTCAGTTCGCTGAGATTCAGTTCAATACCTATATTTTTATTATTAATTTTAGACAATAATCAAATTGTTTGTAATTATTGTACCTGTAAAAGGTTATGAATATTTATCTGGGAGGTTCTGTCTCTATTTAAATAACAAGAGGATGACAAGCAGGAGAGCCAGACAGTTGGACAGTAAGTCAGGTTGTGGTGTGGCCTGTGAGGTTGAAGGTGAAGGCACACCGGTGGTAAATGCAAGTGCATCGGTGATACTTTAAGCAATTGCAAATATTTGTGGGGGAAATTATACATTGGACAATCCTAGCTTGCTATCTAGCTAGCTATCAAACTTTAGCTGTTATGGCCGTAGGCTACCTAACAGTTTTCATCAGTCACAATCTCAGCATGGGCTATTAGCCACCACTTACAGCCAGTAACTATCATATTCAAAATGGTTAACAAAAAAAGCACAAATGTAAACAATGTAACAGTATGATATGACCATATCAGAGTAACAGTAGCCCAAGGCATCAAGAAGGAGCTGATAAAATACACCGAAAAATGATTTCAGCGTAATGTTTTTAACTAATTATCATTTTGTAATGGAAGCATTGTGGGAAGTAACACATGGGCCTAAATAGTGATAACTAAATCACTGCGTTTATCACAAAAACTGAGTACCAGTAACCCTGTCGAATCTCCAGAGGATATTTTTGTGTAAAATAGAAAAACAAATACACAAATTTGAATAAATATGTATATGCAAAACATTGTGTTAAACTGTCAAGCAGCTGACATTAAACAGTGACCAATGTAATTTTCTAAAAGCCGTTATATAGTCAAGCTAGAGGAAGGGTAACCCCAGTATGCATTTTGGTTCAGATATTTTCATATTTTTGTGATGCCAGCCGACAGTATCATAAAAATGAGTCATTTTGAGTTGTAGGCATAGGCAGGGATTTTCCCTCAGAAAGTGATGAATTCTGTCCCACAGTCAGCATACAGCGCACGCTACCCTATAGTTTAAGACACTGCCTCAACTAGCCAAGCATGTTCTGCCACCATATTTGTTATCTGTATAATCACAAGCAATCCATCAAAAACATTACATTATCAGTCAGACCTCATGACTGTAAACCATGCCATCAAACTGTTCCTGGAATTCCACATTTGCACCGCCTATTTTCCGGCATCAGTTCACAGCACAGATCCTACATGGATGTGGGTCCCATGATTTTTCACTTATTTTAGATTGTCTTTCCTAATTTTGTTTTCCTTAATATTGTATATTTCTCTATTCAGTATACAAACAGTTGTGTCATTAAAAAGTGATTGATTTTTAATAATATGAATATAACCACTTGTATATTGGAAAACAAATATGATTTTTTAAAAATGATATTTGTTTTCCAATACATTTTGTTTTCCAACACAAATGTCAAAATGTGAGGACAGTGTGAGTTTGAGTCAGTTCTAAAGATAATGAAGGGCAACATGCTCCTTCATTATCGGGAATTTTGATCCAGAGACACGTTCTGATTGCTGTATATTTTTGAAAATATGATAATCTCTACTTTGTAATACTTTATGAATCCAGCGTTATTTGTCCTCAGGGCAGCAGTAAGTGAGCAAAAAGGCTCTTAAACTGGCATATCAGTGAATCATGAAATGACGGGCACTAAGCTACCACAGACATCTGTCACAGAGTGGTATGATTTTCGCTGCTCTGGTTGGCTAAGGACCAGAGGGTCAGTTGCTCTTATAGGAGAAATATTGCTAATAATCTGACCAGGTTTAGCCTTTGTTATTAATAATGTAGAAATCTGAGGCATTGCAGATTTGCCTGGGTGATATGAGAAACATTTTCATAATATTGTTTATTATGATTATTACTTGCAATTTTCTCCTTTAAATCTGCATTGACTGAAGTGTATGGATACCAATGGGTGAACAGATCTGGCAGGCCTAGCATATGGTTCACTGCAAATCAGCTGGTGCAGGACTCTAGAAAACAGAAACACAAAATACTTTGGCATTTTTTCAGGTTCTTTGTAAACATGCCATCAGAAGGTGTGTACTTGTACACATTCACACAATGAGATTGTTAAGAACATATTTGTTTCTTCAGTCTTGTTTATATTCAGGTTTTTGGAAATGTTCCATAGTGATGCTTTGTCTTTAGTCCACCCACTTTTTCATTTGTCAGCAGTCTTGGGTAGGTGTCTCAGTATGTGTGAACTAAGGACAACCTTCCTTAACAGCCTTCTGAATCCTCCTTATGTTGTTACCATTATGAAATAAACCCAATTTTCATATTAAAATGTCAACCAATCAATGTTCACTCATTTTCTCTTATCCCTCTTGAACAGCCAATTGACTGAGCTGTGCAGCCTAATTTGAGCCACACTGGGCCCCATAAAATTAACTAGGCCTACATGTCTAGAGAGTCATCTAGCTCTTATTGATAACAACTTTTTACGTATTAAAAAAAAACCTGCACCAACACACAAACATCTTAGCGATACATATAAAAGACAACAATGGGGATGTACAACAAAATCAATAACACACACACTAAATTATATATATTAAATTTGCCAAGAGATTCCAGACAGTGGCTGTGGCTAAATCTTTTTGTATTTCAAATTCTCTTCTGCCACACTGTCCCCAATACCAGTGATTTCCCCTTGGATTGCACACTGTCTTCATACAGTGACGCGTTTTATTGTTAAGATGTACCGATGTACTTTCCCATTTGCCTGACAGTTTGTTAATTTCCTCAAAAATATAATTTCATAGCAAGATACACACTGCTAGTGTAACAAGTTCATGACAGGCCTTGAAGTAGGTGGGCTGGGGGTGTGGTTTGAATGGGTGGGTGTGCCGCATTTTTAGAAATCTGTTTTTAATAGGAAAACCTGTAACACACACTCACAACCTGTTGAAAGTCAAACGTTTGTTTTAATTTAGATTCTGTCATTCTTCTAGGCTCATGGGTACAGGTTCAGCTGCACGCCCCTGCCCCGGCCCCTGACATGAGCCTCTGTTTGATTTTGATTGTATTTAGAATACGTTCTAATGCTTGGAAAAGGCGATGGCCTTCAGGTTAAATGTACGCTTTTTGCATCAGAGGTTGACATTGCAGTGCATCAGGGACCCTTTGTTTGAATTCTGAGATTCTTATTTGACAGATTCTTATTTGACGACCTCTCCTGGACCACAAACACCACAGCGCTCACTAAGAAAGCACAGCAAGTCCTCTTTTTCCTGTGGAGGCTGAAGAAAGCAAGAGTTCCCTCGCCCGTCATGTCCACCTTCTACAGAGGCACTGTTGAGAGCATTAAGAGAGTAGTAAGCACAGCAGAGAGGATCATGGGGGTCTCTCCCCCCCCCCCCCCCCCCCCCAATGGACACCTACAGGGCGCGGTGCGTCAGGAAAGCCTCCAGCATCATATGTGACCCCTCTCACCCCTCCCACAGCCTCCTCTCCCTACTGCCATCAGGCAAAAGGTTCCGGAAGCATCCGAGCCAGCACAACCAGACTCTGCAACAGCTTCATCCCTCCGGCCATCAGACCTCCGAACACTCTCCCCTCCCTCCCCGCTCTGAAGCACCCCTAACCTCCCAACACGCACACAAAATGTTGCACAAGCCACTTAAAACCAGCACATCAGTTACAGACCTTTGGGCCGTCTGAAATGAGTATTTGCACTACTTGCATCTGTACCACTTTGCACTATGATGTATATTACCCTGTGTCACATTATACACTCAGATGTTTTTCCTGTATAGTGATGTATATTTCCTGTATAGTTATGTTCTTTTGTAAATTTATATTTTTTCCTTTATATTTATTGTAGTACAAGTAGTTATTGTTATAGTACAAAATTGTATTGTCTGTGTGATGTCTGCCATATATGTAGCACCGAGGGATGAGGAGAAACATTATTTCACACCTCTGTTTTTTAACATATTGTGGGAGTGACAATAAAGCTGACTTAACTCGGCAGTGTTTTATAAAATTGACCCCAACCTTGCTCCACATGAATCAAAATAAAATGTCAGGTGAATACTGAGAAATTTGATTCATTTTAAACCTGACCTATATATGTTATTCATAGATCTTGAAATTCTTGTTTTGGTAACCATATGTGAAATTCCAGTGATTTACAGCACCTACTTTTCCCCCCAAAAAAATGTGTTCACACAGCCTGGAAAACCATTTTTGGCAAAAAACCTAAAACGTTATAAAAATCACTTCCATGCGTTTTGGGGATTTGTGCACACAATGCACAGCGCCGGCATAGCGCCGACAATGCTACCCAGTGTACACAATGGGAATTGCAGGTTCTTTATTTTACCTCGTATAATAGGGACCAGCAGCAAGGGGACACAATTCTAAACCAAACAATAATTCAGTGAATTACTACTCACTGTGATGTCACAGCGATTTTACATTATTTTAAAATGAAAGGAGCATATTTCAAAGGACATGTTTGTTTGTATCCAATATTATAAAACAAAATATACAAAAAAGTAATCACTTTAACCATTAGTATCAATAAAATTGCAAATGAACACATGTAAACTGAACACTTCAGGATCTAGCCCATAAACATTGTTTGAATCTGTCAGCTTTACTTCAAGGAGGAAATGCTGGAGTCAGACGTGAGCCTCGAGCCACGCAGCTGCGGTCCCATGGAAACCAAAACTCGCGGAAGCCTGAGCTCGTAACAGGTGAGCATTTGGCCCTCAGTTTTGGTTATTATGGGATGCAAACTCTGAAGGGGGAAAAGAACGGGGAAAACAGGAAAGGGAATCTGCTTTGCTCATTCTTCCTCCTCACTCCTTCACCCCCCTCCCCCCTCCCCCCTCGGTTCCCAGTTCAGCTCAGAGCAAACAGGCCATACCGTAATAGATATTGTTTGTTTCAGATACTGAGAACATCTGCCATATAAAAATCTATTATTTTAATAAGGGAGCTCATAAATGGTAATAAAATAACTATAGTCCTGCATTGTGGTTGAATTTTGGGGCGTTTGTGTGGTTTGTCTTCTTTTTCATTAGCAGACACTGTGATCATTTGCCTTATGTTTGTACATGAGCATCAACCATGTGTGTGTGTGTGTGTGAGTGTGTGTGTGTGTGAATGCACAGCACCTGATTGTAACACAGAAGACACCAAATATTTTGCCCAGTACAATCTCTTAGATTACATAAACTAGGACTACCGTGCTTCTGGTTGCCTTGTGCACAGAAGGGGCGGAGTTTCTGTGGGAAACCTATTGAGACCATGGAAAATAAAAAAAAATGCAAAAACAAAACAGAAATTGAAATGAAATTGCACTTAATTGAGAAACGCAGGGATCTATCACAACACACACGCTCACACACATACACAGATACACACACATGCTCACGCACACACTCACACACATATTGTTGAAAGGTCACAGTAAAAGCAGACTAAAAGCAGACACTGTAAAAGATGATGTTTGCAATGCTTAGAAACTCAAGGCCACAGATTGCATGGATCTGAATGAGTTGTATTAACTTTCATTACTACAACAAATGTAATAAAGCAAGTTAATAAAATGCAAAAACATCCATGCAAACTATCACCTCAATCTTTCAAAGTGCAGTAAACATGTCATTTTAACAATGTAGCCTTGGCTAATGTCTGGAAGTCATAACTCCTTATTCAAAAGCACGCTAGTAAAATAGGAGCTGGCTGGAAGTTTGCGCCAATAGCTATGCAAATATATAAACTGTCATGTGTTCTCCAAACAGTCCTGTAATCCACCTGTGACTATGTGTCTGTCTGCAAAGGTCATTCAATGGTGTTTGGTCAGAACTTAATCAGCATTGTCAAAGGGCCCTCCTGTCTGCTTTGGATGACTGTGTTAAACATGGCAGCCGATGAGGAGAAGTAGCGCGACCCCTTGAAGAAGCCCTCTATGAAGGCCCGGTTGATCTTGGAGCCGCCTCTGCTGGATAACTCATGGAAGTTATTGCTGAGCACCCCACAGATGTCTCCAGGGTCATCCCCACGCCCGAAGAACAGGAAGAGGGCATAGCAGTCCTGGCCAATGGAAGAGCAGAAGTCCACCATCTTGTCCAGCATGGTCTTGCCGGGTGACTCAATGTTTGAAACTTCAGCAGCCTCTGCGAAGCCGCCATCAGGGTCCTGGTCTTCGCTCTCCCGGCCGGGCTGGTGCAGCACCTGCACAGCCACCTGCACCTGCGGGTTCATGCTGGGCGGCTCCACCACAGCCCACACCCAGTCAACTCCCAGCAGCGCCCTCTGCTGGGCGGTCATGGCAGTGCAGCTGAATGTGCGGGGCATCCCTAGGTCCAAGCTGCGGGTAATGTAGGTCATCAGAAAGATCTCGCTGAGTGCCGTGCGGCTGGGCCAGAACTTTCTCTCAGGGTCTTGGAACAGGAGGCACTCTTGGGTCCTTGAGCAAGCCAGAGAAACGCTCTCACTGAAGACCGTGGTGATGTCTGGGGGTTCGGTCTTTGGTCTCCGGAAAGAGTCCTTGAGCGTGCTCAGTTTGGTCATTGTTTGTCCCATGTCAGCAGGACCAGATTACAGTATTGTTTCCCGTATTCCCTGAAAGTGTAGACATATATACATTTAGTTACGTGCCAAGTTTATGTCATCTAGTCTATGTCATTTCTACACTATAATAGAATGAATGCACTTTAGCTTGAGCAAGGTAGCTCACATAGACTAGCTTCAGTAAAATAAAATCTCTAAACGCTTTGTGAATTTTTACAAGCACATAACAAACACAATGCATTTCTAAAATGTATTCTATATAGCACAACCAGCTTCTTACATATATATTTTATAAATACATTGTGAATAAAAAAACGATATAACTTTTTAAATCTCGCTGGCTAAGGCAAACTGAAATGTAAGAAAACACCTACCTGAGGGAATGGTGACCACTGGAGGAGTCTCAGGTGTGCTTTTTATGAGTCTACATGCGTGTTCTCCGTTTAAAATTAACTCATACGAAAATCTTTCACTTTGAGCCACAAACCGACCATCAGAATCGTGAGTAAAGTCTAGTGCATTATTCAAAAATCGGTAAATTCGGAATCTCGGTCATTTCCAGAAGCTTTCGCAGTTTGCGAAAGATCATTATGTGTACAAAAAAAGCAGACACAACTTTTCATATTTTGAAAATAAATGTCTTAAAATATAATCTCAAGTTTATGTTATCTGTGGGTCTGATTTTACACTGTCTTCTGGGATCAGTAAGGTTCAAAGCTCACCGAAAGCACGCTGCCCTCGTCAGGATGGTCAAAGCTGTACTCTGCACGGCGGCTCTCTGTCCGTATCTAGTGAGACGCCCGTGCTGAATTGCAGAAGAGGACTCGAACAACCTTGTGAGGATGATGTCATCTGATTTGACTTTCAAACGGTCCTCTTTTACTCCGAAGTAGCTGACTTGCAAAGTACTAATGCGTTCACTCACCTCACCAGAATGCATGCAAGCTGCTTCAGGGATTTTGCAAATGTATGCCTATTTTCCATGTAAATCTGTACTGGAGGTCGCACAACCCGTTTTTGGTTTGCTCAGGACGACAAACGAGCGCTTAACAGATGGGTGTATTTGTTTGTAAAGTGGCTGAAGTTGAGCTCTGTGACAGTGTTTTGTTTGCAGAGGGAATGAGAGTTGATTTCTAAACTCCAAATTTACTAAACTCAAAATTTACAACCCAAAGGTTCTGCCTGCATCAGGGACACATCATATGAGGTACCTCATAAGTACTTGGTGGTGTATGTCAAAACATTCACGAGCAAAACACCTTGACATTATTAAACGGACACTTTCAGAGCCATCCAATAACGTAGAAAAGTTGTCGTTTATTGACATTTCGTTTTGAACTCTTTCCAACTTAAAATTATTACGATTTAAAAAGACGCAGTCAACTTACACCAACTTTACAGAGGACGAGGGGAAAAAACGACAGTAAAATTCTGTTCTACGGTCGGCAATGACAGTATCAGGGGACAGTGGAGGAAGGATGCTAACGTCTTGGAAAAGTAACAAATGTGAGCATGCGCGAATATTCGGCTGAAACATTAGCAGAAAAGAAATAGTGTAATTGTTCTTATTTAAAAAATGATGGAAAGGGAAGTGAAGGGTAACAACTGATGTTTAACTCCTTGGTCACAGCGTCGGATTTAATCTGCAGGCAGAACCCGTCCTTTCATAGCGCTGCCATTTTGCCCCGTCTGAATCTCTTCATCGTCTCCCCGTGGTTTAGCAACTGCTGCAAGCAAGAGGTGTGAGGGGTTCTGGGTTAGCAACAAGCTGCATCTGCAAATTAGCTCGCTATGAATCAGTTTAGCGCTGCACGTCATGTAGCCTAACGGCTTAAAAAATGTAGGCTACAGATCTTTGGTTTCTCAAGATGGAATGTCATCTTAATTCATATTTAGTAGCAGGCTATGTAAGCAGCAGAAGTAAATGTAAGACAGTACTCGAAGAACAAACGGTAAGTATTGTTTTAAAACATGTTGCATGTGAATAATTTTAATTAAATACGTTGAGATTTGATCCATTATTAGCGACAGTGATGCATTTTAATATAGGATAAAGCTGACTGGTTTTACTTACTGTGAGGCTATTTATTCCGTCTGAGAGAGTCTCTATCTGGAGAGCCGTTGCCTCTATCCCCACAACCTGAAACGTGATTCCTTGTTATTACATTTTAAGAGTCATCGCACAGATAATAAAATCAACACCCATGCACTTAGCATCAAACTAAACCCAAGTTGCGACTGCTCACGTTTGCAATTAGAGAGATATGTTGAAGACTGATTTTGGAAGCATGTTTTCTTAGTTGTAGATGTTTTCAGCATCAGGTTTACTTATCCGCCCTCCGAAAAAAAACTATGGGTTCAGTCAAGTACACACACGCTGTGACCCACAGCAAATACCTATTTAAGACTAGGCAGTGAAGATCAGTTTCACGGGATATGCTATAAAAAATTACAAAAGAAATCATTGTAAATGGCTTTATCGCTTGCCTACAATAAAATACAGATGTGTGATGTGGCTTTTCAATCTGGAGCATAGCAAACATGGAAGTGTAGGTTTTTGTTGTCACTCAGTACCATTGATTACACAGTGCTCTGACCCCAGCTGGTTTCTTGTGTGCAAACTGGCTGCTGATTTTGCAACAAATTCCAGCCAGTCCTGACACTTTCAGCCATCACAGTTCGCCACGTCTTCTTCACAAGGCTTGGTCAGTTCTGTTGTCCAGGCTGTGTGAGTCGGCGGCAGTGTAATGTAACACTTAGGAAGCCAGTATTATAAGGCAGGGCTTTGTAGGTTAAAGCACCCATTTACGGCACTGATGAGAAAGCTATTTCACCAAACTGCCACAGGAGATGTGCTGGTGTATGAATAGAGGTTTACATATTTATGAAGGGTGGAAAAATGTACGCTGTGTGTATTTCTGAAACACCGCAAATGTAATAGAAATGAACTCTGCTTCCCTTTTGCCTGCTGTGTTCGACTACTATGACTGCTTTCTGTGATGTTCACACAGGCTACAGCCTTTGACTTTCACTGTAGACTCCACATTCATAACATGTGTTAATCAGAATTATGTCATGTTAGTTTATTAAAATATTAGCAGACTTTAACTTACCAAAATAAACAAAATCTCATTTGAAAGTTCACAGTTGGAATTATTCCGTTGCTTAATTACTCTTTTTCTGATTTTGCATTATTATCTTGGCAAATTTAATAATTTCTTTCAGGCAGAAGTGACACTTCATAAAGGTCTGTTCAAAAGTGTTACTGTTTTACAAACACATCTCTGCCTAAAGGGATAGATCTGCCCTTTTGACTTCATGACCTGAATTTGCTTGTTCTCATAACACAGTAACACAGATTCCTGTAACAGCCAAACAGCAGTGCAGTTTGAGATGAGTATGTTTAAGTAAACCTGATGCAACACAGCTGTATGCTGGAATATTATGTCTCCAGCATACACTTGTCCATCGTCTGTGAAACAGACACCATAGGGTTAACAAAACACAATGGCAACAGGTTAGATGATGTCATAGTATCTGGTAATCATGCACTCCACTGTTTCCATGGAAATATACAGATATTGAATATTTTTCAATCTTTGATAAGAATCTGAGTTCACAGGAGGGACACATAATAAAAAAACATGTATGCATTTTAAAAGACTAAGATTCTAGATAAACTTTCATGCACTGCAGTCAAAATGCACTTGAGATGTGATAAGATGAGTTTGGTATGAAATATCTTATGTGTGCAAGAAGACAAAATTCCACGCTCATTTGATGAGATTTATTATTCATAATGACTGAATGTGTTTTTGGAATAATACTATTTACAAAGACATGACAGCAAAATACTTTATCACAACAGCATAGTTGACTATAAAAAATATTCAGGTTATATACCAAATAACAGTGCAAAGTCATTCATTACCTATTTCCTTTAAACCTTGTGCACAGTTGCAGAATTTCTAAATTACCGATTGACCAACATAAATAAATATATCTCTCATTGTGCAAATATTGCACAAGCTTAACACACAATAGCTGTATAAAAACAGTACAATTATGAGTTAGGATCTGTAGATATAGAATATGATTGGATGAATTTAGCATCCAGCACAAATATGCTAGCCCTGAAAAGTAATATACCATGATAACTTGAGTGGCATGATCATTTTATGTTAAAGCAATGAGAGAAAGGTGTTACAGGTCAATACTAAAATGCTGGAACCACAGGTGTGGGGAAATACTGGAACATGGAAGGGGAGGTTGTTCCCCAGCGAACGTCCATTTTAGTATGTCCATGATTGCCGATTGGGCACATGGCAAAGGGGTAGGCGGGGTTAAACAATGGCACAGGGAGGGAAGGGGCGGGGTTATAGGCTGCAAGCTCAGCGGTGATTGGTTGAGGAGGTGTGACATCAGCTCTTTGGTCCCACCTGGTCCTTTCTGTCAGTGTCCCTGTCTAAGATGGGGCTCAGGCCCCTAAACCCCGAGAAGGGCTGTACAGCCCCGTTCAGGGGGGGAGAAGGCGTGTCCAGCGGGCAGATGTAGTCGGTAGAGTCGTCCAGCTTCTTTTTTCGCAGGTGGCCGAAGGAAGTGAAGCCCAGCTTCTTTGGCTGAAAATGACATGCGACACATTGAGGAGTCTACTATCATCACAGTTATATGCGACTTTCATTAAGGCCAGCTGGTCCTGTTAGATGCCAAATGATGAACAAAAAACAGCTAAACAATGATGATAGAGAGATGAGCTGTCATGAAGAAAAAATTGGGCAGAGCCACAATAATATATCAGTGACATTTTGTTTTAAGACAATCACTGTGTTTTTCTGAGGAGTACAGTCATTTGGTTGGTTTGAAGAAGTCAGTGCCACCGACTGCTGGGCTCATGAAACCTCATTCTCCTATCACTACTAAACATTTTTTAATTGGTTAAGAAATCAGCAAGGATGGTCGCTCTGTGGTGTTTCCTTCATCCTCAACATGGTTTAGTACCCTCTGTGAAAATGTTCATATTTTCAAAAACACAATTTGTTAGGAAATGAGCAAAAATGAGCTTTCTATTTATTTTCTATTTTTTTTATAGAGTACCCTGCTCAAACTGAGACACGAAGTCATAGTATATTCGGAAAACTTACGCTGTCACATCTATTTGTGCTGGCACAGTTTTGCAAGCCTCAGAAAACTAAGAAATAGGTTTAAATGGTTCTGTGCTTATGCTACAAGACGCACACACAAATCCCAGCAACAGGGCACCTTCAAGATTAAGCTGAAACAGCCATGACATCTCAGGCACGGATTAAAGTCTTTCCATTTTTCATATTTTTATTTATTTATTTTTCCACAGAGAAGTGAGCCAGAGCTTTCCGCTGCTTGTCTGAGATCATGCACCATTCCCATCATGCACTGCAAATTCCGCTAACTTTTACAAAGCCGAGAAGAGCAAATGGCTGGGATCAAATCATTTGCACTTAGTCTCCTTAAGGTATGTGTAAATAATCTACACAGTCTTTACATGAGTGCATACATTTAGTTTAGGGTTTCTTATTGTTTTGGAGACCAGCAAACCTGTCAGTGAGGATGTTTCAATTCTAATACAGAATAGCATATGCCCTTAAAAAAGTCTAAGGCCCTTTTGATTGAATTACACATTTTTTTGTAGTGGCTATATTCATTCGATTGAGTCCCGGCCAGTTAATTGTGAGTGTGTGTGTGTGTGTGTGTGAGAGAGAGAGAGAGAGAGAGACAGAGGCAGGGGGAACACAGATGAGATGGTAAAAGAAAAAAAAATAAGAGAGGGGAAGGGAAGGAGAGGACAGAGAGAAAGGAGTAAGAGAGAGGGGTAGGAGAGGGACAGATGGACAGCACGAGCACGGACAGAAAGGCTCATACCCGGACTTTAGCGGTGGTGGTGAGAGGGGCGTGGCCGGAGGACTCTGTGAAGTCGCGCTTCTCCTGCTGGGCCTGGGGACCCACCAGGGAGTTGAAGTTGGTGGCGAGGTGGCGTCGCAGCAGGGTCTTCTGGGGCGGGATGTTAAGCAGCATGGCCAAGGTGTCCGAGTTAAAGCGCGGCTCCAGGATCTGCAAGAGACACGCATTCAGCGCTGGCATTGTCCTCACACGACCAGCTATGGGCTGATTTAGTCAAACGCTATGGGCTGATTCAGTCAAATGCTATGGGCTGATTCAGTCAAACGCTATGGGCTGATTCAGTCAAACGCTATGGGCTGATTCAGTCAAATACTATGGGCTGATTCAGTCAAATACTATGGGCTGATTCAGTCAAATACTATGGGCTGATTCAGTCAAACGCTATGGGCTGATTCAGTCAAACGCTATGGGCTGATTCAGTCAAACGCTATGGGCTGATTCAGTCAAATACTATGGGCTGATTCAGTCAAACGCTATGGGCTGATTCAGTCAAATACTATGGGCTGATTCAGTCATATGGGCTGATTCAGTCAAATACTATGGGCTGATTCAGTCAAACGCTATGGGCTGATTCAGTCAAATACTATGGGCTGATTCAGTCAAACGCTATGGGCTGATTCAGTCAAATACTATGGGCTGATTCAGTCAAACGCTATGGGCTGATTCAGTCAAATACTATGGGCTGATTCAGTCAAACGCTATGGGCTGATTCAGTCAAATACTATGGGCTGATTCAGTCAAATACTATGGGCTGATTCAGTCAAATGGGCTGATTCAGTCAAACGCTATGGGCTGATTCAGTCAAACGCTATGGGCTGATTCAGTCAAACGGGCTGATTCAGGGGCTGATTCAGTCAAATATGGGCTGATTCAGTGGGGCTGATTCAGTCAAATACTATGGGCTGATTCAGTCAAACGCTATGGGCTGATTCAGTCAAATACTATGGGCTGATTCAGTCAAACGCTATGGGCTGATTCAGTCAAATACTATGGGCTGATTCAGTCAAATGCTATGGGCTGATTCAGTCAAACGCTATGGGCTGATTCAGTCAAATACTATGGGCTGATTCAGTCAAATACTATGGGCTGATTCAGTCAAATACTATGGGCTGATTCAGTCAAACGCTATGGGCTGATTCAGTCAAATACTATGGGCTGATTCAGTCAAACGCTATGGGCTGATTCAGTCAAATACTATGGGCTGATTCAGTCAAACGCTATGGGCTGATTCAGTCAAATACTATGGGCTGATTCAGTCAAACGCTATGGGCTGATTCAGTCAAATACTATGGGCTGATTCAGTCAAACGCTATGGGCTGATTCAGTCAAATACTATGGGCTGATTCAGTCAAACGCTATGGGCTGATTCAGTCAAATACTATGGGCTGATTCAGTCAAACGCTATGGGCTGATTCAGTCAAATACTATGGGCTGATATGGGCTGATTCAGTCAAATACTATGGGCTGATTCAGTCAAACGCTATGGGTCTGGGCTGATTCAGTCAAACGCTATGGGCTGATTCAGTCAAATACTATGGGCTGATTCAGTCAAACATGGGCTGATTCAGTCAAACGCTATGGGCTGATTCAGTCAAACGCTATGGGCTGATTCAGTCAAATACTATGGGCTGATTCAGTCAAACGCTATGGGCTGATTCAGTCAAACGCTATGGGCTGATTCAGTCAAACGCTATGGGCTGATTCAGTCAAATACTATGGGCTGATTCAGTCAAAGGCAACAATTTAAGTGCTTAACAGATTAATGGCGTGTAGTGGAAAAGTCATTTTACAGTGAGCAGATTTACAGCTCTTACTTTGATACACAGAGCACTTAACAGTGTATTAAAGGGGGTGTGACTGGGTTTTGGCAGGGGGTGTGTCAGGGGTGGAGAGACTCACGATCAGCCCCCCGTGCACGCCGCTGCCTCTGAGGTTGGGGGCGTACTCCGCCAGGTCCACTGAGCGCAGCCACTCCATCACCCTGTGGTTGGACCACTGCACCACCTCCGACGGGGATGTCTTATTCTGCACACACAGACGCATATACACACACGTGTGTGAGTGTGCTAAAGTGCTCACATACCTATGGGCCCAGATACACACACACAAATATATCCATACATACAGATACACACATACAAACATCTCATGTGGCCTGTGTGTGGCTCTTTGACGGCTGAAACCTGCTTTATTTCACTTTTATACCTTCCACGAGCATCAGAAAGAGCCAATCACAGAGCCCGGCTCAGCCCCACCCTGCCTCATGAGCATCAGAAAGAGCCAATCACAGAGCCCGGCTCAGCCCCACCCTGCCTCATGAGCATCAGAAAGAACCAATCACAGAGCCCGGCTCAGCCCCACCCCGCCTCATGAGCATCAGAAAGAGCCAATCACAGAGCCCGGCTCAGCCCCACCCTGCCTCATGAGCATCAGAAAGAGCCAATCACAGAGCCTGGCTCAGCCCCACCATGCCTCTCACCTCTTGCCTCACCTCGTCCCCGGGCCGGCGTCTCAGGCAGTGGGGGTTGAACTTGTTCACGTGGAGGACGTGGATGGCACACTTGATGCTGAGGTGATGGAGCTGACTGGTGACCTTCAGGAAAAGAAGGTCGTTCTGTGGAAGCAGACCAAAACCAAGTCAGACATCAGTTATCTGCGCAGCATTTTTGTGCACAGATCTTAGTTTGTGTTTCACAGATTATAATTTACAAAAGACACAAAAAAATCTATCCATTAAAAAAAATCCTCATACAGTCACATAATTATGAAATTTCCTTATTAACGTCACTAAGGTTTATAGATAAAAAAATGAGTAATTATATGGCTACAATGATGGAAGTATACAATTCCAACCAAATGAAGATTGAAACCCTTAAAACTCAGACCTACGGACATTTCAGAGTTCTGAACATCTGGTCCCATTGCATTTGCACATCAGTGAGATGAGACTGCCTTACCACTGTCAGGTACTGAATCATCCTCCCATCAACCCTTGCTTCGTTGAACTGGTCTTTGTACTGAGGCAAGCCGATGTCATCGAGCCAACCTGCGAACCCAGACCGACACCATTATGACTGTATTACCCCACAGTGAATGAGGTCACTGCACTGGCTCTGGAGTGATGATGTAATATGGATCTGACACGTACGGGTCACCCAGATGTGGTCCAGTTCTGAAGACTTCTCCGTTACTTTGGTGCTGAATGACCGGAGGGCCAGCTGTAATTTCTTCCTGTGCAAGGGGTGCCTCAGACCCATTTCCTGTTTGTAATAAACATGTAATAAACACTACATTAATAATGTATAACACTCCAAAAGAATGCACAGTGAAACTTCTTGCATTCACACTCCATGGTTCTGGAATTACATCCTCCCTCCCGGGAAAAAAAAGAAAGTGGGAAAAATGACTGGGAAATCGATGTTTTGGTGATGTCATAAACAAGGGGTATCCAATCCTCAAAGGAAGGGGCTGGTGTGGTTGCTTGTTCGCTCACACACATCCATGAGCATAGTGACAAAAGACTGACACAACTGAAAAAAAACCCATGTTTTCTACAAGTGATTACACACCTCTGAAACCGCAATGTACACATCCTTAATCCTTTACCCTAAACTGAGCAGGCACCCATTGTTTTGTTGCCTTGTGTTTTTCTACCTGTGGGAGAGCACAGACACACCTGTGGTGTTGATTTTCATACCTTCTCAAAGTCCTGGGGCGTGGCTGAGAGGAGCGTCTGCCCCGAGCTGACCCACTGGCGGGCCAGGTTCACGTACTGGCCCAGGCCATAGTCCTCCAGCCAACCGCACACCTGCTCCTTCGTCCACTTAGAGAAGGGTGTGTTCATGTCCCTACGGGGGGTGAGAGAGCACAGCGCAGGTGACTATGGACTGCTGCAGCCAGCCAGCGAAGCTCTCATTAAACACAAGCAGAGCGGTGACGTACTACTCCACCAAGCTAGCATGAAAAATAACCCCATTTGCTCGCTGATTTTACAAACAACACAGCGATATAACACCTGTAATATATGCAAGAATGATCATCAAAGCATGTGGAAACGTGTTTTCAGAGAAATTTTGAAAGTTGCCATTATTTTACCTTTATTAAATGAATTTCATATTTTCACTGATGCACATTTCAGACTTGGGTCATGGTGCTATGTTATTTCTAAACCACAGAATGTGGCTGTAAATTTCCCCTCCTGCCATGGATTGACCAGACACCCTGTCTGTCATACCTGATAGAGCTTCCTGTATCTTTGGTCTGGGCCAATCGCGGGCCAGCTGTGGCCCTCAGACCGCCCCTCCGGAACTCTGTTGGCTCCAGGTCATCACCCTGCAGGATTCCTGATTGGCTCCTTCTAACCCTGGGGGGCGGAGCATGTGATACTGGGTTACACAAGACAAATATTAAAGCAAATCAATTATGTGAAATATAATTAAAATATAAATACATTCAATACATTCCATATATTTACAAAATGTATATTAATAGCTCATCATTTTCAGGTTTTTTTTGTTTTGTGGGAGTTTATCAGTTTCTATTTTTAATTAACTGAAAAATGGTTAACCCTGAGTGTATTTTTTTTTTCTATAAGGCAGACATGCAAACTCAAACTCACTTCCCCCAGAACTTCTTGATGACCTTGTGGTTTTTCCGGTTGTCGGGGGAGACGGGGGAATGTTGTTGTGAGTCGACGCCGGATGAGGTCAGCGAGAGGTCAGAGAATGTGCTGTCGTCCATTTTCTCCGGCTTCCCTGATCGTGCAAAGACAAATGTGACACTGAGCTCTGTAGTCTTACACACCCTTACCCCAGAACGACTCACACAGCTTATGCATTTCTCTGTATCCGTTAATTCGCTGAGGTGGTTCAGCTGCAGAACCTTCCTCACAGGTAAAACCGCAGTGTCCCACCATGGAGGTGAGCCACGTCCAGCATTAGCACTAAACTGTTCAAAGCTAAACAAACCGCCTCCCTGCGCCATATTTGTGCTGCTTGTTTATTTTAAAATCTGTATGTGGCTCATGCTAAAGATCAAACTCAATGCAGCTGTGACCAGCCAAACCAGCAGCTCATTTCCTTTGAGATCCTGAGCCAAAAGGGCAGACCACAAGGCAAAGCAGAGACAGCACAAAAATAAAAGAGTGTACTTCAAAGTCTCTAAAATATATAATTTTTCTGGCTTCACGCAAAACTGAAAACAACACATCTGCTGTAGGGAGGCTTAACTTCACCTTGCAGTAGTTCAGTTCTTTCTACACTTGTGCCTGAAACACATGGTCTTACTTTCCAGTTCACCATTAAACACAAACTCTGCTACAGCACGTTTAAGGCGCATTTTTGTGCTTAATGGAAGTCAGGGGGCATTTCAGTGTGTCTGTGCTTTTGCTTATAGACCGGTCAGCACAGCCAGGCTGCCTCTGGAGAAGCTCAGGATATGGAGCTCTGCGCCCAGCGGCAGTCCGCCATGTGCCTGCCATACTGGTACCGCATACGGGACCAGTTAAACATGAAAGCAGCCTTTGTTGTGCTAATTTGGATCTGGGCTTGTGATTGGGTGGAGCTGGTGGGTGCGGCCAATGAGCAGCAGACAAGGATATTATTGGCAGTCTCCATTGACCTCAAATGTCTTAAAGAGGCCTTCTCACGGCAGAGTCTGACTCCTGACTTAAAGGGCTTCTTGGTTTGTTTTAAAATAACATTATTTAAATAAAACATGAAAATATTGTTATGATAGCAAGATTGTAATGTTCTGAAAGTCACTGAATATTTGAAAAATATGTCCCGTGGAAAGGGTTTCTGTAACACATACTGTACCAATGTGCATATGCACACATGCAGACACACACACACACATACGAAGGCACACACACAGATGTACGCAAGCACACACACATATGTGCATACACACATATACAAACAAACACATTTGCACTCCTTTAAGCACAGAAACACAAACACCAAAATGCGCTACACCATAGATTTGGATGTTTGATAGACACTCCTCCTGGCTGTACAGCCCACTGCGCACAGACACGTTAATGCTATCGCCCTGGGGCTCGAGCAGGACTACGACGCGTGCATTAGTTTACCTAGAGCCGGAGCGCTGGCACTCCTACAGCGGACTGCAGCAGTTTCAGGAGAGCAAGCAGAGAGACAGGCAGAAAAGCACAAGAGAAACAGCACAGTGTAGAGTTCAACAACACAAGGGGTTAGTGAGAGACAGCGCAGAGAGCAGCTGTGACCAGCATCAATCAATCAATCATTATGATAGCCCAAAAAAACTACCTCACAACCGTCTCAAGAATTATCTGTAGAATTATATAGAACCACACACCTCATGAATATGCATGCTCATTGTTTAAATCTTATTGGAATTAAATTGAATCTGTTATGGAAAAATTAGGGACCTTTTAATTTTCTTTCTTTTTCATTGTATAATTATGGTACAATTAGATTAAGATATGCATCTTGTATATAATAATATGATTAAATAAAAGCTCTGCCTGTGATGCATAGTTTGATCAAAGACGGATGCTCATTGGAACATGATTTGTTAATTTACATTCATATGTTCATATGACATTCATATGCTAATAAATCCACTTGCATTGTGTTCTCCCCAGTCTGGAATTGCCAACTGTCCTATTCTGTCATACCATTGCTATGGCAACACTAACCAGTATTCAGAGCTCATATACTCCTCCAAGACATAAGATGGTGAATAGTTTCTATTCTACCAGCCTCACGGATGAAACTAGGAAAGCTAGAGCCAGCATGGATCTTTTACTTATGTACAACTGCTGGCCTGCAGGTGCCTGCTTTGCCACTAGGGGGTGCCAATGCATCAGTAAAACAAGGGTCAGATTCCTGGCTGCCAGTAACACTTACTGTATCAGTGTACCAGGGACCAGGACGCTCAGCCATTGGCCAGATTCTCAGAGGGGGATTAATGGAAGTGTCTTTCGAATTGAACCCACAGAGCTCAAGGGCTTTCATTCAAACCTACCCTCACTGAGTTGATGTGATTAGTTGGGAAATACTGGGTACTACATCCCAAAGACTGGGTGAGGTCACTGCTCAGAACTGCACTGATTTCACCAGGCTTAGAGTGGAGAGGTTTGAGCCCGACACACAAGCCTAACAGAACCGTCACTTGACGAACGCTGGCTAATGTTAGCCAGCTGAGCCTGACGGGATGGAGCAAATCGAGTCTGGCAGCAGCGAGGGATTAAGGAGTTAGCGGTTAAACTTGCCAAACATTTTGACATATTTTGGGCTTTCATCCATTCTGATCCCATCATATTCAAAATAATTAACAGTTAATAATGAGTTATGCAACTGACTTTTATCCTTTCCCCTGATTTGTGGAGTAACCCCCTGGTAGCTGTCAGTTACAGCACTCAGCCCCCCCCCCCCCCCCCCAGCCAAGTTTGAGAACACATTGAATTGTTTTTTTTTTTCATGTAAACCTGGAAATGAACAGAATATTTTAGGATTTTGAAATATTTTAAACATAAAAAGTTCTGGCATTTAAAATGAAGAAGAAATATTAATATTCTGAAGAAGTATTTCTAGGTCAAATTTAAGGAAATTTGTCACATTGATCATGCTAACTCCTCTGTCCAAAAGGTCAGACCCCATCGAACATTTATGGGGGAACTTCAAGGCCAAGAAAGTTTTGGATACTTAAAGACCATGGGATAACATGGACCATAAGGTTGTGGAGTCCATGCTGGCTCCAGTCATTACAGCAAAAGGGAGACATACCGAAAACTAAGACACTCTGAAATTCATGTACATTTTTAAAAAATCCAGCTTTTCACTGAAATTGTTAATATAATATGTAATGAATAATGTTGTATTAAATTATAAAAGAATGCAAAACAGAAGCTTGTAGAAGCTGGCAGAAATACTATGCATGTGACACACGCCTCCTCTGAACATTCAGTTGAAGGGTACACTTTGTTGTGTAATTTTTGGTATGAAATTCAGGTTTGAATGCATCCCCACCTTAGAAACCAACCCTCCCATAGCTGGATGAGTTACAAAATATTCTTTGCTTCCCAGAAGTGGGCAGGTTTATCTGTCTGGGATTTATCTATCTTTCTCCAGGCGAAAGCAGAAAGGTATAAACCCGGCAATGTAAGACTAGGCTGAGCTTTGTATGAGACAAGACAGACTTCACTGCAAAGATGAGGCAGATATCAAACTCTCGTTATCATTTCAACATGCAGCATTGTAGAATAGCGCATACTCAGGGTGAACTCGCTGTCTCCGCTCTGGTTTGGGCTCTTCTGAGGGGGCGCTGCGTGCCTCTCTCTCTCTCCGTTTTGGCCTGGTCTGGACAGCTTCCCAGGCAGGGTTTGGTACTTGTTACTGTCAGCATCCACAGTCTGAAAGTCATGGTGAACGAGAGATGCCAGATGTTACCAGCAGGTGGCAGCAGTTGACCTTTGAATTGCACTCCTATGTCTATAGATCAAAAGTGCATTTATCGGCATATCTCTTTCAACAAACGCAAGCATTGCAAGCAAAGTCACCACAGCAGACAGTTTCCATGTAACCACAACAAACACTGCAAGCATATTTCCGATCACATGGAGTAGTTACTTTTATGATCATTTTCAAAATCATCAATGCATAAATGAAAAAAAGACTACCTTACTGAGCTTAGCTCAAACCAACAAGAAACAAGCAACAACAACAACAGACCTGTGAAAACCTTTGTAAGGAACAAACAAGATTATGTTTTGCCAGCAAACAAAGTGATTGGGTAATAAAGCAGGGGAAGGGTTAAAGGTTAAAGGCCAAAGTGACATCATCAGTGGAAGTACCTCTGCTGACACAACGGGCTCTACTGGCTCCTCCGCTACATGCTACGGGCGGGAGGGACAGGGAAGGAAGAACAGTGCATATAACAGAGAGAACAGAGACACGGTTAGTCTAACAATATGACAACACCTCTACACCACCCATTCATTAACATCTAAATAAGAGTAATGTGAAATCTAAATAAGAGTAATGTGCTTACTTTCATAGTCGGTTACCTAATTTTGGAAAATTACACTGGGGCCAGATCTATCAAAGCCTATAGCATGTGCTAAAATTTTTGCACATGCAATTTCAGTGTCATGATTAATTATTGGAGCAACCTGATTACCTCAACTGATCACACGTTTTCATCAGCAAAACAGTTTTGCACATTGTAAATGCTTGAGTAAATCAGGCCATAAAGTAAGGCAATGTGTGGACGATCAGCTACATCTGTTTACATCTGTAAATAATGCACCGCTGATACTTTCTTCTGCTTAATGCGTTGACTATTTGACATGTCTTTTTTCTTACAGGGGTAAAAATCAAACATTTAATCACATAATATGTTCCCTGTTCAATTAAGGTTTTCAAGTAAAATAGAAAAGGTCTGCTGTGGGTTTCGGGCCCTGAGACTTTCCCACATGTCTATAAGTTGATGCCATTTTTAACAAAGCTGTCCCAACATAAACACGCTTGGGTAGGAAACTGGCTCAGTGCTGAAATACTAAACGCAGATGAGTAATAATTTAGCTTGGACAGTGTTTACAGAAGCCTGTGTAAATCCAATAACCCTCCGCTGGAGAGACGTGGCATTCAAGAGATTCTCTATGTTATTCCTGTGTTGGTCTACACAAAAACCACTGTTATCACACAAGTAGGACAGCAACTAAAAATCTTGCTGTCTCTCTGTGATAGTTACTCTCCCTTCTATCAAACATATCTCAGATGAAAATCTGAATATTTGAGTTTTGCCCTGTCCAAACAGGAATAAACGTATCTTTGAACACTAAGGTAATGCTCTCTGGACAATATGAATTTTGAAAATTTAGTCATTTAGTCAATGTATGTTAGTATCAAACTACTGTGAGAGTTAATACCACACCACATATTGCCCTGTGGTTAGACATGGTGAAAACAGTGAGGATTAACCAGACGTGGTGGTTTAACAGGGGAAATGGGAGAATGAGCTCAGGATGTGACCACTAGGAACATCAGTGCTAGTTAACTCGCAGGAGTGAGCTCCACCCACAGGCTACCAGTGAAAGTTATTTTTGGTTAGTGTAACGGGACATGTGACACAGTTTTGCTTGTTTCAGTGAAGCGATATAAACAAAGCTGGCCCAACCTTCTGCACAGTTCCGCTCTGTAGCTCCTCCAGACTACTCGATAACAATCTTGGTTGTAACCTACCAAGTAAAAAAAAATACACATCAGTAAAACACAGGATGACAAAAATACATGAGATTGCACTAGAAAAATATCTTCCGGCTTCTTGACATGACATGTTCTGATATGAATAAATATGGACCATACTCTGAACCATGTTTGTAGTGGGGTATTCACAATAGCCTGGTAAATATTACATTTCATTTCAGTCATTTCACTGACAAATTTATTCAAAGTGACTTACAGTTGATTAGGCTAACCAAGGGCCGATCCCCCTTGGGAGCAATGTGGGGTTACGGGCCTTGCTCAAGGGCCCAACAGCAATGGTGTTATGTAGCTTGACTGGGGCTTGAGCCACCAACCTCAAGGTTCCGAGTCATGTACCTTAGCCACTAGACTACACATTACAGGCACATGCTACCCTTGGGGTTCTCTGGATACTTTATACAGTGAGTTTATCACCTGCACCCAGATGCCTCCATGACCCAACAGAGAGCACAGCCATTTCAGATTTCAGGGAGGTCAAACTTCATGTAAGGCGGGATGTATTCATTTCAGACTTCAAAAAGCTCTGCAAATGTAATTAATGACAGGCTTGCACTGGGCATGTGCACTCCAGATATCTCCTGACATGATCCCAAACCAGAAATATCAGAGCCAAGAAATCTCTGGTGTGCTGGAGGTTTTTTTTTGTTCAGTGGAGGTTTCCATGCTGTTGGCTACAGGGTAAGGCTGCAGCATTCTGGAACCCAGAGTCAGCATGGTGGTTCACCTTCAGAGGGAGAAGGCGCGTGATTGGCCATGACAGCCGTCAATCAATGAATCAGACATGGCGGGGCTCTCATGAGGCAGGAACATCAGAAAGACAGGGGCCAGGGCCCCTTCTGTTGGTCACCAATCAGAGACCATGCGAAATCCCAGCTGCACTTGCCATTGGCCGTTGTGGAGCCGATTGTGAGCATCGCCAGGGGAGACCGCAGACTCGGGGGACATCGGGATACTTCTGCAGCTGTGATGGTAGAGAGTGACAGCAGCGCTTAAGTCAAATCTGCGCACTGCACACGTGCAATATAAGGAAAAGCATGCATCCTGTACAATCACCCACGCTTGAGTACCGTTCCCTAACACGCTGCACTGCAGTCCAAATGAACAGAGCCTTCATACAAACATCCACTCCCTAACACACTGCACTGCAGTCCAAATGAACAGAGCCTTCATACAAACATCCACTCCCTAACACGCTGCACTGCAGTCCAAATGAACAGAGCTTTCATAAAAACATCCACTCCCTAACACACTGCACTGCAGTCCAAATGAACAGAGCCTTCATACAAACATCCACTCCCTAACACACTGCACTGCAGTCCAAATGAACACAGCCTTCATAAAAACATCCACTCCCTAACACACTGCACTGCAGAGAAAATGAACAGAGCCTTCATACAAACATCCACTCCCTAACACGCTGCACTGCAGTCCAAATGAACAGAGCCTTCATACAAACATCCACTCCCTAACACGCTGCACTGCAGTCAAAATGAACAGAGCTTTCATACAAACATCCACTCCCTAACACGCTGCACTGCAGTCAAAATGAACAGAGCTTTCATACAAAAATTTAAGATACTGCAATATATTACAAACATATTATTCATTATATATTTTTTTAAAAGTTAATGTATTTCAATGAATGTGCAATTTCACATCACAATATCTTACTGCTTTTATCTTTTTTATTTGTTCATGCATTGTGAAGAGCTGAATTTGAAATTTTTTTTGGCAAGCAGTAAATGCCCTTATCGAAGGCGGGTTCCGCAGCGTACAGTTTACACACGCTGTTCATTTATACAGCCGGATATGGACTGAGGCAGCTCGGGTCGAGTGCGTCACCCAGGGGCACAAACCCAGACACAGCCCTATTACTGAGCACTCTGCGGACCTCAGCCCGGCTATGCTCCACACTCACCTGGAGTCCAGATCCTTCTGGAAAGAGGATGGAGAGGCCAGGAGAGGGGAGGATCCACTGGAGGACATCTGTGTGGGGAAACATGGAGATACAAGAGTATGATTCCTCACAGAACCACAGTATACTGCAGTACACTCTGTGTGGGGAAACATGGAGATACAAGAGTATGATTCCTCACAGAACCACAGTATACTGCAGTACACTCTGTGGAGAAACATGGAGATACAAGAGTATGATTCCTCACAGAACCACAGTATACTGCAGTACACTCTGTGTGGAGAAACATGGAGATACAAGAGTATGATTCCTCACAGAACTGCAGTATACT
Source organism: Albula glossodonta (assembly GCA_019788955.1). Classification (NCBI taxonomy): domain Eukaryota; kingdom Metazoa; phylum Chordata; class Actinopteri; order Albuliformes; family Albulidae; genus Albula; species Albula glossodonta. The sequence goes on along the minus strand of JAFBMS010000075.1, from coordinate 1,370,773 downwards.
GCAGTACACTCTGTGTGGAGAAACATGGAGATACAACATTCGAGCTTCAACATATCAGGGTTTATCATGGAATCTTTCAGTGTTTATTCATAATATATTTTTTTAAAAAAGGTGATGATTAGATTAAAAATACTATGGCTATGTGTGAAATCAGTTTATTGAACTAATCATTTTAATTTTAAACAATAGCACTGCTTTCCATTGTAGGCCTAGTTAATGGAGCATTTATACGGTGTGTTTCAGGGAAGGAGTCCGGTTCTCAGCCCAGACAGGAAGTGGCCACACCTCTGATCTGGATGCGTCAGGGTGGCCCTTGGGCCCCGGGCCCCGCGTCTTCAGGCTGACGCTCAGCTCCTCCTCACTGCTCCCCGATAGAATCCTTTCCCCAGAGACTGGACACACAAACATACTTCCATCAGACTGTTCACCTACAGCTGCCACTGGCTCCCATTCATAGTTGTATATTTTATTAACATATTGTACATTTTCTTTTTTTTTGAGGAACAACTACATTGTAAACCTCATACCATACAAGACACGATCGAAACATGAATGCTGCTGTGTTTTTTTTTCTGTGAATTGCTCGTCAGCGCAGAGGCACTAACTGTTACAGAAAGGATGAATTTCATACCAGTTCACACCGCTCCAGTCATTTCTGTGATCTGACATTTGAGCAAAGTGTTGTAGTGAGCTCACAAATGGCAGTTAAAGACAGTTCCAGAATCCTGTTAAATGTTTCACTGTGGTCTAATTTATGGCTGAACATGAGAGGGTGTACTTAGCTAATGGGCCGGAGCCAGACTGTGCATACACACACGAACCCATGTCTGAGTCAGATGGTAACTCTGACCATGCATTTAAACGATCCGGACTGGAACTAAGCAGCATTTGTCCGTGTCTTTTATTTACAGATACATACGTAAGTGCTACCTTTTTCAAAGATGAGTTGGCAGGTCATATTTCTGATCATTTAGCTGAGGCCCAAAGTTAAAGGCAGTTGTTGACTGACTCCAGACCTTTGAGCTGGGCATGAGAAAATGGCCTTTTGACTACTGGTTCACTGGGTCAAGTTCTGGGAGGGACGCTAAACTTGCAGGTTTGAAGTGGGGTTGGGCTTCTTCTTTAGCACAGACTTTAAAACTCACATCAGGTACTCAAGCTAAAAAAATAAAGAATATAAATAAAGAAACAAAATAAATACATATTCATTTCCATTCCTAAAATTGAATGGGTTACCTTGAAGTGTCATGACTTCTTTCATTTTTCTGTACTGGTTCAAAAGGACCGTGAGCTCCTCAATACGACGATCCTGCAACACAGAGACACCCCTCGGTTTGGATTCATCATCTTTCTGTAGCACTGATATAACTTTGCATGCTGTTGCTAATTCACAAACAAGAGTTTGGAAATGAGTAAGAATTAATCTGTGGACAAATGTTAGCTGAATCCAGACCATTTTCTATTGTATTTGTGGCTCTGACAGTGTGTATATCCCTTGCCTGCATGTAAATACCTTGTATACAAATACTATTTATGAAATTCTTACAGACAAACAGTAAGAGCAGACTTCAGATAAATCTGGGGGATAGCAATTCATTATAAAAATAATCTTTTTTTATGTTTGTTGTTTGTTTCTGTTTCACATACTCATTTATAGTATCCTCAGGCAAGTTTAATTTAAAATGATTATTTCTTTGATCCTGTGAAGAGTTGCTCTCTGCCCAAAGGCACAATCACATTATGGTTAGTCATTACCACCAACACTACCCACACCATACCTGTCATCTGAAAAACCTACCTGTCACCTGGCTGTTACCAATGGCAAGCAGGCACCAATGGTGCCATCTTAAAAGATAGAATCCCATATGAAAATATGGATTCTGGGTAATTCAAATGTTTTTTTTTTTTTCATTTGTTTTTGAGCCAGTGCCTTTCTGGACCATACCATGCTTGATTTACTGTAATTTCACATTGGTTTGGCAAATAACTCGGGCTTGGGACTTGGCTGGTGGAAACAGCCTGAGCTATTTGTGCAAAGTAATAACCTTGAATGGTCAGCTTGTATAATACAAAAAGGCCCCAATGTAGCCATAGGAGCATTAGTGCTTAACTTTTCATCTTTGCTTAACATTGAACTACAGACATTATGAACTGTTCTGTTCTGCCACTTCAGAACTACAAAATTGTGTGTAGTTATTTAGTTTGCGCTTGTGAATACTACAGTACAGTCCTTCACAAATTCATTTACATTGAATCAGGCTGTGCTGAAGCATATATACTCATTACATTATAGTCATTTAGCTGACGCTTTCATCCAAGGTGACTTACAGCTAATTATGCTAGCCAAGGGCCAAGCCCTCCTTAGCCACTAGACTACAGGCTGCCGCATACTCCTGCTTACCTTTTCTTCGGTTGCCGATAGCAACGTCTCCATCCCTATTTTCAACCTTTGCAACTCCTCATCTGAAAAGAAATGTCTGTTAGCTGCTGCTACATTTTAATTTCTTCCTCCCTCCCAAGGCGTACACTGGGAATGACAGGGTGATCACGCGGGTGAGAGACAAGCTCGTCAGACTCATGCAGTGAAAGACACATCTCTGGTGTAAGAGCAGAGGAATCTGCCAGCACAGACACACAGGCACATAAAGCAGGGACACAATATTCATATTTACAGACAGGAAAAAACACAGAGCCCTGTCACATCGGCCCTCCACATCCACAAACGCATCAGATAAGGACATCTGAACTGGGATCAGTTTTGCCTTTTTGGCCCGTAGTAGATAAAGTGAAGATATTGATGGGGGAAACTGATTCTAGATCAGCTATTGTACAGTACTCTGATTTGCTTTATGAAGGAGGGCACCGGGCCAGTACTGATGATCCGATGGGGGGTAATGGGGGGGGGGGGGGGGGGTAGAAAAAACAAAAATACCAACACAGCAAGAATCGCTACAGGTTTTTATGATAACTTGTGTTGATGGAAGATCGGCCCGGGTGAGTTTGAAAGTCATATGGATTACAGAGTGAGGTTTAAGATTAAAGATCTCCTGGGAATGAATTCTCACGTGCATCGACAGACAGCTCTGGCACTGGTACAGACACATCGAGGTGGGGTGGGGTGGGGGGGGCAGGATAGCGTGCTGGGAGAGAGATTAGCTGGTGCGTGTGAGGGTGATTGTGATGGTGGGGGGGAGGGTGGCATAATGGGTTGCGTGGAAGCTCTGCACGAAGAAGCTTCTGGAAAATCTAAAGCCTTACGTTTGTCTTTCAGCCTCCTCCTATACACCTCATCTAGGGTGGGAGCTTTATGGGATGGAGAAACATCAGAGGAGGTGCAAACAGTCAGTGTTACAGCAGCTACCGCTCTGAGCATGCTCAGACACTCACAGTCAGTGTTACAGCAGCTACCGCTCTGAGCATGCTCAGACACTCACAGTCAGTGTTACAGCAGCTACCGCTCTGAGCATGCTCAGACACTCACAGTCAGTGTTACATCAGCTACCGCTCTGAGCATACTCAGACACTCACAGTCAGTGTTACAGCAGCTACTGCTCTGAGCATGCTCAGACACTCACAGTCAGTGCAACAGCAGCTACTGCTCTGAGCATGCTCAGACACTCACAGTCAGTGTTACAGCAGCTACTGCTCTGAGCATGCTCAGACACTCACAGTCAGTGTTACAGCAGCTACCGCTCTGAGCATGCTCAGACACTCACAGTCAGTGTTACAGGTTCATGTTGTGTTAAATGACACTTAATTTAATAAACCTTAGCCTAGATACAGTCAAAATTCAGTCTTGACTTCCAACCCTCAATCTTGTAGACCATCTAGATGATGTTATTGAATTTTCTGGATTACCCTTCCTGTAATGGGACTGGTGCCAGCAGATTGTGATGGTGCGTTTGGTAGGTTTTAGGCAGTTCATAATTTCTATCACCCAGTCTATTATGGGATTCCTCAGCAGTAATAACTGGTGATTGGTTTGCAGGCAAAGCATACCCCTTTAAGTTGGCCAGCATTACGCCATACTGGAATGAGAAACTAGACAGACTCATAGAAAGGCTAATCAAAATTCATCTCAACCACAGACTTAGAGATAAATTAAATTCAGTTTGTAAGAATAAGCACTTCCACATAAATTCTGATGATTCACCAGAAAAAATTTCTTCCTGCAAGAATTTGCCCTTCACTGTGAGTGAAAGTTCAAGACAAATGTTTAACTGAATCCAGACCACGGTGGAACAGCCTTCAGGGAATAAATGAATCTAGATTTGCATAAAATAATTGGCTTTGATTCAAGAATGATCTTGTTCAGGTAGAAGTACCTGAATTAGGGGCACATCACTGAATCAACGGGAGACCATTTTAAAAGGTAAAGTCACGGGGCTCAGTCCATTATACAATGTTGGGGATTGTTTTTCACAGACAGTTGATTGTATTTCTCCAGGCCTCCTAAGTCCTAATCACGGAACACGTGAGGTCATCACGCACATTAGTAGATCCAGTTGAGTGAGAATCCCTGAAGGGAAAGACACGAGTGACGTTCACTCCAAACAGTTAAGACAGCAGATGCATAGAAGGGTTCCTTTCGCATCATGAGTTAGCGGTTACCTTTCTCCGCTCCGTCGCCGGAGACATCGCCTTTTGACAAAAGCTGGCTCTGCAGGCATTCAATTTCGGCATCTTTCGTGGCCAGAAGCTGCCGAAGGTCCAAGATTTCAGCCTGCGGAGGAGCTCAGGGTTATTCTGGGTCATATGCTGAGTCATGTGCCGTGTACAATGTTCTACGGTACAACAAACTAGTCAGATGTCCCAATAGCTGAACTCTTCTTCAGACATCCTCACAAGTAAGACATCAGTTAATAATGGTTGGGGCTCATCCACACACTGGAGCAAAGCCTTAACAGGGTGCATTTGTGGGGCTCATCCACACACTGGAACAGTGCCTTAACAGGACAAACCACCCAACATTATTTTTTCCCTCGTCAAAGTTGCTTTTATGGAAACAGGAAAACATGGATCATGTTTTTTCTTAACAGAAGAAAACAAGGTGAAAGACAAGGATGAAAGGATTGAAACACATGTATTACACATCACACTGTCAGTGCTTTCACATCACTCTGTCCACCTCTGGCGTAACTCCAGAGATTCCTCAGGTAAAGAATTTGTATGGTACGGTCGGCATTCAGAAGTTTCCCCCTTCAAACAAGACAAACAGCATTATATCTTATATGTTATTGTGGTATTCCTCTAGCATCAGAACAACTATCTGATCTCAAAGGAACATCCTGCAGTTATGGGCAACATTTATTCAACTGTAGAGTTCTGCATTACAAAACACTTGATTGAGTTTCTGTTTGGGTCTGTTCTTTAGCTGGAATCTTAAGTGATACCTGTAAATGACCTGAACCAGGAGATCTGAAACTGCCCATAAGCACAGCCAGACCTCTATCCTCTGCTCAGTTCATATCATATTTTCAGACGATATCATGGGTTTCATTTTCCCACTGAAAAATTGTATTTTTATTTTGCACTAGGCAGAGGGCATTTCACATTAGGTACCTCGCTGCCTCCTTCCTGACACATTGTGAAATGTAAGTTTCCAATGAAAAATTTAACCTAAGTAATGAAAAGTGGTCAAGCATTGAATCTTAGATTTATCCTTAAAAACACATTTTTGTTTTTTTTCCTTTCAACGATAGGAAAAAGTTCAGCCTGCATCAAATTATGCAATCTGATTTAGACTGACACTCTGAACCACCTCTGTGGTGTGGGGGAAAGTGTTTAGGGTATGCCTCGGCCAGATTCAGCTCAGTAAGTCCGTCAGCTACCTCAGTGTGAAACCTCACTAACGGGGTATGCAAAAGCACTCTAAAAATACACAACATGGGAAAGTAACACAACACAACGGTACACGAACACTACAACGAACCTCACTTAACCAATCCTTCCTCAGCCCTCTGACCAAACCTGGGATGGGAGCTCTAAATTTGGTGGTATTTACTCCTAGTAAAACATCCCGTTGTGTTCCACCATAATGGACCATTCAAATACAGCCTGTTCACTCCGTCTCAATCATCTTTTCATCCACGGTTTTTTAGCATGGTTAATGCACTGTTTTGTCCATTTCATTTTGTACTGCTTGCTCTGTTGGTTGTACATAAAACAACCATTCCCTCTTACAGTACATTTTTTATGATTTAAAAACCAACCTTACATTCAAGCTAATACATCAAATCAATATCGATATCTATAAATATGAATTCTCCATTTTTGACAACACATACAGGTATATGAATGATCTGCAGATTTCCCTAATATTATTATTAATATTAATATTAAGTCACTTGCACAGAGTGTCTGATCCATGTATAGACTGTATGTATGGTGTAAACCCATATAGAGATCATGTATATCGCTGATGCTATTCAGATTAACCCCAGCAAAAACAGCAGTGCTGCCATAGTGGATTTGAACCTGCAGCCTCCCCCGGGTTCATAACACGACCCCGCAGTTATTGAGGAGGATTTGGCATAAGAGAACAGAGAGCTGGCCTGTGGGGGCATGCCCAGGCCCAGTGTTTATGCGCTTGGTCTGGCAGCGCTGCCAGACACAGGGAGCTGCCCCAGTCTGTCAACATCAAGCTCACATCCTCTGCGTAGGCCTCTAATCCTGTTTACAGCGACAGCTACTACTGCTGATCTCTCCTCTCTACCAACTGCCTCATATCTGTAGCTGAAGTTTGTATTTTATTACTCTTTCTTATTACACACAGCCTACTTTATTATACCTACATATCTACTTATATTAAATATTATTACATGTTTGCATTGAATAAGATTGCAATGCTTTACTTTTACTTTAACTTCAAATTTCTACTCTAGTTTTTACTTAATTTACTTCATTTTTATTTAAAATACAGGATATTGACTCATTTGTATCACTTATTGACTTACATCTTTCTCTCTCATTAAATGGTGACTTTAATGTGGGTGTAGCATTGTTTGGTATTTCCACCAGGCCCAGCCAGAAAATACGAGTGTCATCTGAGTTAATAATGTTGTACGGGATTGGGTGAATGAGATTCCGCTGTGAGTTAATAATGTTGTACGGGATTGGGTGAATGAGACTCCGCTGTGAGTTAATAATGTTGTACGGGATTGGGTGATTGAGATTCCGCTGTGAGTTAATAATGTTGTACGGGATTGGGTGAATGAGATTCTGGTTTTACATCAGAGGCAGCAATGGATTATGAGTTTCAAATAGAGATGGCTTAATTTTACTCCTTTAGACTGATCATTTTTTTCTTCTTTGAAAATCCAGAGTCAACTTGCTTTGATCTGTCGATCACCTGAAACAACTGTTTTAGTTGAGAGATGGTTCCCTTTTGGATGATATGGTCGTTCTCTTCCTCATGTCAGGAAATGGACATGATGCTTGCTGACTCACAGATCACCTGGTTTATCCTTTATTCTCTTTGCCCACCAATGGGGAAATGTGGATGATGTAATACCATTATATAACCCGTACAGAAGCATGCACGTTGTGCACATGCACACAGAGGCGCCCTCATTTCTGAATGGATTCGATCCAATAGTTGCCTGGTAAAATACTAAATACTTTGCTGTCCTTTGCCCTCAGACTGCTTCTACAATACAAATTCACAGGACTGTTTACCTCTTGAATCTAAAGTGGCTTGTTTGTAATGACAAAATTACCTGTGCTAAACTGAATGCTGAATGCTGCCACTCTGTCTCTGTCCTGTATATGTGTTGTCAAACGTAATGACACTACCGGGTGTGAGATTTGAATAAAGGAATCACCTTTTGAAGGATGAAATGGGCTGAACCAGATTCAGTGGAGTGGAATGATCAGTTTAAATGTAGGATGCTTTTTTAGCCTTCCTGTTTTGAGCGGCTGAGCCAGCACTGGTGGAGTGGGAATGAAAGGGGGCGGGGCTATGGGGAAACAGGAAGTGACAGACCCAGCAAGGGCCTGCAAAAAAATGAAATTTACCAAACCAAAAAATCTTGAAAATAGACAGTAGATCTTACAGCAGTGATCTCACTGGCCCGGCAGTCGATTGTGTTTATAAAATTATTCGGCTAGCTTTGAGAAAAATATGCCTTGTTTTGAGGTAGAATTGTCTCAATCAGATAATTGAGCCCGAATCTTCTAACCACAATGCTTGGCCAGTCAATTTATCTCAAAACAAGGGAGATAAGATCTATAGTCTATTTTCTGTTCATTAAGATTTCATTGTTTTGCAGTGTATGCTTGCAAGTTGGAGAGCGCTGGGCCAACAGCTGGCCCCCAGCGGGCTGGTATGTTTGCCGCCTAGCTGGGGAGGGGATGAGAAGAAGGAGGGAGGAAGGAGAGGAAGGGGGAAAGGGGGGGTCACAGTCAGCGAAGCACCTGAGCCGCTCGGCACCGGTCCTCCCAGTGCTGTCTCTCGACCTGCGTGTGCTCCACGCTCATCTTCAGGCTAGACAGCTTGGTCATGAGCGACTGGTAGCACACATGGAGAGAGGAGGAGATAGAGAGCTGGAGGGAGAGAGAGCGTGAGAAAGCGATGGGCGCGCAGGCTGAAAACAGAGGGCAGGAAAAGGGTTACCTCTGGCCTGCATCGCTCGGAGAAACCACCACCACCGCCGTCAAAACCGCCGCAGTGGGCTTTCCGCTTTTCTTTTAATCAAAAGCAATAACCGCGAGACAGAGGGCAGAAGTCAACGCTGTCGCCGAAAGGCAAATGCGAGAGCTGTGATGACCGATCCAATCAAGCGAACAGAAAAATCAGATCGAACAGTTAGCACTCTGGAGAGATGTAAAAACTGCATGTGGAGCAAATGAACAGATTCGATTGACTGAGACCAAAACAGCCGAAAAATCCTTTTGGCTCCCCAAAAAAAATGTTATCTCTGCAAGAGTTTACCTTGGTTGCCTTCAGCTTCTTCTCATACAGGGACTTCTCCCCTTCCAGCTCGTCCACTTTGCTCTTCAGCATCTTCAGTTCTGTCAGCAGGCCCTGTGGATCGCACATACACACTGAGACGCCACCTCTCTCCACTGTACCCCACCCGAACCCAAACCAATCTGCAGACTCAACGCAGTGGACCTTTTGCACTAGGGCTGTCAGACTCCAGGCCTGGGGGGGGGGAGGGCGCAGTGTCCACGGTTTTGTGTCTGTGTCTGATGTTCTTCATTTAAATAGCTGACTGGCTACAGAGTCAACCCATCGTGTTTCCTAAATAGATAGCTGATTGAAGGGAGCTAAAAAAAATAATAAAAATCTTCTGATACCATCAGAGATGCCATTCAGATCCGGAGTCTGACTGATACCCCTGCCTTAAGCCAAACCTAATTCTGCCATTTTTAATAAACTCACTGCAGAAAAAAGGACTTCACTTTACAAACGGGACTAGGCTTTTCTGTCATAAATGCTGGCACTGTTTTAAGCTAATGTTGGGGGCTACAAATATTTAAGCCACTATACTACTTTTTGAAAACAGGACACCTCAGTGGCTGGGGGTGCAGTGATAGTGTGTTTCGCTTTTGTAAAAGGGTAGTAGGGAGAAGGGGCTCTGCTCAGTATTACTCCTCATGTGCTTTAATATAACAGTCATTACAGCATGCAGCACAGAGACAGGATAAGCACTAAGACGCAGGTTAACACCTCCACCCCCACACCCACCCTCAGAGACACTCTCTGACTCCTCAAGTGACCAGTCACCCATGTCCGGCTATAATGGCTTACGCCTTCCGGTAAAATCCTCGGTACATGCTCCATAAAGGCGTGTCTGCGAGGCTCGCAAACACACACATACATACACACTGGGGAGTGTGTAAATATGTGCCACCTCTATTGGAGCACTGAGCTTTCAGCTCTGAATTTGATTGGTTCAATCTGTGTCAGGTGACACAGACAGGAGAGCGTAAGCCATTAGCTGAGGTCAGTTTTAGTAGAATCCCACCTTGGGTTGTGTTAGCAACCAACTCACATGCGAAGCAGACCACAGCAACATGGTAAGTTACTCAGGCAACGAGAAGAAAAACGACCACAGAGATTACGAAATCGACACACATCAAGATAAACGCGACTCTGACATCAAAAAAGACTTTCCACGCTGTCCCTGCTGTTTTCACGCTGGCACACAGTTTTAGGGCAAGGGGTGTCAGAACCATAGTGCCTGCAGGTTTAACTCCAGTCCTGGAGGGCTGCAGTGCCTGCAGGTTTAACTCCAGTCCTGGAGGGCCACAGTGTCTGCAGGTTTAACTCCAGTCCTGGAGGGCCGCAGTGTCTGCAGGTTTAACTCCAGTCCTGGAGGGCCACAGTGTCTGCAGGTTTAACTCCAGTCCTGGAGGGCCGCAGTGTCTGAAGGTTTAACTCCAGTCCTGGAGGGCCGCAGTGTCTGCAGGTTTAACTCCAGTCCTGGAGGGCCGCAGTGTCTGCAGGTTTAACTCCAGTCCTGGAGGGCCGCAGTGTCTGCAGGTTTAACTCCAGTCCTGGAGGGCCGCAGTGTCTGAAGGTTTAACTCCAGTCCTGGAGGGCCGCAGTGTCTGCAGGTTTAACTCCAGTCTTGGAGTGCCACAGTGTCTGCAGGTTTAACTCCAGTCCTGGAGGGCTGCAGTGTCTGCAGGTTTAACTCCAGTCCTGGAGGGCCGCAGTGTCTGCAGGTTTAACTCCAGTCCTGGAGGGCCGCAGTGTCTGCAGGTTTAACTCCAGTCCTGGAGGGCCGCAGTGTCTGCAGGTTTAACTCCAGTCCTGGAGGGCCGCAGTGTCTGCAGGTTTAACTCCAGTCCTGGAGAGCCGCAGTGTCTGCAGGTTTAACTCCAGTCCTGGAGAGCCGCAGTGTCTGCAGGTTTAACTCCAGTCCTGGAGGGCCACAGTATCTGCAGGTTTAACTGCAGTCCTGAAGAAGCAAAGTAGTCATCTCCAAAGCCTTCACTTTCAGTTGCTGGAAAATAAAGCACTAAAACAAGCGGACATTGCAGGTTTTGACACCTCTGCTATAACGAAAGGTTGTTAGTTTCCAGAGAGGTGAAAAACGGTTAGGGCGAGGACAGAAGCGAGCAAGTGTCCGGTCACGCGCGGACGGGTGGGCCTACGTTCTCGTCTCTACAGCGACAGCGGTCCTCTGTGTCTGAGCTGCCCAGCCCCAAGCTGGCGTTCTGCCGGGCCTCCCGCTGCTCCAGAGCCTTTTTCTCCTGGATTCTGCTACTGATCTCCTGCTGAAACTTACACATCTGCTCCTGCAGCTCACTGATCAGATTGACTACACACTGGGGGAGGCAAACACACACACACATACACACACACACACATATGGAGTAAACCATCAGTTCACGTCAAAGAGATGGAATTAGGATTCAATTTCATCATTGGTGATGGTCTGGCAATGTATGAATGTGCGTGAGTGTGCGTGTTTGTGTGTGCATGCATGTGTGTTTGCATGAGTGTGTGTGTGTGTTTGTGTGTGTTTGTTCGTGCGTGCAAACATGCATGTCAGCATACCGTGTAAGCATATGTGTGTGTGTGTACATTACTTGAAAGCATGTGTATGTGTATGTGTGTGCGAGTGTCTGTATCAGCTACATTCCTCCAAAACTTCAGGACTTGTGACTGGTCTTTGTTTTCTCTTCTCATCATCTGCAAGTTATACTGAGGCGCCAGTCTTTAACCGGCGTGTAAATTCATTTCAGCGAGAGGATTTATGTCCCCGACACACCACCACAGCGGTACTTTCACAAACGAGCCAGGGACATGTCCTGCCCTCAGAAACCGGCAAGCCCCTGCCCTACTTTTCCAGTTTGAGAAACACCACTCTGTACACGTTAGCATTACTACCGTAGCAGCGCTCTGCTCTCCTGAGTTAATTTAAGAGTGAAATGACTTTAAGCAGAAGCCAAGTGTCAGAAAGTGCAGCAATATTATTAACACAACACAATAAGACATATTAGAGCCTCATCTTCAGAACATGAGTTAAATTATGCAGAATTATTATTATAGAATTGTCTTTAATACATTTTAATTTGAAGTGAGTTGTGCTCTCATCTTAAAAGACCATGAAGCACAAGTATTCAATCCATGAAATATTCTAAGTATTCTAACCTTCATTTGCTACCACTACTGCCCTGCCCACAGGTAAAAATCCACAAATGTTTTAACATAATAAATATTTTGCAATGCATGCAGCATCTCAGCAGGTATGCACAGTGACACAGACTTCCCATGAATCCCCAGTACTGACTGAGCACAGCTACTCAGGGATAAATCCAATGCAAAATACTGCATCATATGCCTCTAATCTAAGAAGAGTGGGCTTTAATTTAAAAAAAAATATAAAAAAAAAACAGCAAGTGGTTCTAAATGAATTATGTGCATCAATGGCTAAAGCTAGATTAATGACCAGACATGTCTAGACCACAGGACGGAGAAGTGTGCTGCGCCATTCTCTGTTCCTGTTGAGACCGATGCCCAGACATTTGTCCATGCCTATAAATAGAGGACACTTCGGCGGGTCTAAGCAGGGGCCGTGTCTTTGGTGAAAGTGTGCGTACGTGGGGAATGCTCGTCGCACATTTCCGCCATTCTTTAACATTAAAACGGGTCCCCGCAGCTGTCAAGTGCCGGGGCAGTGTTTGCTAATTAAACGGATGCGGTGAGAGGGCTCACATATCACAGCACTGTGGCATTTGTCAGTACTTTTATAGACAGCTCTGGGAGTTATATGGATGGGGGGAACCACAGAAAACTTTGGCCCAATTATTTTTCTGCTTCATACTATAAAACAAGAAAACATATTACAATGCCTTAACTGGACACCGGCAACAGTAAGTCCATCCCTGCTGTAAATCAGTCAGCTCTACAGGAGGTAAAATGGTGCAACCAAGAAGCAAAGACACCCGAGCAAAGGGCCAGCTATCAACCTGCCCAACAGCCTCCAGTCTCTCAAACTGTCAAACTCACAATGCCGAACCTCTATTCCAATGTTTCTAGGTTATGAGTTTGCCTTGAAAAATATATTTCTAAAAAATCTGGTTAACGGACTACTCCCAACACTACACTGGACTTTCATAGCAGGCCAAAAATAAAAACCAGCGAGCATGTACTTCATTCATTCCTAACAATGCGCTTTACATAATCTTTCACTGGATAGATAACACCGTCAGATTACTAAACCCCTTCAGTAAGTATCCAGCTGTATAAATGAATAGTGTGTAAAAATGTTAAATGTAGTAGTTACTCTGGATAAAACCGTCTGCAAAATTCCCGTATGTAAAGTAAATGTACTCATTAATGTGTTTGTGAATGACAGTTAATGGTACCGTCTGTGGCCTGAGGCAGGTTTGTGCTTGTAATCATGTGAGATCTGATTGGTGTTGGCCATAGACCCAGAACTTAGATTCCCCTTCCGGGTGTGCTGTGGCCTGGGGCAGGTATCGCAAAAGCAGGCAATAGCGGTTACCACGGTAACTAATGGAATACTAATGATTAATAAACTAAATGATGGTGTTCAAGTAGATTTTGTTTTTTTTGTAGGTCTTAATCTACAGTGTTATACATGTGTACATGTATGCAATGTTTGACATGACCTGTTTGGATGGAATTAGACTGACTGGTTGACTGTGACTTTTCTTTTCTTTCATCTTTTGTCGGTGTGAAATCAGAACTGTTTCTGAGTTTGTTTAGAAACCAGCTGAGGAATAAGAAATGTCTCACAAGTGCCTTGCTGGCTAATTATAGCAAATAACAAGAGGCAAACCTGCGCTAGGGCATTTCAGCGTTGTAAATTATTGATAAATACTGATGGATATTAGGACAAAGCACTGACTGCAGTATGACAGCCTCTGAACAGCATATGGAGGCATCTCTCTATTTCTGAGGATTTCACAAAGAACATTTCTAGTTTGAAACAGCTGATTAGGGCAGACATAAAACACACAACAGGTCTTGCAGAGTGAGAGACAGAGCTATAGCGTGTGTGTACGTGCATGTGTGTGTGTGCGTGTGTGTTTGCGAGGGTGTTGACCATGTTTTGTCAGCCAGAGGTGATTTTATTGTGCAATTATTCCCAATTACAGGCACAGATCTCACCCGCACGGCCGCAGGTTTCTGCAATATCCAGACAGAAAGCAATTCTCCGCAATGGCAACGCTCCACTTGAGTTTGTATGCGATAACATGTGAAGCAATCGCTACTCAAGCTGTAATTCCCATTTGACTCAACCTCTACAGTATAAATGTCTACATCTCATTAGCTGCTAATCCTGGAACTGTAATCAGAGATTAACATAATAGTTGGGTTATGAAAATACATAATTATTTGACTGGGACTCCCTCATCAAGAGTAACTAATGTAGCAGAACTGAACCATATAATCAGAAAATAATTTTCGGCAAAACACAATCACTCAGTGTTTTTTTAAATTTTTTTATTTTGCCATTTTAAAATTACATGTATTGAGGCACATTCAAATAATCTACAGAACTAGTCTGACATATTTTTGTCTTACAAAGCATTTTGGGCCACGTGCTGTGTTATAACTGGTGATATTCAAGATAGCTATTATTATTATTATTATTATTATTATTATTGATAATATTGCTGTCCTCTGTCTGGTCTATCTCCTGACCTGCTCTGCACAATGGCTGTACAGAGTTAAAGCAAATAAAAGCATTCATTTCTGAATTTTCAGAGTGTAATTAGCATAAATCCCTCTTTCACCTTACACATTCACCACCAGCAGAGCATGTGCTGTCACTCTGTGACTGTATGTTGTAATGTTAGTTGACCTAAGTTTGTTTTCACTGCAATGGGATACCTGCATGGCGTAACGACCCTGCATCTGCAGGCGAGAGGAAGCATGTCGGACTGTTTACGTACCGATCTTCTCACATTACTGGCTACAGATACACAACACAGAATATGCGGCATCCTGTTGGTCCCTGAGAAAAAAAAAAAAAAACTGAGACGTAAACAAAAAATGATAACGCCGTGCTTTATCGGGCCAAAGCGGTCAGCTGTTGACGTGCCGCTCGAAGCTGTTTGAATGTTATTTTTGTGCGCCGCCCTTGTAGTTGTGGGCTGGTTTTATCTTACAAAAGGCACACTTCAAAGCCAGATTGTACCGGGAACTGGGCAGTGGGAGCGGGCCCCAGTCCCGCCTTACCAGAGGAATGAGCTTCAACCAAATCCTTCTCTCCAAACCTTAAATGACTACTTATGTCCTTAACTCACTGCCTCCTGTTTCCTCAATCAGTGAAGGGCTAGGCACAGTTCTCATGGAAGTGAAGAGCGTTCTGGGTGAATACCCCCCAGTCCCCCAATATCACCCCCCCCCCCCCCAACACACACACACACACACACACACACACACGCACACACACTCCAGGTCCAAACCTCGGCTTTGTGCTGCTTGCTGTCCCCGTCATTCGGTTGTTCTTCCATGCCCACCAGCTTCAGCTTCAGATTGGAAACCTCATCCATGAGATCCAGCTTCTGCGTTTCCAATGACGTCCTGCTCAGTAGCTCCTGTGACACACAGACACATGGACATGCGCGCACACACACACACACACACACACATACACAGACACACACACACGCGGACGTGGACACACACAAAAACAAAACGGCTAAGCGATGTCTCTCACACACACCAAACTGGGCGCCACACAAGTCCCCTCGACCCAAACGTTTCTGGCAGGACCTACCGCTGCTAAATATACACAACCACATGCTCTATTTTTATGTCCCCCTTCATTGGCTGACAGGGGAACCGGGGGCGGGGCCTGGAAGGCGCACTCTGGATTCCAAGGCCAGAGGCAAAATACTGCAGGGGCCTGAGAAAACCGGAGAGAGGGAACGTGTGTGTCCGTAGCAGAACAGGTGGCTTTTGTTCAGCGCGAGGCCTATCCGTCAGGCCCAGCGGCAGTTTCGATAACTGCCCTACCTCTCACTGCACTCCCAGGACAAAAACAAACCTCTCGCTTGGGCGTCCTCTGTGTGTTCGGCTCAGAATCTCAGACTCAAAGCCGTGCCACGACATAAAAAAAAAACCACTCATTTATCATGGACAATCATGAGTTACGACTATTGATTGCAGGGAAAGATTTCTACAGTAAGAATGCACGTTTGGAGGGGCCAAGATGGCGCGATTAGCCGCAGATTTAAAATGCAGTGTTATTTGAGCAACTGAGAGACCACAAGAGACAAATATACGCCTCATCATCGGAAAAAACAGGAACAGCAAAATTCAGAAAAACCTCATGATTACTCGATTACTTCAGGGAAACACAGTAAAATGCGATCCTTCCTTCAGTGTTGCTGGGGATAGTAATTTGATTTGCTACGTGGCAGAAATGCACACAATACAAGAATACAAGTAACAAATGTCTGCATGTGCAATGTGTGTGTGTGTACATGTGTGCGTGTGTGTGTGCATGCATGTGTGTTAGTCTCTAGTCTAATGGCCAAGGTACATGACTGGGACCTATGAGGTTGGTGGTTCAAGCCCAGTTTACCCACAACAAGGACACCAACACCTTGAGCAAGGCCCTTAACCCCACCCTGCTCCCAGGGGGGATCGGCCCCTGCCTACCATAAACAACTGTAAGCTGCCTTGGATAAAAGCCTTCAGCTAAATGACTGTAATGTGTGTGCACGCTTGCGTGTGTGTGGCCTTGCACCACTGTTAAATAGCCTGGCATATGATAATACCTCCAAATATTTTGGTTGCCATGGAAACTTGGAGCCCGATCGACCAAACTTCCTTCTTATTGAGTGAGACTCAAACAGAAAGCAGAGGACTGTGTTTCAGTGCCCACAGGTCACTCAAAATCTCTTTTCTTCAAACAGGATTATCACAGCTTGCTACGGTTCCTGGTCAGCTCCTACAGGAATACCGCTGAGAGGAACACAAAACAGTTTCACTGCTGACTGCTTGTTTCAGCCACTGAAGGGCGAAGACAAACCGAGAATCATGCGAAGACTCTTACGCAAATACACGGCAGTAATCTTATGATCTACAAATATAGTTTCGTATATGTTACCACACAAAAGGGTGGGCATAGACAAAGCACTATGTGTGGCGAGGAGCCTGTCAAACAGAGGAAGCCTACAGCAGGAAGACAAAGGCTTTTGTGTGGTTACATTGGCGTATTTGTAGTTCTATAAGCAACGCTCGACTGTACATATGCCAAAGGCCTGGACTGCCTTTAACATAGAGGGGGGAGGATCTGAGCTGCTCTGTGCTTGACTTAGAGCGTGTCCTTTTAATCATTTTCATTTGCGCAAAATGAAACGCTTCGTAACAAATAAAAAAAAAAAAAAAACAGAGCCTGAGGGATGCAGAGTTTTGCGTTTTGCATCACGAGTGTTATTCCAATCAGCTTCTTAAAGTGGGATGTCTTGTGGTGGGTTTCCTGGTGAGGCAGTTTTCTCCAGACAGGACCGCTGTGCTAATCTGACGGGGTTTATTATTGCAGATTACTGCAGCTGCTCCTCTGCTCAGTGTCTGTAATCACTAATAAACCTCACTTTATCCTAAGTTGTTTACATTCAAAAGTAAATTAAGTACAGCTGCTTCGACCAAACAAATGGATACACAAACACACACTCACAAACACGTATACATGTGTGTGTGTGTCCACATGTGTGTACTTACATATGTGTATGTACCTTTGTCTGTCAGTATGTTCATGCATGTGTGTGTATGTGTGTTTGTGTATGTATGCATGTGTGTGCATGTGTGTTTGTGTATGTATGCATGTGTGTGCATGTGTGTTTGTGTATGTATGCATGTGTGTATTCACATAGGTCTATCTGTACCTTTCCCTTTGTGTGTGTTCACACGTGTGTGTGTGTGTGTGTGTGTGTGTTCACTGCATGCAGTGAGACAGTGAAGCTATCATTTTTTCCTAATCACATATGCCTTTTGTTTTGATCATATGATCATTATTAATCATTTTGAGTTTATTCTGAATGTGACTGAGCGTGTTTCTGAGCTGAAAAGCGTTGGTAAAAGTGAGAAATGGCTGAGGGGTGCTGAGCGGGAGGCAGTGAGGAGGCGATGCCTGCGCAGGCGATGCTGGCTGTGTACTGGCAGGTCACGCTGCGTAACACTGCTGAGGCACATTTAACTTCATCAGCCTAGTCACAGGACCCAGAGCGGGGCTCTCCGCTGCAGTTCAGCAGTCAGACACGCCGGCTCCACCGCCTCTACAGCGTTCCTCCGCTCAAAATCCGATCCGCGCGACTCGGCCTCTCCCGCTGGTCCGCTTGAAGCTATCGGTCCACTTTTGATTGGTAAATCTGGGGCGCGGCTGCGTTACCCCTCATTTCGAGATCGCTCGTAAAGTTCAGCTGACTGAAGGCCCTGGGCCTCGCTGCTCTGTCACCTCATTTATAGCACAGAGACCCTTAGACCCAGCACTCACAGCTCAGCTCGTTTTTATGGCTGTTTCTTTATTAATAGTCTGCTAATGAAGAGATGAAGGAAGCAGACGCTGACACTGGTGTCGAGGTCTGAAGAAGTTAACACTATTAACTTCTTTTTCCTTAAATTGAATTAACTTAAATTAAAAGCATGTGACACTGTTTAGGCAAATACAACATTTGCCAAAATTAACTCACCAAACCTACTCTGAGGAGAAAATAAAAGAGCTTGTTTTGAATAGTCCTGGTTAAACATTAGGGATGAGTATTGATTGAACGCAGACCAGAACTCCCCTATAAGCTTTGATGATGATATGTGAGCGTATGGGCCTCATATAAAACCATGGAGGAAAGTCCTGCTTTGCCATCTGTATGTGAAAATAGATGTGGTCATGGCACGTCCGTGCACAGAGCTCTCCAAGCATCTTTCCAACATGTGGCTGAAATTAGAGACAACTATAAATTCACATATAGATCTGGTCTAAACCTCACCAACTGGGTGAGGGGTCACCTTATGTTCAATCGAGATTTGAACCAATCACATGCACAATTCCACTAAAAAAAAAAAAAAAAACTTTGTAAGGTTTTAAGAAAAACATCTCTCCTTAAAGGTGCCATGAAAGATTGGTGTTAAACACTTTGAGAATCAGAGAAAAGCCTCACTTTTAATCTGATCTCATCATATGAGTGTGTATATCTCATACGAACCCTAACCCTAATCCTAACCCTAACCCTAACTCTAATCCTAACCCTAACCCTTATCCTAACCCTAACCCTAATTCTAACCCTAACCCTAATCCTAACCCTAACCCTAACCCTAACCCTAATCCTAACCCTAACCCTAACCCTAACCCTAACCCTAATCCTAACCCTAACCCTAACCCTAACTCTAACCCTAATCCTAATCCTAATCCTAATCCTAATCCTAATCCTAATCCTAATCCTAATCCTAACCCTAATCCTAATCATAACCCTAACCCTAACCCTAGATCCACCAATCACTGCTGCACATCATGAGAAACCTTGCTTTGCTTTGCAGGCTTCGACTGCAGCACAATATACTTTAACTCTTATGGGCAGCCCACACTTTTAAAAGAGTGCATTGATTTTACAGAATTTAACTCCCCTTTGGCTGTTTATTTGTTACATTGTCAAACTTGGTAAGAAGAAGTGAGATTGCAACAGTGTGACACAAAGAGCTTGCTTTGCGATTTGTGATTATTTGGATAATTTACAGGCTTTTTGCATCAAGCAAAATAAATGAAAAGATTAGCTAATGTTAGCATTACATAAATATAAAGCACAAAACATCTGAAGATGGAAAGCAAAACTGGTCTGTGCACATGTCAATTAACTGAAACCAAGTTTCACCTGCCTTCTGCACATGAACAGCCACACACACACACACACACACACGCGAGCACACCTGTACCTCATTAACTAGCAGAGCTTGTGCGTGGACATGTGAACACGTAGCCAGAGAGTTTTAAACACAGTACAAAGCCTGTCTATATGGCACAATGCACACAGTCAGAGGGCATGGTCCTACACTGTGCCTCTCTGAATAAAACCACACCTTACTCTATCAATGACTCAAGGAAAAAAATCAGCTTCCTTCACACAAAATGAAACTAAACAGCAACAAAAAACACAGGTCATCTCATTACCTTTTCCCTCACATACAGGGGAATGTTTGGATGTACTGGATTTGAGTAATGCAGAATGAGCTGACATAAGCACAGGAAGGGGCTTTTGCGTCTGACCCCACATGTCCTCTAAAAGACATTCAAGAACGACGGACATTAGGGCATACTACAGCACCTACCTCTTCAAACAGGATGTCTTAAGTAGTTTCTATTGACATTTTTTAAGTGAGGCTCTTAAGTAAAGTGCTGGTTTTGTATTTTTGGATCCAGAAAGTACTCCTTACTTTTGTATGTTGAAGTTGTTGTTGTGTACGTTTCCTGGATGTGGCCTGACTGTCTTAATTTAAGTTCCTTTGGCAAAAACAGTTATAGGTTTATGTATGTATTAATCTATGTACATATCCATTTCCATTCTGTTAATACATGACAGTCGCAATATTAACAAGGACAACAAGCACAGCAGAACTGTTGTGGTGCGGGTCTGTAAGAATTCACAGACCGCAGCTTTTCCACAGTAAGTGACATCAAAGCAGGGATCCGCTCAGGTGTGTGGAAGGTAAGCTTACCTGCTGTAGCATTTCCTCCGTAGAGCTGAGTTTGTAGTGGTGATCATCCAGCGAACTCTCCAGGTCCCGGATCTTTTCCCCCTGTGCCTCCACCTGCTCTGTGAGCACGCTCACCTGCCGGGCCAGAAGGACAGGCTTAGCGAGCGCTGCCCCCTCCCCCGCCTCCTCCCGCTTCCCTCCCCTCCCCTCCCCTCACGCCTCGTCCCATGAGAGCCAGTACACCACGCCTCCAGCAGCACTGTCTCTCCACTCCCCACGGGAAGTTTCACAATCCTAGCCTCTTTATTCCACAAACATGCTGACTGTCTTTGTGAAGAGGACAAGAGGACAAAGTCATTCACTGGAGAGAGTTCACTTTGTTGGTATCAGTTTCAGCCATGAAAATCTTCCTAACCTCAGTTTCACCCTCTGCATAAAAACAGAAACTTTCCCCTTTTCTTCCACCATGCCAGCCATTCAGACTGATACTGTGGAAAAGCAGGTATATTTTAAAAGCAAACCACCTGACAGGGAAGCTGCAGCCAATCACCTTACAGCTTACTCATTGGAGGGACGGACCCACCAATCAGGATGGGTATTGAGAAGAGGTCAGAGGATTGCGCTGCTTGGGTAAAAACCCATGCTGACAGCTGCTAGAAAACACTCTTGCTCTGGGGCCTTTCCAAATCTGACAAGACTGAGCATGACCAAAAAAACAAAAATATAAAAAATCTACAATCTCTCAACAGGAGCCAAGAGCAGAACCCAAAGAGGTATGTGTCATTCAGACTACAGTAACTATGAGCTCGGCAGCTCTGGCTATTACAAGTGTACGCAAACAAAAGGAAAAGCTGACAAATTGCAAAGTCTCAGATGTGTGTAATAAACAGCAGGGACTCACGCTTGCCCAGATGTGTTTGGGTCATAATTGCAGTGTGTGTAGCACTGCAGTAAAGCCTCACAGCTACTGTAGATACCACATAAAAGCCGTCTTTGTGTGCTCACCCATTTCCACATGAGCCGGCTATTTGTTAGTGTTTTTATTGGGTTCCTGAGACAGCGAATGAAGGTGGCCTTTGATCTAGATTCTGAAAGTGAGCGTACTGACGGTGGATGGATGAAATCACTGCAGACGAGAGTTAAACAGACCTGGCACTTTTCACCTGGTAGAGACTGCATTCCATCACAGGTAGTCCCTGGTAATTCATTTACCTTCCCCAGGATCACCGTGTGAATTCCTCTGTCCTGCACGTCTACCCCTCTCGGTTTGATTTATGATTTTTGAACTCTGCTGTACTGTAAAGTGTCAGCATCAGACTATAAATCACACTGCATGACTCTGCTTTGCACAGTTATGGAGTGGACATATGAAAACCATGCCTGCCATTAAACACATTTTTATAGTTTAATATATGTTTAAGTGTTGCGTAACGCTTTGTGGAGGTTTTAGAGTTTCCATAGCCTTGAACACAAAAACACACACATACACACACACACAGACACAGACACATGCAGACACAGACATCCACATACACACAGACACATGCCAACACAGATACCTACATACACACTCATACCACCGTCTCTTGCACTCAAACATATATTCACACTCATTCACTCTCTCTCACAAAGACACACAAAAGCTCACACTCTGTTTTTCTCACACACAATCACATAATTTCACTCTTTCTCTTTATCTCGTTTTCTCTCTCTCTCTCACTCTCTCTCACACACACACACACACACACACACACACACACGGCAGTGATGCATAAGGGCACACAGGTACACCTCACCTGAAGGACCAGGGACTCTTTGTCTCCCTCTAAACGTGACAGACGCTCCTGATAGGTTTCATTGTTCACAGGTGAACGGGGGTTTACCTGCGGAGAGACAGAGCCAGAGTGAAACCACCCGCAAGGCAGTCAAAGAGTCCTTTTACTGAAGAGCGCTTCCAATGTCACTGGTGCCACCTGTGAAATACACTTAAAAAGCAACAGCACACACCCGAGAAGAGGGAAAAAAAACATGAAAGCTCATTTCTGCAATTCAACAAAGGTAGCAGTGTGCTAAGCCTGAATTCTTTAAGAGTCTAGCATTTTATAATCTTCAGAGTGCTGCGTATCTCAGCCGGAGAGACAGCGCTCCTTCTATCCCTCTAGTGACGCGCTGTTTTGCTGTAGAGAGGATTAAAAACCTCACCTTATGTAACTCATGGTTTCTAACAACCAGAGGCTTTCCGGAGCTGAGACTACAACTCACGGTAACTTATCTGTGTGGTAAACGCATTAATTGAGTCGCTGAATAAATCTCCATCACCAATGTTCTGTGAAACTACAATGATTCTTTCGATGGCGGTTTTCTCTTTTTTACTGAGGGGACCTCTCCTGCCTCCCTGAGTGATGCGTTTTACCCACAAGCCTTGAGAAGACGTCCAGCTCTTTCATTAGCTTATGGAACATGCCAACAAAGCATACACTTATTTTTGGAGTTACGATTACGCTTTTGGTCTGTAAATCATGTGTGTAAGAGAGCATCTAAACTGTAAATATTCCAGCAGCAGAAGTTGATCTTACATGTTATATAAATATATTTACTCTTAATTCCTGTGAGAGTTGACAGTTTCATAATAATTTAATAATAATTTGTGATTTTCCACCAGCACAGCTGCACAGAACATTGAAACTCCCCACCGTCCTCTGAAACCCCCAAAACGGGGACACACGACTGAAGGTGCGCCAGGGTCCGATGACCGGGGCGATAAAAAGGGCGTTTACATTGTGGCAGCCTTAATTAGGGGCCATTATCTCCGGGGCGTGGAGTCTGCTCTGCCAGGCTGTCGACCGGCATCAGGAAAGCCAAACCTTTGCGGACATGAAGTCACTGCCCTTTCTGAATGAAGAAATACGGGTACAAAAAACATGTAGGCTGCCACATTATGATTAGACATTGCTCTAATTAACCCACTGATCACCCTCTCCCGAGGAAATAAATCTTGAGATTTTCATATTTCACCATTCACTGGCATCACGCCTCTCATGCCATTACTGAGTTACTGAACACTTTGTTAATTTAATTTATTATTTCTTACATAATGTATATAATTTAATTTATTAAATATTTTATTTATTCAAATATATTGACAATATAATCATATCTGGTCAAAAATTGACATAATGGTGTAATGTGGTCCTTCGCAGGGGTCCACAGCTGCAGCTGCAAACCTCATCATGACACTTTGAGCATCACGCTGTCCAATAAACTGTGCTTCGCAATTTTGGCTCGGTGGTTAGTTGACCCGGCACTGCAGGTTTGAATCCCGAAGCAGATGGAACATTTGCAAGAATGCTGCTGTAGGTCGGGTTAGATGATGGTCCAGAAAAAGTGCAGGGGACACGTCCCCCGTGTCCCCCATGGCTGCAGCGCGTGTGTATTTATGTATTATGAAGTGTTGGAATATCTTTTCTGATTTTTTTTCTAATTTACCTCAGTACATTCCAATTCATTTCATATTTCTGTCAAGGAGGGCTGAAGGAAAAAGAACTTCCACTGAACGCAGATTCCCTTTGAGACGTGCACAGGCATGCTGTTGCCATAGTCACATGACCTGGTAGAATGTTGAGAGGGGTTTAATGGCACAACCCTGACAGTAGGGTCCTGGGTCTTGAATTTGCTGACAGCAAACACAGGAGGGTCTTATCATGTAAATGAGCTTGGCCTGTCAGCGACCTGACAGAACGCCACTGTCGCACGCGATCATCCCGTTTTAACAGCGGGAGAAACTTTCCGTGCCAGCCAGATGGATTACAAACGTCACTTGTCAAGGCTGAACTCCAACCGGCAGACTTCCCATGAGGCTTTGCTCCTTCCTTACCCTGGTTTGCTGTGACAGCAGCTTTGACAGAGCTTCAGAAATTCACATGCTCTCTGGCTCCTAAGAAGAACCACAAGGTGTGAAAAAATCATGCTTACAGTTTGTTAAGGGTCTGCGTAATGTATGTGGCATATTATTAGGAACTACAAATAAAAACAAAAAAAAAATGAAAGGAAAATTAAGACATCTGGTTGCTATAAGTAATCATGACATAGGCGTGAAAGATAAAAGGAACTTCCACCATGGTGGTCTTCATTGAGCGCAGCAGAGAAACAGTGTTATTTGCACCCTCTTCTGATAAACAGTTTTATATTAAAACATGAAGCGGTGAGGCCTGGAGTGGCTCACAGTGTGAAGGCACATGTTCTCATTGCAGCTGTGCACTCAGACTCTGGATACACAAACTCTCAACCGCACCATGGCAGGGCTGAACTGGCTCAGCCTCACAGTGGAGAAACAGCTAAACATTCTCAGTCTCATGACTCTGTGGCGCCCTCTCCTGGCTGGCCAGGCTCCTGCACCTGCATGAACTAATCACATGACCTTATTTCTTCCAATAGCAATATGTGATCTGTGCTGCATCTGCGGCTTGGACAAAAGCAACAGCTTCCCACCATTTCAATCAGGGGGGTAACGTGTGTGCACCTCCTCCAAAGTCTGTGGAAGACGGCCACTCATTTGAGCTGATAGGATAGCTAAACAAATACAGGTGAAAAAATAATAACTATAAAAAACAGGAACCATTCACAGTAAGATGTTTCTCCTTACAAGGTACAAGAAGAAACATTTTTCTTGCAAAAATATTAATCCAAACAAAGCAGAATCAGTTTGGCAGGGGACATGACTTATCATGGACCCCCCAAAGCAAATCCATCCTAAGAATTCTGCCAGCACCGGTCAGACCGCAGCAAGCCCAGGGCACACAAGTTAGCAGAGAGGCTGAATCAGAAAGTGAGCATCTGCATATAGTTTCACAGACATGTAGTGTTCCCTTAGGAAGAACATCAAAACAGCCACAAATATAGCCCAAAATCACACAACACATCCCAGCAAGCTCCACCCAGAGGCAACCTTAGCACTTAATGAAGTTAGCGGAATCATTTTGTGCTAAAAAAAAAAGAAGAATTTTAGGACACGCAGCCAACATTCCTCTGCTGGAACACATAGCTGCAGCTAATATTGATTTAACCCCAGCTACTGGGCCAGCCAGCAGGGCAGGTGTAGTGCTAGTAAAGATCCCTAAATTACTTCTGGCACCGTTTACTGTGGCAATGAATTGTTGGAATATTATTTTACTGTACATATAAGCCTTTGTCAAATTAAACATTGGGATATAAAAATAAAATAAACTCATAAAATAAAAGCAGAATGAGAAAAACACATATTGT
This sequence comes from Albula glossodonta, assembly GCA_019788955.1. Classification (NCBI taxonomy): domain Eukaryota; kingdom Metazoa; phylum Chordata; class Actinopteri; order Albuliformes; family Albulidae; genus Albula; species Albula glossodonta. The sequence goes on along the minus strand of JAFBMS010000075.1, from coordinate 1,344,885 downwards.
TGTGGATTTATAGCTTGTGTTGCTTAAATAGTATCCTCATAAGTCAAGGTAAGGCTGTATTATTCTTCCTTGTTATAGTTTTTGAAAAATGACCCCTCCCCCACCACCCCCCACCCCCAACCAAAGAAACAATTTGACCACTGGTGACAGGAGAAAAGCTAAATAAACCGTTTCCTGTTTTTTTTTTTTTTGTTTGTTTTTTTGGTTGATGTTTGTTTAGACTGAGACACACCAAATGCATTCACTGTGTCACAACCCGCCTCACTCTGTCACAGCCCGCAGCAGTGAGCTTGAGCTGTGAGGGTACCCACAACACTGGGGGTGTCAACCTTGGGCCTTTCCACAGGGTGCAGAAATAATCTCTAATTCATTTACGTTCATTACATTCATTTTTGCTCTTATCTAAAGCACATTATAAAGGCTATTTTTACATACAGCTCATTTATCCAGCTTGATATTTAATGACGCAACTCAAGTTAAGCAAGCTCAAGGGTTCAACAGCAATGCCCCACTTAGGATATGAACCTGCAACTCCTAAGCCCAGCTTCCACTACCCACTAGAACTATGCTGCTGCTCTGCTTCAACCAGAAGGACACAGCAGCACTTTTTCCACATCTGATTGGGCAGATCACAGTTGTATATTTCCTGCATTCTGTCAAACTGTGGCCTGTGACGCTGTAGGTCATGTATGTAGCATTGATGCTAGGGACTAGAGTACATCACAGGCTTTGTAAGGCTAACTGTAGCTGCTCAGAGAGCCATAGAGAAAATTTGACTGAATGCAGGAAGTACCAAGCAAAAAAATGCAAATGTGCTGATGCTAGATTAACTCAGTCACCATTAGTGACATCATTCTGAAGCAACCACAGAATTAATGAAACAGGACCTTGGAAATGCAAATATGCACCAGTGTGTGTGTGTGTGTGTGTGTGTGTGTGTGTGTGTGTGTGAGTGAGAGTATGTGTAAACTACAGAACAATACAGTCCATAAACTGTGTTAAATAATTCCTACAGCTGGTTGCTAAGCTAAGGAAATGGGGTCTCAAACCTTGGTTACATGACCGAATGAAGGAATTCCCATTTCCTCCCTCTACGGAGACATGTGCAAAGAGCAGACAATGCGCTGCCTTTGGAGTGCGCGGACAGCCCGTGACACAGGCTGTTAGCCGAAACAATCTACAGAACCAGGGGCCCCATTCTCTGACGCAGAGACACCCAGGGGCACTGGAATGTCCTTGTTTCTGGGCTGAGCGGAAGGGCAAGGAGACTCTTAAAGCCATACGTGTAACTGGGAGAACCAGCAACAGCAACAGCGACCCACGCAGAGCGTTAAAGATGAAACAGTGCAGGACAGAGAAAGGCGATGCACTGGGAAAGTTCTGCATGGCTCCAGAGCTGGAGGGTATTTAGGATTTTCTAAGAGAGCATGTACTCCTTACCACAAATTTATCAATCATGAACATACATTAAACCACGTGTGTGCTGAAACACTCCCAAAGCCAGCGGATACTGCAGCTCTGCAGGACTGTCTGACACCCTGACATGGTAAAGGAGCAGGGGCATGCAGTTTTTCACAGTAACCAAATGGAAACATGCTGTAGCCATGTCATTGCAAGTTGTGTCCTATTTTCTGGTGTAAAGCTAGCTTCAATTAGTATGATGCAAAATGTCCATTATTTGTTTTACACATAGTTATTATTTATATTTTTACAAAGATGGTCTAACCCAAAGGCACTTAAGCACATGTAATTCTACCTTTTGGTATATCTCAGTTTCCTACAGTTGTTTATCCAGATATGCAATTGAAGTTGCTTTCTCAATTAAGGGCACAGTGGAAGATGGGGGACTTGAACCCGCAATCTCTTTGCTACATGCACAGTTCCATATCCACGGCACTGCACTGTTGAACACTGTGCTTGTTGTTGCCCATTCAGTTCGTTTCAGCTCAGCCCCAGGAATTCCTGAGGTCTGCCTGCTCACGAGCTGCGCTGGGGAAGCAGGCAGAGCCAGCAGACTGTGTGACTACCCCTGCGCATACCTTTGTATCCTGTAATATTCTAGCAGCCTGGCTGCCGTGACAACCGCCCCCGTGTCAGTCAATCTTCTCACTGCTCGACTTGCTCTAACCTGTCACACATCCCAGTTTGAACCAAATCACCCCTCTCTCACGATCAACATGTTCCTATTTAAAAACAATACCCAAAGAACCCCAAATCACAGCCTTTGCACTGTTCTGCGTAATTAGTGGGGTTTCATTTTTGCAGCTTCGCCTTTGGTCTCATGGTAAAGGGCAGCACTTATGAACGGTGGCTAGCGTACGCATCATCTCACCACACCGTTCCTCGTTTCAGCTCCTTTTCTCTGATTTGAACTTGGGCAGAAATTTAAGAGCTCTGCAGCAGCTTCTGCAAACACGGCATAATGAGCCTCATTGTTTTGTTGTGGTGTCACAAGACGGTGAACATAACGAGAGGCCAGCAGGTCCACAACAACAGCTAAGCGTCAGCCGTGACTTCTACTTTCCACCTCCGGGTCTGTCCTCTGACTTACTCCTTTAATAAATCTCCATAAACCTTCACAGATAACTGACTGACAGCGGAGACCAGTTAAACAGTCTGTAAAATGGAGAAACCGTATTGTACCATGCAGCAAGTAAAAACTTAAGCGTAAGATCAGATGAACTTTGACCCTATGTGCTCACTGCAGAATTAGATTCTCATGAGAAACAACACTGTGGGAAAGTGTCAAACAATGATCAAGCGACAACAATCCCGTTACTTAAAATATCTTGGGAAAGTCCAGAAACATCCCGGATTGGCAGCGCTTACCTTCTTAAGCCAAGTGAAATGCTTGTAAAAATCTATGTCACTCTCCATGCTGCAGTCCCATGGTGATTCCTGCTTTTTCTCACGTTGTGGGGGTAAGTCTCTCTGGAAGATGACTAAGCCCTGCTCAGGCGGGCAGCCCTGTGGGGGCAAAGAGTGGGGCTCCGCTGCACCCCGGAGTCCTGAGGCACGGGGATGGCCACTGCCAGCAGCCGGAGGCCTGGGGGAGTCACAGCTCACTGTGGCCCTTCAGCATCAGCACTGGAGCTCTGAGCGCGAGCAGAACAGCCTCCGCTAATCTCAGCCAGCAGCCCGAGGAACGCAAACCAGTACAGCTGCTCCAGCTCTCTCTCTCTCTCTTTCTCTCTCCCGTTCTCCCCCCGCCCTTTCTCTCTCTCTCTCTCTCTCTCGCTCACTCTATCTCTCCCTCTTTCTTTCTCTTTTTTTTCCTCTCTATCTTTATCTCTCCCTCTCTCTCTCTCTCGTGGATGTTTTTTATTAGCTGAAGGTCTCTCTTCAGTGCAAGCCCAAACTCAGAGCTTAGCGGTCTTTCCTTTGGGGCGATTTAGTGTGGGGAGGGCTCACACACACTGTGAGATGAGCCACGGCTCGGAAAGATGAAGCGATTTGGGGGGGGGTGGCGGTTGGGAGGGTGGACGTGCTCCTGCTCTGTATTTAAACACTTTTAAACACCGGCTGGAGCACATTCCCCCAGGGCCCTCCTTCCTGTGAAAGACAGCGCATACACACACACACACACACACACCCCACCCCCTCTGTCTGCCCTGCTATTGGCCCCAATCTCTGCATTCATGTGGAAATGGTACCAGAACCAAGCAGCTGCAGGGGGATAGGAGAAAGGGTCACACATGTGCTGGTGCTGGCGAGCCCTGTGTACTGAATTAGTGCATCAGAAAGGGCCCAAAGATAGCCAGCTAAACCACGGTGATGCCGAGTGTGTGAGTGTGTGTGTGTGTGTATGAATGCATGTCTACATTTGTGTGTGCATGTTCAAGTGTGTGCATGTGGAGCATGAAGGATGTGTGAGTGTGTGAGTGTGTGAGTGTGTGTGTGTGTGTGAGTGTGTGTATGTACGCATGAATGCATACATGCATGCATGTGAGTGTGCATGTACGAGAGTGTGTACTTGTTTGCAGGTATATGTGTGTGTATGAGTGTGGAGTATATGTGATTGTGAGTGAGTGAGTGAGTGAGTGTGCGTTTGTGTCTGTGTCTGTGTGTCAGAGGGGCAGCTGGCACCGCAGTGCCAAAAGGCAGAGATAAGAGCAAGGGTTTCTGGGATTTCCCTGTCTGCGCACATCAGCATCGGCTCCTCAGTGCAGGCTGACATTCTCACGTCCCCACGCTTGCAAGGGGCACTTCCTGTTTCTGTCACATGGGATTCCGAGAGTGGAAACTCAGAGCCGGGGGCTGGGAATCACACAACAGGGAGAGAGCGTTCCCAGTCACCAGAGATCTGCAGCAGCACAGATATACCCACAACAAAAGGAGCCATTAGCACAGGGTATTTACGCCCCCACCCTAATCCACAGATAAGATTCCGTCAGTTCGTTTTCACCTCTGCTCATTAACCTTCCCCTCTTTGCTGGGATCAGGGCCGTCACACAGCATTACTGTGGTCACAGCTGGGAAAGGAACCAAGCCAAAGACACAAACAAACAAAAAAAGCAACAATGGAACTGATCCTGCTCTTCGCATAAAGAGGAAAAAATAGAAAGCCAGGCTGTTGTGACTGGCACATTTTCACATCTATTTCAGTGCAGTGAATGAGACCATATTAATCAGGACATGGCATACGATTAGCCGCCATATTCGTGCATTGAAGGCAGGGCTATAGAAAGTGCGCGGGGCTGAATCCCTCCGCTGGTTGAGGCTGGACCCCCTGCTCCATTCGGCTGCGGAAGTGGCTCCGCTCTGCTTCTGCTCGCATTCCTGCAGCCGCGGCACCTGGGTATTCCTCTGATCCACACAGATGTGGGGCTGGAAGCGTGCCGAAGCACATACACGCACAGGCGAATTCAATACACATGTATATACACATACATACACTCACACACATATATATACACACACACATACACCCACATGTACACACGTACGCATGCACGCACGCACAGGCATACATACATATACGAACACACACACACACATGTGCATATATATGTATACAAAGACACATACACACATATGCACACACTCAGACACATATGCACACTCTCACACAAACAGATACACGCATACACACATAAACACAAGGCCAGGGAAGGGTTTTTTGTAAGACATGCGATACCATATGTGCACACACACACACACACACACACACACATAGGTGCACATACACATACACACACAAACATTGCACAAAACATACAAACATTGCACACACACAAACAAGTACATACCTGCTCACACACACACACACACACACACACACAGACACACACACACTTCCATGCAGGCACCCACCATAATCTTAAGTCTCCATGAACATGATGTTAAAGCTTGTACTTCTTAATGGACAGAAGTTTACGAAGGCCCATTAAATAGCACGCATCGCACTGAGGCAGACCTATGGGCATCTCGGCCATGGCCTCTTCATCGAAAATGTCATGTGGGATTTGAACCTGCAACCCTCACTCTCAGAGTCACCTCTCTGAAGCACTGCTCTCCAGGCCTGTCATAAGCCCTCAGACACTCAAACCCTGCCTCATTCACAAGGCTTTGTGCACTCTGTAAGCAAGGGAAGCAACCAGCCCAGCGGCCATGATAAAAGAGGCCCACATGGTCTCTCCATTCTCCGTCTGGGGAGAGATCACTTGCCTTTTCCCCTCTTTGTGAGGCACAGTTCTGTCTTTAATCGGAGAGCATGTGTGGCCGATCTGGTGCAAACACCGGAATGGTGCAGCTATAGAGACCCCTGGAGTCTGGAATGGTGGTGCTATAGAGACCCCTGGAGTCTGGAATGTGGGAATTCCCAAGCCGCTCATTCTGGCTGCAGTTTAACACATTGAGCACAGTCAATACGCCGTTGAGAAACAGTTTCATTATGCTCTACCATATCACATATTCAGCAGTGCTCTTTTAACAAAAACAACGCTTTGACCGAAAAACAGACATTTTAGCTTTGTCTTCTCAGTCATGACTCATGGTTCCCAAACAAACTGTCTGACAGGAACTCCTTCTTTAACACGCGGTCACAGAGAAACACGTTTCAAAAATCACAAACAACAAAATAAGCAAATAGCTCAAGGCTGGCCTCCAATTACAGCCTCTTTCAAATGAAATCATCCTCCGTGAGCCATTCAAATGAGTGGACTGAGCAATCTGCAAACTCGCGACCCACAGCCAAGGCACAAGTGAGCTCTCTCCGCACTCCGCTATTAATCAGAAACACGTTTTCTATACGGCTGCAGACGGATTTCGGGGGTAGAAAAGGAGCACAAGAAAAGAGCGAGGAGTGTAATTATACACATCCTGTCTGTACTGTGTATACCCCGCTGCCCGACATCAAAGCCCAGCTGCGATCAGCCAGCGCAGTCTCTAAAGTGGCTAAAGCAGGAGCAGCTGTGCGCAGAGACAGAGCGAGGGGCTGCGCTCGCAAAGCTACGGTCGCATGCAGCAGGCGCTGTGGCCCAGTTTAGCTGCACCTCAAAGGCACGCCACGACCCTCAACGCTACGAGCATTCCTGCGTCTCCTGTCAGGCTCTGACTTACCCCCGTCGCGTGCAGGGATGGTTCCGGAACGCTGGCGGTGGGTTGTTGGAGAGAGAAGGAAAAAAGAGAAAGAGCGGGGAGAGAGCGGAGAGAACGGAGGAGTGAAACAGGAAGCTCAGCTCAACCTCATCAGAGCCTCTGAGAAGCCCGACTCCCGACTTTCCACCACATCCAGCCGGCCCCCTCACAGGGGGAGCCAAAATAAGCTCGACAACGCTCACGCGCTGCTCCAACTCACAGCACACACGGGCCAGCCTCTTCACCAGAGCACACACGGGCCAGCCTCTTCACCAGAGCACACACGGGCCAGCCTCTTCACCAGAGCACACACGGGCCAGCCTCTTCACCAGAGCACACACGGGCCAGCCTCTTCACCAGAGCACACACGGGCCAGCCTCTTCACCAGAGCAAACACGGGCCAGCCTCTTCACCAGAGCACACACGGGCCAGCCTCTTCACCAGAGCACACACGGGCCAGCCTCTTCACCAGAGCACACACGGGCCAGCCTCTTCACCAGAGCACACACAGGCCAGCCTCTTCACCAGAGCACACACGGGCCAGCCTCTTCACCAGAGCACACACGGGCCAGCCTCTTCACCAGAGCACACACGGGCCAGCCTCTTCACCAGAGCACACACGGGCCAGCCTCTTCACCAGAGCACACACGGGCCAGCCTCTTCACCAGAGCACACACGGGCCAGCCTCTTCACCAGAGCACACACGGGCCAGCCTCTTCACCAGAGCACACACAGGCCAGCCTCTTCACCAGAGCACACACGGGCCAGCCTCTTCACCAGAGCACACACGGGCCAGCCTCTTCACCAGAGCACACACGGGCCAGCCTCTTCACCAGAGCACACACGGGCCAGCCTCTTCACCAGAGCACACACGGGCCAGCCTCTTCACCAGAGCACACACGGGCCAGCCTCTTCACCAGAGCACACACAGGCCAGCCTCTTCACCAGAGCACACACGGGCCAGCCTCTTCACCAGAGCACACACGGGCCAGCCTTTTCACCAGAGCACACACGGGCCAGCCTCTTCACCAGAGCACACACGGGCCAGCCTCTTCACCAGAGCAAACACAGGCCAGCCTCTTCACCAGAGCACACACGGGCCAGCCTCTTCACCAGAGCACACACGGGCCAGCCTCTTCACCAGAGCAAACACGGGCCAGCCTCTTCACCAGAGCACACACGGGCCAGCCTCTTCACCAGAGCACACACGGGCCAGCCTCTTCACCAGAGCACACACGGGCCAGCCTCTTCACCAGAGCAAACACAGGCCAGCCTCTTCACCAGAGCACACACGGGCCAGCCTCTTCACCAGAGCACACACGGGCCAGCCTCTTCACCAGAGCAAACACGGGCCAGCCTCTTCACCAGAGCATATGCAAGCCACTGTCTGTAGCAGGACACACCAGACAATGCATGACCCTTCCTCCATAACAAAACCCGCAGCCATGCTCTTCCAGTGTGAACGCGCGTTACAAAACACTGGCTTTTCCTTTCTTTACAAATCCTCCTGCTCACTCTGACAAAAAGGGTAAGAGCTAAGTTTTTCGAGTTTTAGAAGTGAGAGAATTTAAAACGAAAAGCATAACCTGTAATCCTGTCACTTCCACTAGCCACCTTCTGTGAGGTGAAGGGAGGAACAGGGTGAAATGACAATGAGCTGTCCTACTTTTACAAATTATACATCGTTTTGAGTGCCCTGCTTTTAAAAAGAATGCCTTTGATGTACAGAAGATGAATTGGGCTGTCATCAAGCCCTGATTGGATACTTGGATCTGGAACAGTAGAGGAGCAAAGGTGAACCTGTCAGCAGCCATTCTGTCATGTAACACGAGCAATGTGTGTTCCTTTATTAAGAGTAGCTAACACATGTGTTATTACATTCCTTTCAGAAAATATGAATATATATTTTATTATTAAAGAACATCATGCAGTGATACATGTTAGTTAAGTGCTGCTTTGAACAAACCGGATTAGTCACACGGCCATAAAATATCAGCACACTGCTGATGATGCAAGATAAGAATTAAGAATATAGAAATTACATTTTTTATGACCCTGACAATATGTTGCATGGGATTTTTTTTTAAAATAAATTAATATATATCGCCAGCAACATACAATAACCTGGTATCTCCAAAAAACACATTTTCAGAAAATGAGAAACACTGTTTTATTATTACATTGCATTATGCTGTGATTTGACATTTTAGTTTAGTTGGATTAGTCACATGGCCATAAAACATCGTCATCACACTACCAATGATGCAAGATAATATTTTTATCTATTTTTTTTTTTTATGACCAATGATTTACTGCAAAGCATTTATTGAATAAATCCTTTCTTGTTGAAGAGTAGAGAACCATCATACACTGCCCTACAGTTTCAGGATTAGAACTTGCAACCCTTCTGGACATTAATCCAGTTCCGTCCCCTGTGGAATTCTGGGTACTCACTGTGCCCCTCTCCAGCCACTCGGTGAGAATGTTTGCGGTTGACATGGGGACTTGATTCCGTAGCAACACCCGGTCTTCATCTCTGGCCTGCAGCTCCAGGGCGGCTCGGAGATCCTCGACCAGCCGCAGCACCTGGTGCCCGGCGTATCCTGGGGAGCCCAGCTCGAATATGCCGCCACCTCCGCCAAACTCCACGGCAGCCTTGGAGCCTGCGCGAAAGGGAAGCAAACCTCTGAGCCACCTCACTTAACAGGCATCTTCGCTTACAGCCACCTATCAGACGCTGTCACATTCAATGTTTTTACAGATGCTTTTTCCCAGCTTACCTCTTTTTAGCATACAGTCCATACAGTGGGATATTTACTGAAACAATTCAGGTGAGGTGCCTCTGTCAAGCGCCTTTTCAGGCAGCGGTGCCCTGTGTAGGATTTGAACTTGCAAGCTCAGGTCCCAAACTATTACACTGAATTGCTGCCTTAACTATAACCCACACCATCACGATTCTCCACTTGCCTCTGGAGTTAGGAAGCTCTGACTGCTGAATCTTACCACTACAGGGAGAGTAAATCACTGTACCACACACACACACACACACACACACACAAACACACACACACACACACACACACGTGCACTCACACACACACACACACACACACACACACATACATCTGGAGGGCATGATGCTGCCGCACTGGTACCCACCAGCCATACTCCCTGAAAATATTTTTTGTTTTGCAGAGGCATACGTCATTGTCGGTGGAGTCAGAAATAGTATATGAGACTCAGAAAAATGTGATTAACCCTCCACTTTGGTACTTTCTGCAGTTACCCTGGTAACACTTAGCCACTGATGAGGCTGTTTAGAGAGTTAGCTCGCTGGTCAGGTGGAACCACAGGGGAATTTTACAGCCAAGTGCAATGGAAACTTGGCAGCACATTTAGGAAAGGGGCATAAAACTGATATTTAAGATCGGGCATTACGATATTACTTCAGACAGACTGCAAGCAATTTACTCATTCTTTGAAGCCCTCCTCTCCCTAACTAGCTCACTGTGGGACGGTGGCCAGCACAGAAACAGGAACGGCGCACTTGCTATGCAGGTTTTCTAAACACGCTTAAGGCACTGTGCAGAGACGTTTCATTCAGATACTGAATATCAATCCAGTGATGTGACCTCAGCCTTTAACACACACACATTACCAAGAAATTTTGTCTTATGTGACCGTTGCATCCAACGCTGACACCCTGTCAAAAATCTTAAAAGCAGTGTGTGTATATATCGTACAGTTTTGGGACCCAATTAGCAATGGAGATTCACAGTAACAATGGAGTTACACTGACAGCCAAAATGTATGGTGCAAAAGAGAAAGAAAAAAAAAGACTACATAGAAATATTAACCAACTCCCAACAGCTATGCACATCACAGAAATTATGAAACAGATATGTCCCCATTTCCCTGTGTTTGGGAAAAATAAGAAAGACCCATGCCTTAAAATGTATAAGATTCAGAATTCAGATATTAACACATTCAACTGGCCACACAATGTAATGGAAATCACACAGAAAAGCACTGAATGTGCCTGCATGGCTTGGCTGAGAAATCCCCTGACAGTTAAAGAGTTGTGTAAATGATTTGGTTAGCAGGCAGAATACTGTTTTTTTTTTTTTTTATTATCAGTTGAACATGTCTTGATTATATGTAAGATGTAGTCTGTGACCACATTTTTATTCAGTTCAAGACTGCTCACAACCCCAGTTAAGGAAATCACATTGCCTACAGTGGTTAGTTTTAACATCCACACATTTTTTCACTTCAGTAGCAGGTTAAAAAAATAACCACTAGATGGCGCTCAATTAGTTTCACAATGAGGCAGTACCCGAAAATTCAGAGTGGAATTCTATTTACATAGATCATATTAGTTCATAGATCTGTCAGTAAAAGTAAACCCTATTCAATGCAGGCTTTTCCTAATTAAGCTGTAATCTGCCACATGGCTTAATGAGGATACATTCTACATGTTAATAACTCAATTTTTATTTCACATTGCTACCATTCTCATGTTTAACCGTATCTACATATTTTACAAGATTGAGGAATATGACTTATACACTACAGAAGCTTAGGAATGTAATGAGACTTTAATTGATTTTTTATTCACTGCTAGACATTTTAATGGTTGTAAATTATATTTAATTAACACGGCAAAGGGCACTGTGTACATTAATGCTACCATCCAAGCATGACAAAATATTAACTGATTTTAATTATGACAAATAAACATGATAAATTATTCAAACTGGAAGTGCCTCAGAGAGAAAAAGAGATTCCTTGGTAAATTTATTTCAAAGGTTATGAGCAGTTTATGTTCTTGTGTGATTAATCTAGTTTGCTAATAACAATAAAGACAAAACAATGATGCCATTACACTGTTTGAACTGTGTCATGCAAAAGTACCTGCAATTTTTAAGCAGTGCAGCTAGAAGTGTATTAGCGTGTAATGTAGTATAACAGCAGCAGTTTGATACCGTGTTAAGGGAACCGTGCATGTGGCTAAAGTGCTGAAGGTTCTGCTCCACCTTTGGACACCACCTTTACCCCTGACCACGGTTCCTCAGCTGAACTGCCGCGGTGCATGTCCCCCAGTATAAACACACAATCTGTATGACAGTAAGCGGATACAGGCATCAGGGGAAAGCCTGGAAAATGTTTCTACTCCTGGTAATTATCGTATTATAAAATATCAATTATTTTTCTATAGAATATCAATAATTCATTAATTATTTTATTGATTATTTTTTTCAAGGAAGTGGGGAGATCTTATTAAATTTGCATCATCAAAATTCAATATTTCTTAATAATGCATCTCTGAAATTAACATGATATCTGATATATAATAAGTGTAAATTACCCAGAAACTGGAATGAGGTTTGACCGTTTGATGTGGCTGCTCAGGGTTTGGCGGATCACTCAAAACACTGTAGGGTCGAAGCTATGTCTACTCCCCAAATGGGCTCTTAACTAACACCGCCAGTAAATGTCAAACAGACAGCAGGTCAATTTGAGAGTTAGTTCTCATGTTCCTCTATAAGACAGTCTTCAAAGAAATAATATTTCACAAGTTCCGTTTTCCGCTGGGGCTGTTCGTATCCTCTTGTGCCAGGGTTTCTTTTGGCCACTGCGTGACACGTTCACTTTCTTCTCCTAACTTTAATTTGTTGAGAAGCTGTGCTTAGCTTTCATTCCCTAGCAGTGAAATCGCAGTGGCAGCGGCTGAATGTGCTGCGAGGAGAAGTACCACCTCTCCACCGGCTTCAGAGACAGGCCGCTAAACTGCCATGTCTTTTAACACTGCATTTCACCATTAACTGCAGTGAGCATGGGCTCTTCAACAAGACTCAACACCTCAGGGAGCTTGGTAAACACTACCATGAGAGCATGCAATTATTGTAAGCATATATTTCCCAAACAGGATGTCACCTATAAATCACAACCCTGCATGAAGAAAACAAACACTTTTTTTTAGGTCGGCTTAACTGGAGACTGAAGCTGCAGTCCAATCGCTTAAATCTTCCGCCCTCAGAAACTTCACTTGCAAGCTTCGTTCTGGAACGTGTGACACTCCACCAATCAAATACGTTTATCATTTATTTCAGTCTATACTTGTGTTTGATTGGTGGAATATCACGTGCTCCCAAGTTTTCGAGGCAGATCATTTAAAGGATTGGACGGCAGCCTGGGGGCCGCCTACAGCCTGGTGACTAAGGTGCCTGATTGAGACCTGGAAGGTTGATGGCACAGTGTGCTTGCCCCAATATGGCCCCTGTGTAGGATGAAGGAACCCTGTAAAAGGCCTAAGCAGACCTTGCTGTCTTCTTACTTAACGCTGTGCGCATCTCCTCCCCTGAGTTTAATCCTATTGTAACACACATTTCTCATGCATATTAACATATTAGTTGCGTGACAATAAGATCGGAGCTTGAGTACAGAGAGCTCATCAGAGCATAGTCTCCCAGCTCTTGTTGAGTGATGTCGATGCACGTGTTTTAAACGGGCGCTTCGTGCCCTCCGGCGAGCGGTGAACGCACTCACTTGTTTTCCTCGTCAGCACAGCCTCACAGCGCTACTTGATATCCACATGCGGGCTGATAAACAGCGCTGTCTGAAATGTATCACTCCAGCAGGAAAGCTTACTGTCAGCCAGAGAACGGCGATGGGGGAGGGGGCGTCACGAAATAACGACCCCCGAGCGATTACTGTCAGCGCAGGTGAGGCTGTGACGATCAGCTTAAGACCAAATTCCAGAGACGCGAGCTTAAATCGGATCTAATGAAAAGCACGTAGGCTCCACAGCGTCTTAATTTCCAGATAAGACAGACACGTCTTGAGGAACATATCCTAGATAAGTGGCAAATCCCATGACACCTTGCACTCTTATCCCTGTTTTTCAGATTGCAATCACAACATCGATTATCCCACACAACTGTGAACGCGAGGTGAGGAGTGCGCTGCAGATGATGAAGGGAATATGCTATGAAAGTGTTTTATCGCTTTCCTGTCAGATCTTCAAATCAAACCGTGAGTGCAGGCAAGGGAACCTGCAAGATTTGGTATTATAGTACATTCAAAAAAAATGCTAGAGCTAACACCAATAGTGGAATTCTTGAGGGAAAAAAATGTGCTACATTTAGTTTTCCCCCCTACGTGCACTTTGATGCAGTTTTAACCAATCAGGGGTCAGAATGCAGAAGGACCCACCAATGACAGCCATTTGCACAGACCCTCCTTTGTATTTGCTTTGTCTGGTTGTACCTGAATGGCAGTAAAAGTGTCGAGCACATCTGTCAGGTGTAAAGCCTGTTGGGCATGTTTAAACTGTGCCATTGTCTGCACAAAGCCCAAGGTGAGTCTGAACACTTATAGAAAACAGGAACAGAAACTGTAATATGATCTTGCTGTCGAAAATGTAAACAACCCTGACTAACCATACTTAAATAAACACGTAAACCCTAACCAACACAACCCACCTATGACGAAATAATATCACTTCTGCTTGTCGTTTATTTACGGGTTTAGCACCGCAGGATATTTGTGTGGTCTGCATAAACAAGTCATATTTTAAATGTTTTTCAGATGCTGAAGTACAATAAAGAAATGCCAGTACTTAAAAAACTTTTGCTAAACTCTGCAATAAGGAGGCTAGTGTGTCTAGGAGGACAAATATTCACAAAGAACTGACCAGTTTTGAAGGTACATATAATTTCAGTTTGAATACTGAACACTTTTTTTACAACTATGTTAGCTTTAAGCTTGTGAGTATACATAGCACTGGTAAATAAAGTATAGGCTAGCACAAGCAGATCTATAGAATAATGTGAATAAGCAAGGTCAAAAGGTCAAAAGTTATTACCGGCGATGATGTCATCCATCTGCTCCAAGGCAGCCTCCAGCATGTGGCTTGCATCTGATGTCATGGCAACCAGCTACTGTATCTGCTGCTGTAGTTCTCCCAGTCCTGCCAAAAGTCACAGAACATAAGAGCGTATTCAGTCACAGTAACAACGTACAGCGCCAGACTGCAGACCCACGTTACGTGTGCCTCTGCAGTGTCAATGTGCACAAGTTTCCCCACAGACATAAAAGGTATAAAGCCACTCCAAATATAAGTTTTTATTTTTATTTTGTTGTATTTCATGGGTAGGCTCCCATACTCTGAGACTTCAGGGTGGTGTGTTTTTGGTTTACACAAACAAAATTGTTTTGTCATGATACATGCTGTCCTGTAAGTTTGTACTTCAAATACAGCAACTCAATACACTGTCCTTGGAACAAAATGTAAATAAACACACTGTTGGGCTCCAGAAGATTAGATCTGAACGATGGGAGGAAAAAGACATCTCAAAGTCCTTGTCGTGTCTGAGCAAGTCTCAGACTGTGATGTGTCATGTGACTGACAGCACAGTCACATGACATGTTGGCCCCCCGATGGCTGCTTCATCACGATGTTTTCCCCGCTCGTCCTGCATTAGAGGGAGGGATACGATGGCTTGGAGAAAGAGGCCATTCTTGTGCTGGGATGTTAAATGAACCCAGGGCTAATTACGCCTCAGAGGAAGCTTCTCATTCCTTACTCATCTGACTGCACACAACCCCCTCACACTGCACCGTGCACGACCTTTCAAAAACTAACGCATGTTTCCATGGGCAGCTACTGCCGGCTCTCCAGGTGGAGGCTGGGTCCCTCCACAGGGTGACAGGGTGGTTAGCTGGGGTAGCCAGCCAGTTTGAGTCCCGCATTTAAAAAAGAAGGAAATAAAATCTTGGACTTAAAAGCTAGCTTGGACCCTAACCTAAAAAAAACACACACACACAGATCCTCTTGTTACCTGGTTTTTATTATTTGTACTCGGACTGTAGCAGTGGTGGAAAACCCTGGCTTCTGAAAATAAAAGTACTACAAAGCAGGCTTAACTCCAGTCCTGGAGGGCTGCAGTGTCTGCAGGTTTAACTCCAGTCCTGGAGGGCTGCAGTGTCTGCAGGTTTAACCCCAATCTTTGCAGACCACAGTGTCTGCAGGTTTAACTCCAGTCATGGAGGGCTGTAGTTCATGCAGGTATTTGCTCCTACACTCACTGTAACAACTGATTTCACTAATAAATTTACCTCTGGGATTAGGTAAGTTAGTTACTAAAGAAAAAGGTGGTTTAGTGAATAGTTAAATCAAACACCAGATTCCCAACCATCAAATCTATTACAGTATGCACCTAAAAGTAGCATAGGCAATTGCTCTTTATCAATATCAAGTTCTTTAATGTTACCGTTGCAAAAACAGCAAGCCATGAAGCAAAACAAACACCCTTCCATTTATTAAAAACAAGTCTGAAAACACCCAGTTTCCAAAGAAAGCAGGTTTGCAAAGAAGTAGCAACGCACAACAAAACAAAAAAACATTAGCCACCTATTTATGGATCATAACACATACATTTTTAATACATGGTTTTACACAGTAGCTGATGTGTGAAGTCAGTAGCGCTGCTAGAGGCGGTCCAGCTAAGCAGTCAAGTTACCTGCCTGTTGGCCATTCTGCTACTCTCATTTCAAGAATCGTCATTCTGTGTTGTTCATGTCCGCACAAACAATTCCTCTCTTTATACTCAGTGTGACCCATGTGTCCCTTCATCTGGCTTTCAGTTTCTCTGAAATGGACGCCAAATGTTTCCTTTGGACTTTTAAACTCACAGCCTGTTATTCAGCTTCTAAGACCATAATTCAGATTTTTTCATGTGTCAGCTACAAGTAGTCATTATTACTGTCTGTGCCTGCCTCAGTTTACAGTAGAGCCAAGTCACTGCTTGTTTGATTGTTTATTAACTCATTTGTAGGTACAAAAAAAGTTCCTTATTTATGAAGAAATAAATAAGTAAATAATAATTCATGTTCTTTACACTAATGCACTTTGATGTCAGTTTCAGTTTTACAAACAAGCAGAGGTTCTGAAAGACCCTCCATTCCTCCACATACAGTACTGTATTTCAGCTAATGTATCTGGCAAGGTAATATATGGGTTCAATAGGTTATGTCCGCTACGTCCTGTTCTCTGATCAGGATTTCTGAACTCCATTATAACCTTATGGGACCACGGACATATATGTGATCGGACGGTGCCTGAACGGACGTTATGAAGCGCATGACTGGAATTAATTGACGATCAGGATGCACCATTAGCAAATGGCACTGCAGGCACACTGACATCCCCACAGGGCCTGAGTCAGGCCTTCCAGAGGCCCAGCAGTGCTGGGGTTTGCCATTCCCTGAGGCCCTCTGCCCTCTGCCCTCTACCACCTACTATATTACAGCATCTGCATCTGAGGGCTGTCCCACAGCTGGTCTGTATAGAGTGCTAGAGCAGTAAGAGGAATTGTACAAAATAACTAAACATAACAAAATTGAAACATACATATTTTGCCATTCTACATCACAGCCCAGCCCAGCCCGTGTTTGTCCCTGTGTCCCACCTGTATAAACATAAATATCCATTTATACAGCTGGACGTTTCCAGGAAGCAGTTTGGGTCAAGTGCCTTCCTTGCTCAATGGTCAAACCGAAGTGCTCCACCTAGGAATTAAACCTGCAACCTCTCAGTTACAGCTGTGCCACTGTACACTAGTGTAGCAAAAGGCCCAACCTGACATGCCATCTAATTAAATGTATACATTTTAATATCTGTATTTGTAAAGAAATATACTTAAAAGTAAAAGTAATATACTTGAAATTGTACAAAGCCATGCCTTGTTACTATGCTAGATCTTGTCCAGTGACTGAACTCGGTCTTGTTTTCGGCTTGCATCTCCTTGGTACGGTAAGGTTGATTCAATAACATACTAAGCTAGACATAATATTTGGTCAACAGAGTTTTGTGAATTTCTAAGCTGTTAAGGGAAGATGATATGTTCCCTGAAAGGAAGAGTCCAATTTCAGGTTCAAGTGTCATTCTTTTAAGAACAGTTAGAGCGAAGGAGTGTAGTGGTTTGGTGGCTTTGAGGAGACAACAGTGTGCCTTAGATTTGTATAATTCATTACATTTGTCATTTCTGGAAAACCAGATGGAGAAATGCTACCCCGACCAATATAATATGTAGTCAACCCCATTTCCGTAGATGAGGTAGTAGTGATTTGGCTACAACAATATGGCAACAATTATGCAAAAACAAAACTGAACACACTTTGGTGGATGTGCATTAGACCACTTTGGCAAAAACTGACAGAGGGCACTGAAGCATTTAGAAGGGGTATAGTGTTTCAGAGCATGGAACTAAAGAGCTAAATTTGGAAGACAATGGGGGAACCAAACAGCAACAATAGCAAAAAATACAATCGCAAATACTGAGGTTAGCTTAATGCAGATTTCATAATCATATAGTCATAATAATTTACCATTGAACCTTTAAAAAATAACAACCCACACACTTGACTTGATGTATTGGTGACTACATCTTCGATGAATATTTCTGTTTGTAATTTGTAAGGCTTTATAGCCAAAGAGTTATTTGTACATCCTTCAAATATTGCACATATTGCATATGACAAATACACAGAAATTAGATGGAAACATGTTTCTTCATACCTCTGAGGAGTGTTCATAAGGTTCATGCTATAACATACAATGTCAGACAATGTAAAAAAAAAAAAAACACATTTCTCACATGTTCTGGCTGGAGTATTTTTATGAGATGTGAGATTGTAGCCTCAAGTCAATAATTATATTTTCCTTCACTTTGTTCTGTTCATTGTCTAATCTGAGCCACATAATGGGAATTTCTCACAATATGCGTGTTTTCCCTGACTGGTTTTCCTTTGAGTAACCCATAAATCACCATTCCATGAACACACATCTTAATGATGCCAAGTCAATCTTGTGTGAGTCACCCCAGCGGCTATGCTAACTGGGCTATCGCCTGCAAATTCAGACACTACTGTACTGTGAAATGACAGTCTTGATTTCTCTTTCCATTTTGAATGTGTGTTTGACAGCTTAGAAATAACTGGCTGCATTTGCAGCACTTGTCAAAAAATCAAGTTATGAAGATGAATGTTGATGTTGTTTCTTTTGACATTTTGCTTTGCAAAAGGTTAAATACCTGCTATTATCCACTTTTATGTCTTACAACTTATTTAACAGCACTGTGATTCCGGAGGAAGAGGGCAGCCAATTCAGCCCATCTCAGCAAAGTGTCAGTTGTTATTTTGCCTGCGGTCTGATCTGCCACGCTTTTCAAGCCTAGTCTTGAACACCCTGAGGTTCTCTGCTTAGCCTACACAAACAGCCAGCGCTACATTAGCCTGGCGCAAAACAGTTCTATCACAAGTGGCTCGGAAATTAAAAACCATGATACCTCAAATCAAATAACTCTTTATGTATTAAATAGGTAGCCAAGCTCATCACACTCTACGGGTATACTGGAGAGTAGTTGAAGACCAGTGACTGCAGGAAAGAATAATACTTTCCCTCCATTTTGTGGTTTCCATAGCGATGCTTTCACAGAGTGACACCGGCAGGGTGATATTGTGCAATCTTGCTCATGTCTGAACACTGCTTTGGCATTTGCACCTTCTTTAACTAACGTATTTTCTCACACCCATGCAGTTCTTTGTTTCCACTATTTCTGATCTAATGTCAATAAACAATCCAGCTGAAGTTGTGTCATCGCTTCAGACGAATGAAAATAAAATTACCTTCTATTGTGGGACTGGACAGTACTGCAAACCTCCCATGTCCTAAAGTTAAACCGAATTCCCAATTCTCAGTGATGTGTTTCTCAACACAGTGTGGGGTTTAACCCTAAGGTCCTGGTCAAATTCCTACAGAACTGACCCTCTACATCTGGTCACCAAACCCTTCGCAGCATATGCACTGTTACACAACCCCTCATGTCTCCTGACCACTTTGACTCCCCAAGGCTGTCACTAGTAAAGAGAACCCAGTTCTCAGTGGACTTACGTGGTTAAATAAAGAGAATGAGGAAGAGGTCTGCAGGGTATCTGCTGGGAAATCAAATGACATGCTTCCTCACTCTGTTAGTGACCCGTCGCTGTGTGAAGTAGCCAATGACCAAAATGGACATCTGCTACTTGACATGGCAATACCCAGCGGAGCGCTTGCTGCCCCGATTTGTCATGAAAGTGAAGAGTAAAGACAATCCAGTGTGCCTAATGACATGACTGGGCACGAACGCCCATATAAAAAGCAAAAGTACTCGGAACTGCAGACTAATTACACCGACACATTTAGCTCGATGCCAGTGAGTGTGGCTATGCTATTATGCCATTAACTATGCCTGTGTTTTTTAAACAGGAGGAAGCGGTCATTGACAAAGGAAAACATTTAGAACGTGATCAAAGCTCTGATAATAGAAAGCAAGTCTAACCTCTCTGTCAAACTGTGCAGTCAGTACATCCTGCTTTATAACAGGAGTACAGAAGAGATACTGAACCCCCTGCTAAAAACACATGTTACATATCTAGTACCAGCTATACCAAGTTTGGGAGAAACTGACGCGTTTGCTGAATAAAAATATAATCTTTTCTGCTTTGTGCAATGTGTTTGTTCATGTGAAAATGCACCCCACCTACTTTCCTCTCATTAGTTCATTATGACACATATTGTAAGAACATTAATCATTTTCTCTTAGTGTCTTGTCAAACCCGTTCTAAATAAGCCTACACTTCCCACTCGCTGTAACTTGGCTTCACTGGGGAAACTTCAGAAAAGGCAATATTTTGTATTTAGGTCACCCCCCCCCCCCCCTCAGCAAATGCTTAAACGCTCTCCCAGGATATTGCATCTGATGAATACGACCCTCAACAAAGCACATCAATTCACCCCAGCCCACTCATCAACTGCAGACTAATAGGTTTCCTACAGGACTCCTCTGTGACATCAGGCTAATCTTTCACAATTTACTTTGAAAGGCTCAGGGCCGAGATTAAACGAATGCACTCTCGTCAAGAACGGCCACACACACACACATACACACACACACTCAGATTATGCCACCTTTCGTCCAATTTGTGCACCCGCTTCTCAGTAAAAAGGCACCGGTCATACAGTCATCGCAAAAGAAGTTCCACCGCTCAGCTCCTCACAGATTTACCTTCTATTCAGCCCGCGCTCTCCTCGGGATTATGAATTGTCACGTGGCAGAGCGCAAGATAACCATGTCACAACGCAGTCGGAAAACACAACTTCAGCAGAGAGGATCCTTCTAAGATGCACACAACAGCAGGTCTAGAACAATGTGCATCGGAATGGCAACCCGAGACTCTGAGACTCAAGCCTGCGGACCACATCAATGCCGTACGCCCTGAATGGCTTCCAAGGTACCACAATAGTGATCCAAATTGAGTTACCAGTGCATTTTTGTGGTGCGTAGCATACTCTGTGGCTTTGAGGCGCTGCTCTCCCTAATCCTGCCATACCAGTTCAAACAACCTATTTTCACAATAAACTCTCCATCCACAAACTAATTTCCACTGCAAATCCACAGGATGAGTATGCACACAAATCTTATTTATGTCTTTCAGGGTCATTCAAGGGTTTGTTTTGTCTGTAAGTCTATCCGGCCTTTAAGGCTTGTGAATTATATGTTGGACCGTTGGATGGAAAGAAAACATTCCTCACAAAGAAATACGGCATTCGCTCTCTGTATATTCGCTGTCCCCCACTGGTCTAAAATCAGAAAAGAAGAAACCTTTTTGTAAATTATGTAGTAAACTTATTTATGTCACTTTCAGCAAATCTCCCAGAGCTCTGGATAATAAATCGTGTCATTGTAAGGTGTCTACACTCTTAGAAAAAGGCTCCAAAGGGTTCTTCAGTTGTCCTGCTGGGGGAACCCTTTAAGTTTGTTCTTTGATATGGATTTCACTCACAGGTTCTCTGTAGAACCTTACTCTGAGTGTTATATAAAGAACCCCTTAAAGACATCTGTATCTAAGGTGAACCTTTAAGGGTTCCCCAGCAGAGCAAATAAAA
Source organism: Albula glossodonta (assembly GCA_019788955.1). NCBI lineage: Eukaryota > Metazoa > Chordata > Actinopteri > Albuliformes > Albulidae > Albula > Albula glossodonta. The sequence goes on along the minus strand of JAFBMS010000075.1, from coordinate 1,323,317 downwards.
AAACCTTCAAAGGTGCTGGAAAGCCCTTCTTTTTCTAAGAGTGTGTGATTAGTTCTGTATGTCACCACTGTAGCTGTTGCTACATTTTCCAGGCTTTTCGTCCACACAGCCAAGGCACTTAGAATGCCTTAGATCAGGCCACAGTCCATTCAGCACACCAGACAGCAGCGTGCCACTGTAGCTATCTGTGAAATGATGAGTGACAACATGGAGGTCACATGCCGGAGAGACACGGGTAAACGCATTACCGGTATGGCGCATTGTGTGTCTGACCTCTGTATGCTGTCAGCCCAAAAAAGCCTTGCAAAGATTTTACAAACAAGAAAAACTTTGAAATATAAAGAATTTGAAGCAGAGGACATTTGAAAACTATGAAATTATCCCCCCCCCCCAATTTCATGCATGTACTCACACAGTCACACACATAGACCGTGGGCATAATTTTTAATTTTTCACAGTGGGTTTAAAAAAAAAAAACCTCCACTACTTTGCTCTTTTGAGATGTGACAAAATGAAACGGCAGATTATTTTCACGGCAGAGCTTTCCTCCATTCTGAGAAGCATTAGCATACGCTAAAAAAGGCATTCCTTCGCTTAGCGCTCGCCGCTACGACCTGCTCCTTCAGGGAGTTCAGATTAGCACACTGCCTCCCCTCCAGTTTCCCCCTGCTTTAGAAGTACATGCGAGAGCAGCACGGGCTTATTTAATTAAAACATGGTCCTCCAGCAACCAAGCCAGTATTTTTATGCTAAATCTCACTTGATGGAAGAAAAAAAGAATCTAAAAAAAACCTAAGGGTGGGATGCCACAACATGAAGACTGCTGGATTTCCCCTACTGCTGGTGGCACTTTGAAAGCTTGAGAATTTTTTTTTTTGTTGCATATTCACACGACTACAGGGGGAGGATAACAACTGTTGAAAAGCATACATGTTGTAGTGAAGCGACAGAGAAGTAATGGCCAGGAACAGCCCCATGGGTCATAGATAATGGGCCTTCATTAATAACACATTTCTCTGTAGTTTTCATATTTTCAGTCTTTATAACACGTTTACATGTTATTAATAACAAGCCATTGAACAGGCTGCTGTGATTGTGTGTAGGCGGAGTCTGAACCAGGTGCACCTTTACTCACAGGTGTGCCTAGTGCAGACCAGTTTGACTGTACTGCACATGTCAGAATCATTTATACACATCTTTTGGATTCACTGACGATGGCAAACCATGCTAAGCAATGCAGTTTTGCCAAAATGAGGTTAAAGTTATGAAATAGGTCTTGTATGTGCTTCCACCTCCCAACTGACATAAGCACTGTGGCGGACTCTCTCACAGTGCAGACTAAAGGCACTGAAAGCACGGATGTAATTGGCTGGCTTGGATGCTGAAGCAAATGCAGTGGCCAGTTCTACTAGAGTATTTGTCTAATAGGAGGTGTGTCATTACATTGACATGTGTAAGCAACATAGTGTTTACACATTCAGGGTTCACAAAGGCCTCTGACTTTAACCTTGCCTTTTATGTAGTATGAAAATAGCTGAGTGCAAACACAGTAATGCACACATATCAATGTCTCTGACCCGGTGCATCTGCCCTTAGACTGGAAGGCACAGCCTGTTTTTCTGAATTTCAGGCTTCTAAGATTGGATAAACCTCTAAGGAAAGTTGCTGACTTACGCACAATGAAAAAATGCTAAACTGAATGCAACTGCAAGCGTAACTCCGGGAAATTAAAGGGACCATGTTATATAGCCCACATTTAGCAGTCATCAAAAACTCACAACTGACTGAAGTCCTGTTCCTAACGAATCTGCAGCACATGGCAATTCTCAGATGGGGAAAAACATGATTAATGATGGACTCGGCTCAGACGAACCCTGTGGATTCGTTAATGGAGACAGCATGCTGACAGGAAAGAGAAAAGCACATTCTTTCCTCGCGCGAGGCAACTTCTCTCTTTCCATTGTGCTAACATGCCCGGAGGCCCGCCATGCAGTGCAAAAACCACCAAGAGCGCCTCGTTTCTGACAGGAGGCGAGCCGAGTCAGACGTCCATCAACCAGGAAACGGCACAGCGGAGCTCTGGAGGGGGACCTGCCTCCAGCACAGCTCATCCAAAAACAACAAACTGAAGAGCAATGGACTTATCTCGCTGTAGCGAGCACGTCACTCACAAACACACAAATACATGTGCTGCTCTACCGAGCATTTTCAACAGCCATGGACTTGACTGTAACTTATTACATTTTTTTCATACTCTTGGATTGAAACTCCTCAACAGTCTGTGTTGTGGAAGTCTTTTGCCCAGGGTGTTAGTTACCAGGTATAGATACCATAACAATGCAAGTTGAAAGGTTGACAAGTCAGTGAAAGTAAGAGTATTTCGGCAATTCTTCACCCAAAAACAGCTTCATTCGGTGAAATTGACACTCAGTCTTTCATACATTACTGATGTCACTTCCCCATCCTGTTCCAAACCTCACAGAGCAAACGAGGGGAAGGTCACTCTTTCACTCTTTCACTCTTTCATTGACTCCTAAATCACCACTTTCTGCCTCTGTTCCTCTGAGGAAACTAAGCTAGTAAATCTGGCTGGAGTAGACCTTTCCGGTAGTGAACGGGTCATCTACGGGGCTTATCTCCCAGGTACCATGCGCAGAAAATATGGGACCCATAAGAACGAGCTGCACAAATAACGCTTCTCAGCAGGACAGCGGCGTGTGTCGGGATAATGGATGAACGGCCTGTGCGATCTTTGGGGCTATTCACATTCCGGAGTGACGGCGTGTACTGGACTAGCCGCGGTGCCGTGGTGTTAAAACGCTGTGAAATGGCCATCAGCCCCAACCATGTCATTCACTGATAACACAGACTCAGACAGCCCAACTAAACCCGTTACGCTGATAATGTAAATCCTAGTCAGGCATCTCCAAGAGCCCAGGAACTCATTTACCCTGAACACACAGCGTTCTGTCCTTATCTAAAAAGCACTTACTAGGCTGGCTCTGTGTTCAGAACGCCCAAGAAAAAGATCTTAGCTAAACACAACCAAGCATTTCTAAACAAGCTTTTTTTTTTTACATGACCCACTGTCTTTTTGTGTACATATATCCAAAATATTATCTGCAATTAACTTCCTGTTTTTCAACATCCTGTTATTTAACTTTACATTTTTACAAATCTATCACTATTGCACATATGGTGACCTTGTGTTATATTTTGTTGGAGAGTCTTGTTTGGAATTCTTTTCCAGTAAAGCATAAATTGTAATTACGAATAGCCATTAGAGGGGAAAAAGGCTCTTTGTTCATTTTTAAAAAAAAACAATTGTATCATATTACCAGAGAAAACATCAATACTGAGGATGACTCTACACTCCTCAGTTCATTAACAAACAGACATCGTTCACCCATGTCTCTGCTCTGATGAGAATATCAGCTGATACTCAGAAGGGTGAAAGTTTTGCCTATTCAACCAAAGATGACTGAATTAGGAGACAGACCCACTGAGGCCAGCAGGCCCTGGGGAGGCTTGTCAGAACCCAAATAACTGAGGCTATGGACACAAAAAAAGGCCTTTGACTGGAATTTATCCTGACTGTGATCTACAAGGAGGTGAATATTCAGGATCTAACAGACACCTGCACCCAAACAATTGCTCTTTAGTGGAAACTTTTCCGTAGCTTGATGTTTTTTTTTTCCATTGGCCATAAAACAATGCCACGCTGTTCTGTAATGGTTTATGGGATACCCCTCACCAAGAACTGGCTGACTTAGGCTTAATGTTGCTGGAAGCCAAAGATGTTAGTTCAGTTGTAGTGAAGAGAAACCTTGCAAATAAAAAATAATGAAAGAAATTGTCTTTTTTTGATCCAATATCGCGCATGAACAAAATGTTACTTACAAAATAATAAGATGTTTTATTCCAGATATATATTTTTTTGTAAAATTGGTTTACATGAAGCGATTTTTCAATAACTCTTTGCCATGCAAGCTAGGGTTGTACGCTATATAAGTAACAATATTTTGCAGTTCATGCTTTTCATTTTGCAATGGAGAAAATTGTGTTGCTGTAACTCATCTGAAGGGTTTTGCTCTTGATCACAAAACACACAGGTTTGTTCAGAGTGGTTGATTTACTAATAATACCCATAGTAGCTAGCTCCACTGGTTTTTGGTGTCCTGATACCTCATTATCCCATCACCAGCCCACCCCTGTCTCCAGTAAGAGATTGCATTTATCTCATTCTTGCAAAGTCTTTCCTTGTGACACTGATGATCAGTAGATTTTGCTGTACCTGTTTTAGCAGAATGTTGATGTGAGTTTTTACTCAGGGGACTTCAGTGATCCTCAGATAAAGTACAATTTGCATTGCTAATGGAAAGGCCAATGGCAGCACACACTGATCCTGGAAGGCCAATATCCCTGCATGCCATTGGCCAGTTTAGGCCTATGAAACAAGGTGCCTTTGGCCAATCAGTGACTTAAATAAATCACTCAATTCTTGAAACACCAGAAACTCAGCAGCTGCTGTTGCTTTGTAGGACTTTAGTATGACACTCCTGCCTTAAGCTAATAGCACTCTTCTCTTATTCTGGTATGTTCCAGGATGACAGTGACCTTTTTAAGCTGTCAAGACAGAAATAACAACACTTCAAAAAGCTAATTTTCCCCCCTCTTCCTGGACCTCCTCATTCTACCGGCATTCTCCAAACTGTGCAGTGTGTTGTTGGGGATACAGGAATTCCCGATCGTACAAAAAAACTGCACAGCACCATGCCTGACAGGACAAGGTAATCAGGAACTGAATCTTATGAAATCAAATTATGTACATATATTAAATGTATTGACCCAACATTTTGAATTTTTATGTATACACGTACAACTTTATAGCAAGAACAAATTATTTGAAAGATAAAATTGCAATTAAGAATACAATAGCATTAGTTATTAGTCATAGGTGATTTTTCATTTATAAAGACAGGATATAAAAATGGCCCAAAGGGAATCCCTAAAAGAAATTGAATACACTGCGTCATTACATTGTAATGATGATGTCAAAATATTTTTTGCAATATATTTACAATATATACTGCAGTATCGTCCATTTCAGCAAGGGAATCCAGCTTTTATCGCTGATTACAAATTATTTGGCTCCCTGTGGGCAGCTGCGTATTTGTCCTGCCGTAACGCTGCTGTAACCTTGAGGTGGCTATTCCCTGTCAGCCCCAGTTTACCTCTCAACTTTTGTCACCGGAACATCGTTAGTAATGCAGGATGTCAACATCAACTGGGCGGAGAGTAATTGCTGTGGAAGGGGGGAACGTTATGTAGCAGTGCGACAGTCACATCAGCAATCAGGCCACATTAGATCTGAGAAGATATAGGGCGAACGTTGAGTCCGCGCTGCCGAACATGGCTAGCGTGGCTTCCTGGCTGCAGATGTCCCCGCGTCGCATTCCACGATGTTAATTTGAAGCCCTCGGCCCAAAGGGAAGCTGTCATTAAAATGCCTCATCCCAGCCTGCTAAATGCCTGGTGGGTGCACCCAGGGACCGGCGTGGACGAGCGCGTTCTCGCTCCGGTTAACAAAAACATCTAAATCACAGGGTGCGTTCTGGCCTCCCCCACAGACGCTTCCCTTTTCCGAACCCCTGAAGGAAATCTTGTGTTAAATTCACACTATCCCATATGGCCATTGGCATTTTAAAGCCTGCCCGGGACCAGCTCTGCCCTCCTCCAACCCCTCACAGCTTGCTATATCTTGTAAACAATCTGCTGAAATGCAACAAACATGCCTCCCACCAGTCTAAAGGGGAAGAGAAAGCACATATTGAAGCCAGTAATCCCAGTTTAGTGTTTGCTTGGTGTGCCTTAAAGCAGAAGTACTTTCTGTCTGACTGGCATATTGTTTTCTTTTGCATGTATATATGGTAATGTTTGCATTTGACTTAAACATTTATAATTGTTATCATACAGACGAGGAAAGGAGCACACTTCAGCACAACACACAAAAAAAATTATATTTGTTTATTTTAACGTTTCCCAATTTTCACAACTTTTCAGATGTGCTGTAGCTTGTAAATTTACTGACCAAATGGTGAGCAGTTACTTTTATAACCATTTCCATGAACTCCTACATCAACACTCTTCCTAAGATTTATGAGTTATTTCACTGAGTATTCTGCTGAAGTGAGCCTCCAACGCTTCCTGTAGACTTGTCCATCAGGCACTCTCTGCTCTGTATTTACATGGTTAATAATCACTGAGTATCTGCTCAGACCACCAAAAACTGCCACACAAAGGACAGACCAACAAAACCCACACTGCTATATGCTTACATCGTGTACATTGGAGCACCAGGAACCAAACCATCCATGGATGTGAAAAGAATCTCTATGCAGTCCACAGATGCATTACCAAATATGCACCCATATACAGCCATCCCCCGACATACGTCCTGAGTTCAGTTCTGACCAACCAGTCGTATCTGGAAATGGACGTAAGTCAGACGTATGCTAGCACAGCATACCTATAAGGCATTCTTTTATCCTACTGATTTTCTATCATGATTATCTCATTTCTTTTTAACCAGCGTTGACATTTTATATTAATTAATTGATATTTTATATGATTCGGTAGTTTTTTTACCTTTTATATAAGATCCTTTAGTTCATATTTCATCATTTTTATTTTCTTTTTTTTTCAGTTGTATGTACGGATGGTCATTAGTCGCATAGGTCGTAAGTCGGGGAGAGACTGTATCTATATTATTCTATTCTGCAGCTACAACAAACAGGAAGGTTTGTTAGCGAACCTGCCGACACTAGCCCTCCTTACCAGGATGAAAGGTTGGCCTCGAGCCATGGAGAGGGAGAGCTGAGCGCTGTAACGCAGACGAAGTTCAAATGATGGCATGCACCGTGCCACACAAGGGCCTCATTGTTCAGGGCCTGGCCGGGGGACACGTCCGGACCGTACGTCAACACTCGACAGCGGCGAGCAACCGACCTAACCGACCTAACCGCCGCTACGTGCCGTTACTGTTACAGCTCTGCCGCTCTGTTGTTAGGAAGAACTTGATTACAGCGCTATCAAAGTCAATACGCAACTTCTCACCCACAAATAGCAGACCGCAGCTCACATTAAACGATCAGAGATGCATTGTCAGGCACGAGGCCGTCCCTCTTGGCGGTCCCCCCACCTCCACCTGATTCCAAAGAATAAACACAGATGACAGGCTGTGCTCTGACATGCCCCATAGCCAACGCTAAATTTCCCCGGAGTGCGTGAGGTAGGATCTTTCCTGATTTACATTTAGTTAAAAGATAAGGTTCATGATTAATATGTTCCTGAAACATTATTCGAACATTTCATCATTCTAAACAAGTCCTAACTGTCAGTGTCATAGAAAAGTGCTCCAATTCCATTTTGTCAATTGGCCCGATATTTATTTTTTTAGCCAAACACCTTAGTTTACATTAGCCAATCGTCATTCAGCATTGTTTGGAATATCAGTTTCCGAGTTTGACTTCATCCAGTTCTTTATTTACAAACGGTGTTGATTTTCATCGCCCGCATGACATCCCCCTTTTTAATCAATTACGGGTGTGACTTGTTTCGTTTATTGCTTGCCTATTCACATCAGTGATAACAATGAGGTAGACATATGCTTTTTCCACTTTCAAATTTTGTTCAGACCCATTTGAATTTATCTCCTCTTATTTCTGACATTCTGCTACATGATAATGCAGAATATAATCGCAGATGTATGACTAAAGTAACACAGTCTGTCCTCGCACAGGCAAACCTATAGAACGTCGCTACTTGTCTTACTGAGTCTTTCAGCAACATGTGAGTGCAGATTATAGCTCAGTTCATGACAGTGAAAAGGCACAAGTACAGCACAGAGTTTGGACAGCCCCACCCCCTCCCCTATCTAACAGTGTGACTGCGCACCAGTACAACCAGTCTGTTTACTTGTTTGCTCACCACATTTACTCATTCCCCTCACACAAACAGCCACGGCCCTTCACAGGTTCCATCAAGTTTCTCATTTCCATCTCATGGTATTTTTATATCCATACTTCATGGAGAAACTCCCAAAGTTAAAGGGCAGCACTCCATTACTTTAGACAAAGGCTGATCTTATTAGTCAAAAGCATTAGTCACGCTCTCATTTTAGCGCTGGCCTGAACTGACCACGCCCCCCCCCCCCCCCCCCATTTATTTTCAATATATAAACTGTATTTTAAATCGATTTGAGTCAATTACAGCATGTCAAACTGAGCTAAATCAGTAGAATCAAGAACTGCCATGATTTGTGGGTCAGGGTATCCACTGGATTTTGGAGTTATGTAGATTACACAAATTCAGACTTGGAGACTGCAGTGCACTTTTAAATGAGAAAATGCAGCACACTGTAATGCAGGCAGTTACACACAGCTAAACGGCTTTCAGTGTACAGCGACCATTTACATATTATCTGTTTATGTGATCACATTATCTATTTATTACAATTGTAAGATTATGCCATATTATTCTCTGGCAACAAATGATTAAATATGTATAAAATCATGTCAAAAATCTGAACAGGACAAATACTAGGCTTTATAATATCCATGTGACACATACACACACTTGTATATACACACATCAGCACAGAGACACACATGCACACACACACATATAAACATGTGTATGTTTGTGTGTTATCTACATCATTTGTATTATTTTGACCTTGTCTAAGTTTAATTCTACAAGGCCTGAATGGTACTGCCACTACTTGCATAACTTTGATATTTCTAAGACCTGCAAAACAGCTATGGAAATAAAGCATTTTCATATACTTTATTTGCTTTTAATCAGTCTCACTCTAATTACCTTGAATGTAATGAACCCATTGCTTATTCTGATGTGGTTTGTAGAGGATTATCTGAGTGAGTCATGGGGCTTATCTGATGTGGTTTGTAGAGGATTATCTGAGTGAGTCATGGGGCTTATCTGATGTGGTTTGTAGAGGATTATCTGAGTGAGTCATGGGGCTTATTCTGATGTGGTTTGTAGAGGATTATCTGAGTGAGTCATGGGGCTTATCTGATGTGGTTTGTAGAGGATTATCTGAGTGAGTCATGGGGCTTATCTGATGTGGTTTGTAGAGGATTATCTGAGTGAGTCATGGGGCTTATCTGATGTGGTTTGTAGAGGATTATCTGAGTGAGTCATGGGGCTTATTCTGATGTGGTTTGTAGAGGATTATCTGAGTGAGTCATGGGGCTTATCTGATGTGGTTTGTAGAGGATTATCTGAGTGAGTCATGGGGCTTATCTGATGTGGTTTGTAGAGGATTATCTGAGTGAGTCATGGGGCTTATTCTGATGTGGTTTGTAGAGGATTATCTGAGTGAGTCATGGGGCTTATCTGATGTGGTTTGTAGAGGATTATCTGAGTGAGTCATGGGGCTTAGGACGCTACATCCACGTTGCTTGACAGCATAATTAGGAATCTACAGCTCCAGCTCAGACTCTTTTTTTTTCAGAGGGATTTTTCTCACGTTGGTGTGAAGCCTCTATACGAGCATTCTTCCATGAACACATACATGCATGATGCTGGTGAAGCCTCTATACGAGCATTCTTCCATGAACACATACATGCATGATGCTGGTGAAGCCTCTATACGAGCATTCTTCCATGAACACATACATGCATGATGCTGGTGAAGCCTCTATACGAGCATTCTTCCATGAACACATACATGCATGATGCTGGTGAAGCCTCTATACGAGCATTCTTCCATGAACACATACATGCATGATGCTGGTGAAGCCTCTATACGAGCATTCTTCCATGAACACATACATGCATGATGCTGGTGAAGCCTCTATACGAGCATTCTTCCATGAACACATACATGCATGATGCTGGTGAAGCCTCTATACGAGCATTCTTCCATGAACACATACATGCATGATGCTGGTGAAGCCTCTATACGAGCATTCTTCCATGAACACATACATGCATGATGCTGGTGAAGCCTCTATACGAGCATTCTTCCATGAACACATACATGCATGATGCTGGTGAAGCCTCTATACGAGCATTCTCCCATGAACACATACATGCATGATGCTGGTGAAGCCTCTATACGAGCATTCTTCCATGAACACATACATGCATGATGCTGGTGAAGCCTCTATACGAGCATTCTCCCATGAACACATACATGCATGATGCTGGTGAAGCCTCTATACGAGCATTCTTCCATGAACACATACATGCATGATGCTGGTGAAGCCTCTATACGAGCATTCTCCCATGAACACATACATGCATGATGCTGGTGAAGCCTCTATACGAGCATTCTTCCATGAACACATACATGCATGATGCTGGTGAAGCCTCTATACGAGCATTCTTCCATGAACACATACATGCATGATGCTGGTGAAGCCTCTATACGAGCATTCTTCCATGAACACATACATGCATGATGCTGGTGAAGCCTCTATACGAGCATTCTTCCATGAACACATACATGCATGATGCTGGTGAAGCCTCTATACGAGCATTCTTCCATGAACACATACATGCATGATGCTGTTGCACTTTCTACATTAGTGGGTATCAACCCTGTTTCTGCCATTTTTCTGCAAACTTTATTTACAACCTGTCAAGCACAAAGGACAGCATGACAATGTATCAAAACTCAGCCCGATAAGTGTAGCAACAATTAGCCTTTACTGGCTTCTTTGGACAAACTGAAACGCTCTTCTCTTCAAAACAAAAAATGAAGTTTGGTTCAACTCCCACATACTGGTGGCATGTAGAAGCCCCACCCATGTTTTCTGTAGTGATCAGTGACAGGGGAATGAGATAGCATGAAACCAAAAATAGGTACGGCTACAATAATTTTGGCAGATACTCACAGATTTGAAACAATCATTGTTCTTCTCTATAAAGAACAGAGCCATTTAATTTGTGGAAACAAGTCGGTGATTAACAGCTAATTGTTGCTCCACCCGTTTTTAGGGTCATTTTCAGGGTCATGGCCCCTAATATCCCCTTCTCTTATAAAGAGCCATTTGCTGTTTTGAGTTGGATAAACACATCGTCTAATGAAGCATTATGTGAAGCCCTAATGTCACATCGTGTCAGAGGATGAATATTTCTAATTCATTATATGGCCAGCTCAACCCGAACTTACCTCCTGATTTCACTCAGACAAAAAGTCATAAAACAGAATGGACAATATAGCTACATCACAGCTGTAATTATGCAATAAGATATGACAAGGCACGTGGAGAATCTTTTAAGGAGGAAGTCAGAAAATGGATTTTTAACATCCAGTTACATCCACCAAGATGTCAATTTTAGACTTGGTTTATTGTGCAACACCATCGACAAACTGCAGGATGTTAAATATCACTAAACAAATACCAGAACGAGACAAGTGGCATTTCAGGATCTGAGTAATCGGCCAGATCAGTTGTATTGATTAAAGGAGAGACCTTTGCCCTGAAGGCCAAAATGCTGAAAATGTGGACATCTGCGGTCAGCCAAAAAAAAAAATAAAAAAAAATAATAATTGTTGAAACTTTGCTATAAATGTAGAAATATGATACTAATGAGCCAAACTAGGTTAGGGATAATTTTATAGTGTTTCTCCTATTATCCATACATATTCAGTACTTTTATTTTTTAATATCTCTTTCTTTGGGTCATTTGTTTATGTACACTATAGAATACTGTGTGGCTGCTGATTGTAAATGGTGTGACACAAAATAAAAAAATTGACTGATTTGTTTTGGACTACAATCTCCAAGGAAATTCAATGGACAGTTTATAGACCAAATTCCTGACATTATTACATCCACAAACAGCACTTTTCAAATCCCAAACATGTTTTCTCTTATTGGACTGCAATTAGGGTCTGCACACTCAGGAACCATGATATTTATTTTACTAATTTACTGTATAATTTCAGACATCACACATTTTACTCATACAGTTTGTCCTGTGGTCTTTCTGAACATCAGGTTTCAGTTAGGATTAATTCCCCTAACTGCCAATACACCACCATCTATCACTGCAGCGGACGGCCTAAACCCACCATCTATCACTGCAGCGGACGGCCTAAAAGCCACCCAACAACTCCAGCTAAAACTCTGCTACTTTGTATTCAAATTTACACTGCCTGCAGGGTGTACTGCTACTCTGTCTTCATTAAGTTCCACATTATTTTAATGAGCGTCATTAAATACAATTGACGTCTTAGTGCATAGTGCACGTCTGATATGAAAAGTTAGGAATACAACAAACAACTATGACAAGGGCGGTTTTCGTCAGCATTAATGTGCTAATGCGCCAGGAGCTTTACACATTCATGTACTTAGACTTTTTCGATTTTAATGCATGAAAATTTAAAATGAAATGCAAGTGCGACTTTTAAAAGCAAGTACAATAAAAGTATTGTATATAGTGTCGGTAACTGTTATTTGGTTTAGAACTACAAGTGAAGGTACGCCAGTGGTGATTTCATCATCAGCATCTAAAATGATTAATCTGGGGACAGTGAATAGAACACCATTATATTCAGGTATCTCCCCGCACAGAGCGATGATTAGCTCGTAGGACAGGTTCTATAATGGGCGCGATTCCAGTCGCAGCGCGCTGAAAGGAGTTCACCTTCGACGTTACTATCCACCTGTTCGCCAAGCTAATCACTCAACATGCGGCGTATTGTGAACCGCCCAAAAAAAAAAAAAACTGAACAAGCAGTACTGAACTTAAACATTTTTGCAAAATGAGAGACGTATTGGGACGCATGGAATGTCCAACCGCTAAGGAAAACAATAACCTTTCGTCGAATGTGATAGATTTGTTTTTTTTGCCCAACAATTTGTGGATTCAGAATGTTAATATGAATGTTAATATGATAGCCTACATGTACACTAGAGTCATGCCAACGGGACAATCCGTGACCACAAACAACAACAAACAACTACAGTAATCCTAAATAGATCAAGTAAAGATTTATTAAAAGGTATATGAAATTACCTCTACTATTCATTAGATCAAATCATATAAGACAAATCTTTGCTTACCTTTGATTTCAAACCTCTCAACTTTCCTGTTTGTAGGTTCCCCAGTTGTGGAACACAACAATATATGCGCACGATCGCAGTTACTCTTTCCTTCAGTCGTTTGATCTAACTTCTACAAGAAATCTCTCTCACAGCATTGGGACACTGCGTTCTGCGAGACTCATTGCACTGTAAGTTACTGTCTCCATAGTTCAATAGCTAAGCGTTCCAATCGCCTGTCATGTGACTCCAGAGGCGTGCCGGGCCAGCGCAGTGTACCGGGTGCGCTTCTTCCACGCCACTTCAGAACTATGCAGCGTCCGCGTGTGGCCGCGCCTGGGCGCTCTCACTGCAGACAGATTAACGCGCGGGGACGGTCCCCGGACGCGCATGAGTGCGCAGCTTCAATGAGTATAACCTAATGATTTATTAGACTCCTATAGCTTGGAGCACATCTTTACACTTTTTGTTGTGAACCAAACATGTTAAGATACAGTGCAACAAACACGACTCGAGAAGTTTTCGTCGCAACATCACTCTGTCTTAGATTATTAATATTAAACATCTTGTAGCTATAAGGTAATAGAGCTACCTTATAGCTTACCTGATAGAGTTGTATACGTGTCTGTTGTCTTTTTTCATTTTCTTTTCAAATATAAGGACATTAGCATTCTTGAAGCGCAGATCATGAAGCACTGAAGTGAAATTAGTAAATGACCAAGCAGGAAATGCTTCTGTGGCATCTGGCGAGACAGTGAAAGTCTCCAATTGTAACATTAAAATATGTAGATTAAATACTTGGTCACCAGATATCGACCTCCCTATAATAAGATGAAGATCAATTTCTTATTTCATTGTAAGCTGCCAAAACCGCAACTTCAATTAGAGTACGAATACCATGTAAGAGCTGCCTTAACTTTCTAGAACCCATATTATTATGCCTTGCAAATATTTCAGGATAGACTCTTTTGCTGTAAACAGTGTGTTGTTTTATTGTTTTGCTCGGCTGTGCGTTCACAGCATTGCAGTTGCGGGATTTCCTCCCAAAATCAGTACTATTGGGCTCAAATTGTGTTCAGTTATTTTCGTTTAAAGTTATGGTTCTGCCCTGTAGAGACATGTCTCCCTCTAGCGGAAATAGTCAGTGCAACACATTTCCACCACGCGGGTACTTCGCATATTTGCCAGATAATAGCTAAAGGTATATTAACTACTACAAATAAAACAAAAATAATCTGTCGGAACATTAAGTTTCATGTAAGCATTAGAAAGACTGTCATAAAATAGATAGATAGATAGATAGATAGATAGATAGATAGATAGATAGATAGATAGACCCACTACAATCTATCTCCATACAAGCCACGGAGATGAATGTGTCTACAACAAATACGTACGGTAATTTCAGTGCACATAGTCCAATGACTATATGTGATGTAACTTTTATTCGTTTCATTCAAGTATTGATACTCTGAAATAGAGATAAGAGCGGAGGGGTGCTAAACTGTTCGTCAGTTTCAACACATGCCAATAAGCATTCTGCTGCTAGAGAAGAGGATTTGCTGATTAAATCGATGAGTGAAGGTGAAGGTCTGCCCAAACACACCAGGGGACAGCAGAATAACACTCGCCTGACATGGAGGAGGCGGAGTGTAAAATCACAGGGAAGTTCCGCACAAAAGCGGAAACGACGACCCAGATTTCTAAACCACAGAGGCGTGAACATTTCATGTCAAATGAAAGCTAATCATCCACATTTCCCAGATTTTATTCCATTCCTGTCACTCTATTACAGTCACCTTGGCATAACAACCAAAAAATACATTTTAAATTAGAGCGTTAAATTACTTTAATTTACTTGACTTAAATCTCAGAATTTCTATAGATATCTTTAAATCATAATGTTGATCACAAAACTATAATACAATAAACACACACTGAAAAAAAACATGTCCTTTATTATCACAACAAAATCATTGAGACAGGTCATTTGTGCAGAGTTTTATGGTCTACTAGACATTTCAATCCAGTTGTTTTGTTTGTATTACGTGGCTGATAGTGTAAAATCTCTGTCTCAAAGTCATTCTGTTACCTGCTGATGGGGGCGTAAGGTTTCATTTGAAAAGCTAGATTTATTATATAGTATCAGTGACTCAATGATTTAGTCCAATGACCACAATGGCTGTGGATTGAAACATATTTCTGATTGGTCCAGTTAATGATTGACAGTATAACTCCACCTTAATCCTCATGGAAATTAATTTTAACCATCATTTCAATTACCACCTTGTCCTCCAGCAGATGGCGTAATTGAACTGCTACACTGTCTGCTGTAACTGTCTGTTACTGTGGAGCTGATGCTCGACTCTCCTGCCTTTACGGTTGTGACCTTATTATGTCGTATGCTTCCTCCCGGCTAAAGGGAATGCAAATCAACACATCAGTCCTCATATCCAGCGATCTTTATTATCAATCCGGAGATCACGGGTGTCATGAAAATAGGAGTATGCATAACGCACGGTAGAAGGGACTTCAGTCCTCAGTTCTCTGTCTAACTGCAAGTGTTAGCATACAGTAAAAATTGCACATCAAAACACACACCGACGGTGGCTAAAGCTCCTAGCGATACAGGCCATCTACATTAAATAAATGTGTATGGAACAGACACACACAAAAAGTTCTACAATACTGCAATACAAACACTATTCCTACAGTAGCATGGGCTTGAGTTGGGGGGTGGTGGGTTCCAGTTACAAAAGTGGGAGGGAGAGACTCACTGAATTGCCCTGCTATAGTGTAGTAATTTGGACACTGTTTCAGCAGACCGTCTGAGGTTGACTGCAGCGTTCCACAGCGGTGAGGTCATTCCTGTACCTTATTTCTGGCTGCAGAGGCGCAGAGGTGAAGCTGTCTCGGGTGTAAATTTGGTAGGCTTTGCCTTTTTAATTGCCAGCAGAAGGACCATATCACCTTTTCAGCTGTCTTTCTCGGCGCTCAGTGTAAGGTTTGCAGTCACACAGCTCCTATCAGCTCCTGTCCAGATTCTGGGGCCCCATAAGTAGGGAGCACACTGCTTGATTGCGCTCTTCCCTCTGTATTTAACCTTGGCCTGATTCGCACTATGTTTTTATAGGTTATATTTTCATACAAACTAATGTACAAGTTTCTTGTCATTGTGTTGAATTTCACATCACACTAATCTCCCTCTCTTGCTCTCTCTCTCACACACACATACACACAACACACACAAAAATACCTCTCCTCTCTCTTTCTGTCACTCTGTCTCCCACTATCACACGCTTTCCTGTTCTCACTCTTAATTTTCACTTAATATTTCAATGGTATGGCTGTAGTTTGTACTTTTGTACTTGAAAGGTTTTGGGTTTAATTTCCACAAAAAGAGGGGTTGAAATTCAGTTCTCTCTCTCTCTCTCTCTCTCTCTCTCTCTCTCTCTCTCACACACACACACACACACACACACACTCTTCCCCCCCCCCTCCCCTGCCCCAAATCCAACTATATTCCCACTGAGAGACTTGGATTTGGTAAAAATCCCCTTTAGTCTTTTGATACAGAAGGAGAGATAGAATGTGCTCATGTCAGAGCCCTGAGGAGGCCCATCGCTCACAGGAAGACAGAATCTCTTTTTCTTCTTTTTTGTGTTTTTTTTTTTTTTTGTGTAAGCAGCGAGCTACGAGGAGGGCAGACAGGATTGGCAGAAGAGAGCCGACACCAGAGGAGACCACGGCGACAGCAGTCGGGCTGGTGCGGTAATGCTGGAATCGGATGGCGGGGCAGGCGAAGTGACAGCGGGAACACAGATGAAAGCAGGCGGGTGCGGCACTGGGGCCCAGGTGGGTGCGGCACTGGGGCCCGGGCTGGCACGGCACTGGGGCCTGGGCTGGCACGGCACTGGGACCCGGGCTGGTGCGGCATTGGGGCCCGGGCTGGCACGGCACTGGGGCCCGGGCTGGTGCGGCACCAGTCGGCACAGAGGCAGAGATATGGGTAGGCTGGCAGGGACAGCAGCAGTGGATAGGCAGAAGGCATGGCACAGACAGAGAGAGAGAGAGAGAGACATGGCACAGACAGAAAGAGAGAGAGCAATAGGCATGGCGCTGGCAGGTAAGAATGCCAAATAAGAACAGCAGATTGGTACAACCAGGGGTGTAGCTAGAAATTCTGGGCCCTGTACACAGGCAGGCTCTGAGGGCCCCTTCCCAGATTTTCATGGGCCCCTTCAAACCCTTGGGCCCTATATACTTACCTCTCTGCTATAAGCCTGGGGAAAGAAGTGTGTCTCAGAGCTAGGAGCCTGCCTACTCCAGGGTCCTGAGCAATATTTTATAACTACAGGAGGTCCTCGGGTTACGACGGTCTCGAGTTACGACGGCTTCGTGGTTACGACGCACTCCCATAAATTACTTAAAAAACCTAGTTTCGACCTAAGCGGTTTGGTTCGTAAATACAACCACAGAAATAAAGATAAGAAATTGTTCTCTCTCTTTTTTATTACTGTTTCATGTAATTACTGTATTTTATATGTCCTTCATGTGTTGTGTGTACAGTGTGAGTGACTTAAGGTGTTCATTTAGGTATAATTTAGGTATTAATTAGGTAATTCTGACTTACGTCAAAAATCGGCTTACGACAATTCGGGGACACCCTGTATATCTTTTCACCCCAGCTCAGTGAGGGTGACGATACAGAGACGGCAGTGAGTGAAACTGGAAAGTGAAACACAATAAGGCCATAAGATCTGGGAAATGGTTGAAAAGTCGGAGGAGATCCTGATTAAAACCTGTCTAATGGCTAAGGTGCCATGTCTCTATTGCGGCAATCCTTACAGTAACCGCTAAAAGGATCACAAGACATAGAGATTTCATCCAAAGTGGGTCAGACAGTCAGTTTAATGTCTTATCTGAAGGATGTAAAAACTTCTCAACCTCTGGTTGGGACACAGATGGACGCAGAGCAAAGCGGAGGACTAAGGCCGAAATAAGAGAGACATGGATTTAGTTGTTGTCTGCTGTTATTTATATGTCCAGCAGAGGGAGTCCCACAACATAAATACATTTCTGGAAGAGCAGAACAGTTGACTTGAAACAGCATCAAGAAATTCAGTCTGAATTTTAAATGGAACCTATGCAGGCCAGTGAGTTGATTTTAACCCTGTTGACCTGAGGTGCTTTCTTTCTTTCTTTCTTTCTTTTTTTGGCATTTATACCAGTGTTTCTTTTGCTTTAGTGTGTATACTACTCAGTATCAGCTAAATGTATTGATATAATTGTATTCAGATAATCAGTTATAGTATGTTTTTAGGAATCATATCATGATTCCAAGATGTAGGAGCATTACTTCAAAATATAATGAAAAATTACATTTCCCAAAATTTTGGTTATTTAAGAAACATAGTTATGCTCTCTACAATTAGGATTTGAATGGTTAAAGATGATTGCAAGTATGCATTTTATATATAAATAGCTGACATTCAGAGGGAGCACGCTTAGTGAATGAGCGCAGGCAAAGCTGGATTTAGAATGCACATTTATCAATTATGTATATTATTGTGCAGTGCAATTGAAAGGTTATGTGGTTTAACTCGGCTCGTAATGGCCGCCAAGGATTAATGCATCAACCGGGGTGACTGGCAGATACATTTATGTTCTGAAAACACACTTAGGTCTCGGGCCTTTATTTTTTAATGTTTTTTTTTATTGCTGGAGATGTTGTTTGATTCCATTTGCCAGTATACAATTTGCTAGAGTAGCACTTCCACCCACTCCTTGAAGGGGTTCTTTTCATTTGCTTTTGGAAATCCTGGGATGGGATAGCTTCAGTGCAGGAGCTATTTTTGGGTGATTTATGTACATCCTGGTTAAAGTTGTTTTGTTTCTGCTCTCTGCAATGTTATGCTGTATCTACATTGGTTTATATGTGTGTATCTTCGTTCCTTTTCCTCTTATGCACCATGCTGCAACCAGTAGCATCTTTTAACACCCTGCAGGCATTGTAAGAGGAAAAATATGGAATATAATCTTTAAAGCATCATAGCGATGTCTCCTTCCGTTTTAATGGCGACGTCACAAACCAGGACGTTGTCTAGTTTTTTTTGTGCTGTTCTATGTCTGGATATGACCGAACAGTGCTGTTGTTTGAGATTGAATGTGGAAGGTCAAGGAAAATCAAACAATAAGAAACTTTCCCTCACATTTCCAGGTTGGTGTGGCTGTGATTAGTGACTCATCCTGTACTCACTGTGACAGTCCGCATTGTTGAAGATGAAAAAATACATAAGTAAAACTGGATGATGCAGTAAATTGTGAGTTGTTGCTTATGCCATTGTTTGATGGCTGTTCCAAAATTACAGAAAACACTTTAAATGCTTCCCTATTGTACATCCACATCTCCAGGTTTTAGCCAATGCAGTTCAACTAGCACAGTACTTCCACTAAGGGGCAGCATAGAGTTTAAAGACTGTTATGCACTTCGATTCCATCCAGTGAGCACTTTCCACAAAATCGCATGCAAATGCAAATAATGATGAACCATTATTATGTCATCCAAGAATGTTACATTTCCATAGATTTTAAAGTTAAACTGCTGGGTGCTCAAACAGATGAAGCTTGGTGGTAATGATGGAGCATTTGGGTTTGATGCTTTGTGAAACTTGGTGGTAATGATGGAGCATTTGGGTTTGATGCTTTGTGAAGCTTGGTGGTAATGATGGAGCATTTGGGTTTGATGCTTTGTGAAGCTTGGTGGTAATGATGGAGCATTTGGGTTTGATGCTTTGTGAAGCTTGGTGGTAATGATGGAGCATTTGGGTTTGATGCTTTGTGAAGCTTGGTGGTAATGATGGAGCATTTGGGTTTGATGCTTTGTGAAGCTTGGTGGTAATGATGAAGAATGCTTTGTGAAGCTTTGGTAATGATTTTGGGTTTGATGCTTTGTGAAGCTTGGTGGTAATGATGGAGCATTTGGGTTTGATGCTTTGTGAAGCTTGGTGGTAATGATGGAGCATTTGGGTTTGATGCTTTGTGAAGCTTGGTGGTAATGATGGAGCATTTGGGTTTGATGCTTTGCGAAGCTTGGTGGTAATGATGAAGAATTTGGGTTTGATGCTTTGCGAAGCTTGGTGGTAATGATGGAGCATTTGGGTTTGATGCTTTGTGAAGCTTGGTGGTAATGATGGAGCATTTGGGTTTGATGCTTTGTGAAGCTTGGTGGTAATGATGGAGCATTTGGGTTTGATGCTTTGTGAAGCTTGGTGGTAATGATGGAGCATTTGGGTTTGATGCTTTGTGAAGCTTGGTCGTAATGATGAAGAATTTGGGTTTGATGCTTTGTGAAGCTTGGTGGTAATGATGGAGCATTTGGGTTTGATGCTTTGTGAAGCTTGGTCGTAATGATGAAGAATTTGGGTTTGATGCTTTGTGAAGCTTGGTCGTAATGATGAAGCATTTGGGTTTGTAAAAGCTGGTAACACACTATTTACTTTGATAACAGACTTCAGTCCCGGATCTCTGAAACATTCACATCTGCACATCAGGCTGATTACATGCTATATTCGCTCTCCCGCATCCTGCTGGTCTCCTGTCAAGAGACATATTGTGATTAAAAACACACATTCCTAATACAAATCCTTACTAAGAGCAAGCGAAACCTTCCTGTTCAGGGGAAACCAGCACACTTATCTCCAGTTCATACCTCCATATTGCTTTCCGTTTAACATCTCCCTTTCAGATTTAATTAAGTTTCCCTCCCATGCCGAGTCCTTGAATCTGTAGATAATGGCCTAAAAGGTCATTTTTCGTTAAGCCGCCCAGCTGAGTCCTCTGTCTCGTGGGAAATGGAGATTGATATCTGCTATTCTCTGGCCTTTCCTTGGGAAAGCCTAAATGCCAGCCGAGATCGGCTTTAGAAATGGGGGTCCGTGCGGCTGTGCGCACGCCTTTCAGTGCTTTCGATTTCCAGAAAGTACCGGAAAAAGACTGGAACCTTCGGACAAGGCCAGGGTGAGCACCCAGGCTCGTCCTGACAATGGCAGCTCTGCGCTGAAGCGCAGGTTGATAGATCAGCGTTGGAGAAGAGAATGTGTGATATGGAACAGTGTTGGAGAAGAGAATGTGTGATGTTTTATTTCTTACATTTATTTACATGTCTTTGGTCAAATGAGGCATGGCACACGGGTCCATGATCAGTATTTTATGATCAATCACCTCAAACTCAGTGAAGACAGGTTAAAGAGATGGTGGTGATTCAGCTTCTACATTAAATTCTGAGCATTTAACAGACACTGTTATCCAGATTGACTTATATAGCTTACAGATTTTACATGAAATCCAATCAATTTATACAGCTGGATATTTAACGGGTGCTATTAAGGTTTGGTGTCTTGCTCAAGAGTACAGTGGCAGCTCCTTACAAAGGAGTTAAACCTGCAATCTCTTGAGAACCAGCCCTATCCCCAATGATTATGGTACCCTGGGGTGCAGAATGATCACCTGACATTATTCTTGAGAGATTTATATTTACGTGGAGGCCTCGAGGCTCTCCATCACTGAAGCACACTTGTTGTCAACATATGCTTCCCAGTGGCCTTCGTTTGTCCATTGTTGAAAAGCAATATAGTGAAAATCCATTCTTCTCCCACTGCATGGATTTACAGAATTGACCTCACAATAGGACAGCTGGCCTTCATTTTCATGCACCATGTGCATGATGGTGCCTATATATGTTTGATTTGAATGTGTGTGTGTGTTTTTTTTTTTTCTCTGTCCGTTGCTTCTGCTGCTTTCATTTTCCCCCCGCCAGAAATTTGCAGCACCGATGTTTGATCGCTTCACCAGAAGCAGTGGGGAGACGTGTCGGACATCACCTCGGGGTTCCGACTGCAATTTCAGCGTTAGTCAATATTTGCCTCTGTTTACCAATCCATCAATAAATCAAGCCAGTCAAAATCTACCTAATCTACTGCAGCAGCACCATTAATGCGATCTCCACAGGGGCTCAGAGGGGCCAGGTGCAGCGCTACAGCAGACAGAACTCAAGTAGTCTGGTTTGTTTTCGGCAAAATTATACCGGCTAGGGTAGCAAGGATAACTTACTGTGATGTCAATCACCCACATGATTTGACAGCTTCTTTAGTAGAATGTGGAGTGTAGAAATACACACAAAGTTAGAGTTCTTAAAACATGGGAACTTAGGGTGTGTGAAAAAAGGCAAAATGATAAATATGTGTTTCAGCATGTGTTTGATATGCTAAAATATGGACTATTTCTGAAACAGACTTGTTGATACAGATCTGACACATATAAAATCAAGCTTTAACTTTCTGACATAGGTATATTAGCCTTGGATTCCTCATAAACTCATACGAGGTCGATCAATATTGCAATGTCCGGATGTTTTCGTGATATGTGAAGCAGCACAGATATTTGTGATGTTTGGATTTTATGCATGGAGAAATGTCCTTCCTTAATGACATTAGAAACTGTATATGAAATTGCAGACATGTTTGGAGTATGTTCACTCCCGGATGTCTCTTATATGCTCCCAGTCAAGGAATTGATCTAATGACTAATAAATCTCCATCTCATCTATCAGATTTTTCCCCCACATCTGCAGTCAGTAAAGTCCTGATTTACTTTTCCTCGCTGTGGCAGCTTGGAGCCTAAATATTGTAATACGAAGACGCGCAGTGCTATATATACTAACGCGCATCCCACGCGAGCGTATACGTGCTGAAGAGGGCTCGGGGGAACGCGCAGCGACAGTTTCGATTTAATGCTTTATGAGGAGGTGAAAGCAGAGCCGGGGTGATTGTTCTCCTCTCCTGACTCGTTCCGATCATTTCTACGTCTCAGTGAACATCGGCTCGATGGGCAGTGGAGGAGGAGAGCGAGCCGAGACCGCGCTGAGCTCCGCTGGGTATCAGCCATCCTCGTCCGCCCGCTGAGGGTTATCCACCACGCCGGATCTGCGCTTGATATTCATCCCTTCTGAAACCGCTGACCTTCTCCCCAGCGTCCCTTCCTCTGCGCTGCGGTTCTCCTACATGGCTGTAAAATAAACAGACAACGCAAGATATACCTAGTCGCTAGGCACAGGATGTAGCTTAGCTGTATCTCGAGATAAGATGAGAATCCTCATGTATGAGGATTGCAAACATGCTGTGTTTGTGGTTTGGCCATTTCTGAGATCCGAAAGGTTCTCCATGCTTTTCTGCTTTTGCGTTAGGCCAGGCAGTGCATGTTGCTTCAAAATGTTCAAAGGAAATGGATGAATTAATATAATTTACTCCCTGAACGGTCCTCTGATCTTTGTCTTCATCCATTTTATTCTGTTTTAGTCATGTGAGATTTGTGGCCTGACCACCCTTTTTTCATACCACAGCAGTTCAGTCATCATATTTGCTAATCTTGCAGCATCTGTTCTGCTGTTGTTTGTAAGGCTGTAGGTGTGAACAATACTCAGAGTGAATATCTCTGAGATGAGAGATGTGTCAGAAAGCAGTGAGTGTACCTGCTTCCCCAGCCCGTTACCGTGGTTTCACAGGTAGTTGGATGTTTGATTAAGCTGATCGTGAGGCGAATCTCAGTCACAGTTGAAGCAGGGGCTCACGCCTTGCGGGTGAAAGGTTAGCTTGGCTCTCACACAAACGATGTAAAGGGACAAAGAGGGTTCCTGTGCTGGTAACTTTGTAAAATAGAATTTACGAAGGTGTGATCGATAAAAGGAGAACTGCGACGCTCTTATTCAGCTGACGTGACTCCGCATTAGCTCTCAAACTCCTTTACAGTTTGTGTTCACCTGTGTATAGATAAGATGAGCGAGTAAGGACTGTACACAACAGACGAAGAAAAACCGTTTTGCTCGATTGTGGCCTGAAGAGAAAGAAGAAAAACTAGTTTAGTTCAGGTGGGAAAACAGGGAATAAATATATAAATAATTATTGGTGTTACTATTCTCAAAAAGATGCTTTTCTGTTAGCAATCATTGGCACAAAGTTTCCTGTAGCTCAGTTCCTCCTCCATTAATGGTAAAGAGAACGGGGTATCTCTTTCAGCCTCAAGTGAAATGGTTTATATTATAGACTTCCTCCATCACCCTCTGAACTGGCT
This sequence comes from Albula glossodonta, assembly GCA_019788955.1. Taxonomy (NCBI): domain Eukaryota; kingdom Metazoa; phylum Chordata; class Actinopteri; order Albuliformes; family Albulidae; genus Albula; species Albula glossodonta. The sequence continues at coordinate 1,299,111 of JAFBMS010000075.1, read as the reverse complement.
CAACCCTCTCCCGCATTTCCTTAATTCCCTCACATCTTTATTTTTCCATGGATAGCGCGTCTGGCCCATCGCTGTGGATCTACGCGACGCATGGTTTAAAGGCATTGTCAGGAACTTCAAAGACTATCATTCCCTATCCCGTGGAGAAAAGGTTACGGCACCCCTTTGCTCAGCAGAGAGGGATTGAACCAAAGAGACTTGCGAATTGGCGAAACTCTCAAAACCAGCGTTAATGCCAGTCAATCAAATTTAGAAAGTAAGTTAGAAAGACCGGTCAAAAGCTTCCCATCCACTCACACTGAAATGCCTTCACTTCCCAATGGATGGATGAATGGTCAGCTGACTGAAACAGGACACCTACTACTTGATGCCCCTATCTGACATGGCACACCACACGTTCCACCAGGGAGTAATTGTGTGGGAAATTGTGACAAATCAATGCTCCACAGCCCCAGTTCTTTGGTTAATGTATGGTTGAGGCACAGAGAGGACACTGCTGGTGTATCTGTGTGATAAGATCTGGCTTTATTGCAGGAGTGACATTGGGAAGCTGACACCTGGATCTCTGCACCTGTGCATGCATTACACCAGTGCGCTGTAACTGCTTACAGAGACGATCGGCAGAATTATGTACATTTTTAAAAATCTTATCCTGCTACATGAGCACATGCATCTTTCCCTTTTTTTTGCCCCACGGATGAAAGTGTGTTCCTATTTTATAATGCCACGCAGGCTGCGTACAGGAGATAAAGCGAATAAAAGCACCATGAGCACTGGATCAAGGCCTGCCGTTCCCCAATTCAGCCCTTCATCTTGACGGATCAGATTTCCCAGTGTCATCAAATCCATTTTTAAAAAAAAAAAAAAAAACATCAGAATTACGTGTTAGTTATACGCCCCAGACGCATCAGCTGTGTGATTGATTAAAAAGCGCTGGTGATATCTCGTTTTCTTTGAGACTGCTGAAGAGCGTTGGGGTGCTGTTTCCCTTCATCAGTGTTCTGGCAGCGATGCAGTCGGTGAGCGTTTGGGACCGGTTCACTCTTTGTAGTGTGAAAGTTCCATTGACTCTGATTGTACAGCTTTAATGAGATCGCTCATGCACTTTCAGTTAAGCCAGGAATGTCAGATTTCCTGCCCCAAGGGGCAGCAGTCTCCGCTGGTTTTTTCGGTGTATATCAGCACTTAATTGTATAATTTAAGCCATTGATTGGACAAAGAGTCAGCACATCTTATTTCCTAAGCCATTGATTGGACAAAGAGTCAGCACATCTTATTTCCTAAGCCATTGATTGGATAAGGAGTCAACACATCAACGCATTTCCTAAGCCTACGTTGGCAGCTTGAAAGGAAGGGAAACCACAGAAGCCTACCCACTCTGAGGTTTGAGTTTGACATCCCTGCGTTAAGCGCAGGGTATTTTTTCTTACCTGATGAGCAGTGAGTGTCATGTTCGAGGGGAGATGAGCTGCAGCTTTTATCCGGTCATTACAAACTGAAGATCTGTTCTGTAACATATGGGCACTTGGCCGGACACAGACAGAGCATAACACAGTGGTGCCCAAACCATGAGAGGAAGAGGTCGCTCCATCTTTACATGCCTTTACTGGTTGTTCGTTCTTCATGTTTCTTCATCCATGTCGTTCTTCATTTTTTGCCACAGCTTGTGGATGCTGCACATCAATATTCCCATGATTCTTTGCTCTCCATCCACACCTCTGTTGATGCACGCAATCAACTGGAAGCTCCACCCACACACCCCCCCCCCCCTTCCCAACCCAAGACTGACGCCTGTCTTGGGCATAATGAATATTTCAGCTGTGGGTATGTGTGCACACATTTCTTCCTTAGCATTTTTACTCCTCTCCTGGGTCTTTGGGCATGTAGCAAGGTCATTGATTTAGAGGTATTACAGGTAGTAAAAACAGATGATGTGGAGGAAGGGGGGGGGGTGGAAGTGGTGATGGTGATGGTGGCGGGGGAGGGGGATGGTGGTTTGGAGGGTGGGGGGACTGCACCTGAGTTGATTGGTTGACAGGATGCTTCATAGTTCCAGGAAATAAGCTCTGGGGGGTTCGGGCGTGTCCCTTCGAGTTGGTCTCCTAATTCATTTGGATCAATGGCTGGGATGAGAGTAGCTCCCCAGAGCTAGATTCCCCACTGGCCTGTACCTGCATATAAACCTACATCCATCTGCGGCTCAAAGGCATAACCATAATCCCATCACTTTTAGCAATGCTAATAGATACACACACATGTGCGTGACGTGCTAACGATTTCTACCTCGATGGCGAGTAGCTAGCTGTTGTCCAGATATACACACAAAATATTCGGAAAATACTGAAAACTCACACACCAGGTTTCAGTGTAAGTATTATGCACGCATGCCTTTGCTGAAACTGGCCTGGCCTGTGGTTTACTCTTCGATCTTATGAGGATCCAGGTGGCTAATAGAAGCTAGCAGTCATGATCTAACTTAGCATAGCGATGTTTGTCAGTTACACAGCAATGCTGCTGTAGCTGAGACGGCATCACAAGCATAGGTTACGCAGTCTGTGTGGTCGCTTCACTGGTTTGTGGGTGTTATCTAAACAATCTTTGTTTCTGTAGTTGATTAGTTTAAGACCAGCTCATGTCTGCTTCCATTGCAAAACTACCGTAGATGAGAGCTTACTGCCTAGTGTAGTGCTGGAGTCAACATTTAACCTTCCATTCATTCATTTAAATTGTTCATTACATGGAAAATAAAAAACATAAAATTAGTGTAAGCATTATTTCCATCACCAGATATTTCTGGACCACACCAACTGAAGTCCTTCTTTATCCTGAACAATTGAATATTTAGAAAAGTACTATATTTTTATTATTTTTTAAAACCACCGTATCAATATCCACACAACCTTTTGCTGTTGGGACAATGTCCTCTTTCTTTCTTCATAAAATTCACCTTCAGCTCCTTTGTTTTAGTGACATTACATTCTCACCAGCTTCTCTCACACCAAGAGCCAAATTGCCCAATTTCTCTCCTATTGGCTGTGTCACCTCCTGACACACAGCTTAAAATACCCACCACATCAGAGAGTTCTGGAAAATAGCAAACTGCCTGGCCAGGTCTGCGATCCGCAGTGCAGAAGATAAATGAGAAAGGTGACAGTAACCATATTTTTAAGACAACAATTTGTATCAGCAAGAATGCAGTTATTTACCCTTGAATAACACTTCCAAACACCATGTTTAGAAAACATGCAACTGTCTGACAGCCCTAATGACTGAGGCATTACGGGCCATTTGCCCACCTGGCCAATATCAATGAAGGCCTCTGTCAACCGATTTGTGACATCACTTCAAAAGATGTAGCGTGAGTCCCAGCAGCTGCAGAGGGAACTCTGATAGACAGAGGGAAAGATAGTTTAAGAACTCTCACGGTCATCATGAGAGAGCAAGTAACCATCTAACAAGCTAAACATCCTCAAAGACAGCTAAGTGAAATAAGTGTCCTTTTAGCGCCATCTCATTAAACTGTATTTAGCCCCAGGCCTTCATGGTGCTCCAAATGACAAAATTGGGTATAATTGCAAACAAAAAAAAGAGGAAAAGTAAGATTATTTTGGCCATAAGTTTTGTTTGCAGAGTTGCTGATCCAATATGGGCGGGGGCTGGGGTGAGGGGTGAGGGGTGGGAGAAGGTGTTAATTTTAAAATTCCAGTAGTTCCATATACTCCCATGTCATCGCTCTCTGTTTCCTGATTATTTTTTGGTTGGCTGGCCTTGGCCTTTGATTACAAAATTCTGCTACTCACTCATAGATGCATCCATGGTCATGCACCTACATACCTCCAAGAGCTCATCACCCTGCAGTCCTCCACCCATACTCTCAGCTCCACAAACACCCTACTCCTCCAAGTCCACAGTACCAGGCTCTCCACCATGGGAGACAGAGCCTTCTGCTCGGCCGCACCACGCCTCTGGAACAGCCTCCCTACCCAGCTGAGGGCCACTCAGAGCCTAGACTCTTTTAAAACAGGCCTGAAAACCTTTTTATACAGAAAGGCCCACAATTGAGAACCATGAACTGATTGTTTTATTGTTTCCTTTGAGTATGTTTTTAAATTTCCTTTTTTACCTTGTCAGCACTTTGAGATCCTGCCGATGAAAAGTGCTTTAGAAATAAAATTTATTATTATTATTATTATTATGAGAACGCGGCTTTCAGGACAACCTTGTAACACACGCCCAGCCATGCCGCTACACATCTCTCCTTTTCTGCCACTTCGTTTTGTACGCCGGTTACAGCTTGCAAAGAAAGCTTGCTTGGAAAGAAACAGCGTTTTAGGTTAAATCCATTCTGGGTTAATGAGGGGGAAAGTGTTCCAGCGATAAGCTGCAAACCAGCTCCTTAGACCGCTCCCCCGTGGCTCATTCTGCTCGGTGTTCCCCCAGAAAGGCCTGGAGCCCCCAGTGCAGGCCCAGGGAGGGGGTCCCCTCTCCTCTCCTGCTTTCTCCAGGATAGACTGCATGAATAATTCAGGCTTGTCGGTGGTGCTCATTAGCATGGTGCCCAGTGGGTCTGGTATAACCCAATCTGAACACCCATTTTTAGCGCTTTCAAAACTATTCCCCCCAGTCCTTTAGGCTACTAATGAGACGCTGAATAAGCAGTAATACAGGAAGACAAGGCCCTCATTGGCTACAGCTTTATTCTCATCACAGACTGCTACAGTGTATCAGTCAGAAAGGGAGCTGTTGGAACAGCAGAAGAGACACTGCCAGCTGTTTTACAGCAGGAGAATCATATACTTCAGGCAGGGTAATGTTTATATTTTTCACATAAGTAATAAGGCATGAGAGGCCTGGTTATATTGTGAAAAATGTTGTCAGACACAATGCACAATCTGTGCCTATATTTCCAATACAGCATGACCTTTCAGGCACTTTATTGCTTTTATGACATGATAATTACATAGTAGAGCAACAATAAAAGGACAAGTTTTTAGTAAAATGTAACAATTTTCAGTTTATTTAACAAGAAAACGTAGTGATGTCATCTGTCTCTCGCAGGATATAGCACCTGGCATTTAAAGGCATATGGTTGGGTGTCCCTACATTGTAAAGACAGAGGTAGCACCCATAGTGGTGATTGGTTGAAAAATCATGTCTGTCATGTCATGTGATGTCATATCTGACCACTCAGCATCCAAAGACTGGAACCATCTGCTTGCTACATAACTGGTTGATTTTAGCCTCTGCAGCTGTCAGAGACATATTCAGTTTCATTTACTGTAGAACAGGGGTGAAGGACGATGGCTGTATCAGTTTTATGAATTTAATATTTAACTTTAGTTACTGTAGTTTTTCTATTTAACCGGTCAGACATTTTAGCTCAATTTCATGGTAAACTCATAGATGGCAGCATGTAGAGTGGCCAGAATACCTTCCTTATTTTTTCTTTATTTAGATAATTGGAAGGCAAAGAGGAGTACATATGAAAAAGGAGCATAGCAAGGGAAGTTGGAGGTGGGTCTCTCAAGGGGCCATATGCGGTTGAGATGGTTGTGTTACTCACTGAGCTACCCAGATTGAAAAGGGGAAATCCCGTAATCTGCAAGTGAAGCATTCACGGTGTATAGAGCTAGTTACCTGTGCTAGGCTAATGGTTGGAAAGGAACATCAGCACCTGCAAAGGCCCTCCAGGTATACAGCCATCTCGGCTTGGTCCTGATGACGAAAGGAGCACCAGTGATTCATCAAGCCTTGCTAAGCAGGTGGTTGTCAGGCCCACAGATGCATTCAGTAGGCAATCATTCTGTGCCAATCACAATAAGATAAGGCCCTGACAATACTGCATCTCTGTCCATCCTTCCTGACTCCCGTCACGCAACCAATCCGTTCTGCTTGACAAGCAAAGTCTGGGGGGGTCCGCCACTCGCCTCGGATGTCTTTATAAACACGGTGCCTAAGAATAGCCACGTCTTGCCATGGCAACCGCCCAATGCCAACCGTCGCACCTGATCCCCCTCCATCCTCCGAGGCGAGCCCCTGGGCCTAGGTGCCTTCCTCAGGGGCGGGGCGAGTGAGTGAGCGGCATGTTGTATTCGCTCCAACAGCCGCGCCGTCGTCAAGGAGCCCTGACCGCCTTCACATTTTCTCAGTGCGCTTGAGATGGCCCGTTCAAGGGTACGGGGCCATTTGTTTACTTTGACTTAAACTCCATGTTAGCAATGTTAAGATGTTGTGCTTTGAGTAGCAACAACAGGAGGGGACGGTGGGGAAAGTTTTACTCATGTATTGATGCCTGGATGCCTTCCAGAAATCCCTCTCATCCTCCATTGACTCTTCGTAGGTGGGAGCGTAGGGGTGGTGTGTAGGGGAGGGACTTAAAATCAGGGTTTGAAACGCCCATTTTAATCCGTGAAGGATTAACGCTTGTGCTCATTAGCGTCGGTTGCGATGGCCCCCACAATGAGAGAAAAGAGGGGTAATAGGAGATTGATAAATCAATGCTTCGACCCACTTTCCAATCACCATTTTAACAGAGGTCTAGGCTGTCAGTTTGCAGTTGGGGGACGTGGCGGGGGGCTAGGATAAGCCAATGCTCCCTTCTCAATAAGGCTAGCTCCCCCATTTACCTCTCATTATTTTTCAAACTGTATCAGATTAGTTGTTTAGTCCACATTAGTTGTGTTTAACATAATTAGTCCCCCAAAAACTACCTGTCTATTTCTGCCTCTCTCCTGGGGAGGGAGGAGGTGGTGATTTGTGGATGATTAATGAATATTGATTAGTGATCAGGTTTACCAAAACACACATACGTCGCTCTAAGACTCTGCTTTAACAAGGTCTTAGAATGACGGAGTTAGCCTGCTATTGTAACGCTTTCAGATGTCTTTGCAGATGTACAATCAATGGCTCGCATTGCTTGGGGAACATAAGGAACAGGGACGGTTTTATAAATAACACCGAAGCTGCTTTGATGTAAACAGAGGCTGCAGAATGTCAGGGGCAATATATTTATGTCCGGTTTGGGCCCTGTATGAAAATGGATTTTAAATAGGGGCATTATGTATCATCTTCTTATCTAGTAATTGTACTTCTACACTTTGCCCATGAGGCACTGATACACTGTACTCCCTCCCCTCCACTCTAACACTTCCATTATGAACACAGAATTACTGTAAAGTAGGCGCCAACAGACTGCTGCGGCCTCCATATGACATACTGAATATGCTGTCAGATCACAGCCCCTACTGATGAACTGAAAAAATATTGCTATATGCAATAATTAATTTTTAATAGGGGGGGATGGCCCAATGGGAGCAGCCCCCTGCCCCCACACCACCAACCAACACACACACACACACACACACACACAAACACACACACAAACACACACGCACACAAACACACACACACACACACAAACACACACACACACACACGTGTAAAATGGGGATGGCAGGTTAACAGGGGGGGTGGCATCCCCCCTCAAACCGCCTACTGCTATTAGCCAGAGAAATATGAGGAAATGTGGACCTAATGGTACGTGTGTTCTCTGTTTCAAAGCCATACTTTAATTTGCTATATTACTTCCCCGTGCTCTGTCAAAGCTGTGTGTGTGTGTGTGTGTGTGTGTGTGTGTGTGGGTGTATGTTTGTGTGTGTATGTGTTGAAAGCCATAGCTTAGCAACTATATAAATCCAACAGCTGCATGTGTGTGTAGGTTTGGTGCTTTTTAAGATCATACATTAATTTGCTATATCATTCAAGCATGAGTCCTTTGTCAGAGGCTGTGTGTGGGTGTGTGTGCTTTCAGCCTTAAGCTGCTACATAATTCTTTAGGCCTTGTCAAAGTTATTTATGAGAATGTATGTTCAAGAGTCTCAAAGTCACAAGTTAATCTCACATGAAACTGTACCAACAGTTATTTTTGCGCATTTAATGTATATGTTACATGTTTCCTTTCCAAAGCCAAAGCCTAATCCCCAATGTAATTTCACCAGAAGTGCTCTGCTGCCTCACACATGCTAACGTATGTGTGGCTGTGTGTGTGTGTGTGTGTGTGTGTGTGTGTTTGTGTGTGAGACTGTGTGTGACCAGTGTGTGTGTTTACCAAGCGAGATTAGTCCTTCTTTGTGGGCCAAACTGGGTAATTACCAGGCCGATAGGGAACAAAGTATGGATTTGTAATGAGGTGACAGGAGATGGGGACAAATGCCTCTCAAAATGTGGCTACATGATATTCACAGTGAAAAATAAATATATATAAACCTCCAACAGTCCTACAGTGGCTGTATTTATTACTATAGCACTTGATCCGTGGCCCAGTGTGCATGCTCCGCTGTGGGCCCCACCAGCTCCAGCAAGGTTTGAGTGGATGGGTTTGTACAGTAAAGTAGCCTCTCTTACCAGCCTCATACATATAGATTAGTTTTTCACTCTGATGGTGTGCAATTCTGTCCAACTGCAGTGGATTTGTTTTGATAACAGTGGTGGATGGTGACCTGAGAATAAGCAGGTCTGGCACAAGCTGCATCTCTTGAAGGGATCATTACTGTCTCCTGTTTTTGGTTTAGCTTCTGCAGTTAATAATTAAATAATTATTCCACTGAATAACCCAGAAGAGGTGATGATTGTCAAGTCTGTTGTTCTTTAGAATTTTCTTGCAAATTATTTCAATGGATATTGATGTGGATATTCTTGCTTTTTCGTGAAAATGCAGGGAATATTTATTATGATTTGAGAATATTCTGCAGTTTAAACGTTCATGGAAAATCACAGATTCATTGATGTTTGTTTGTGTTTTTATTGTGCTTTATACTCAAAGATGCAAAATACAGCTAAAAGGGGGGTTCCCTCTTCAACGTTCATTATTTAAAATGATTAAATCAAACAAACAAGAGATTGTTTAAACAATGCTTCCAGTCATCTGAATAATTAATTGGCAAGCGATCCCAAAACTTTCCCTTAATTATGTCTCACTTTGTTGCCCGCTGTCTTCACATCGCCTCACAGAATGCTAATTATTGGAGAACTTTCGATTTAATACAATCTCCTGAATCGCTGCAAATGTTTTTTTATAAGTACGGTATATTAGATGTATTGGACAAAAGTTATGGACTTGTGTCTTGACTTATGTCTTGTCTGGGTAATTCCCATGAGACCTCAATGATTCACTCAGATAATTGGCAATTTTATTAATCAAGCAAAATGCATAAAAAACAGACGTAGACCCAAAATCGGTTTAAGAGTAAGGTGTACAGTTTGTGCTCAAGCTGCTCCCAGGTTACCACATCCATCTCTTTGCTAATAAATCAATGGGCAGCTACTGGTCATGATGAATCACAAAACAGAGACCAGGCCTCAGATAATAAACCACTGAGGCAACCAACCAAATGCTTTCCTGCAAATCTGCTGGCGCCAATCAAATTGCAGGAAGAACAGACCCCAAAAACTGAATTAACGGGATGATCTATCAGAGATCGAGCGTCTGGAGCCAAGACAAATGGCAAAGCAATGCAAGCCCAGTGTCCATAAATCTGTTTACAGTTTACTGTCAGGTTTGACATATCAACCTTTGGAATTTAATGGGTGCCATCTGTAAAAGTTGACCTTGAATCGATATGCTGCTTACCCTCTTTTTCATGCTAAGGGGAGGCACTGCAGATGTTTTATGGTAGTTTTACCATTGGCTTTGTTATTGTCAATATCCTGATGCTACGGTCATACCAACATGGCATGTAGGTGCTTAATTAGTGGTCTATTGAACTGGCTTTTATAGTGAGATTTTTATTTTCCCTGTATGTTGTCAATACTATTGTCCTCAATAAGAATGCAGCATATTGTCGGTGCTGTAAAAGGAAAGAGCTTTTTCATTACTGATGTAGCCTTTCTATTTTTATTAAGAACTCAAAAATGAAAAAAAAAAAAATGTAGATGTAAGGTTTTGTTTTTGTCCTTTTTATTGATGCTGACAGTATGTTATAAATATTTTGTGTTCTGCCCTCCTCCACATGCAGTGCACTGAGGCAAAGCTCTCTTGTGCTCTCCTGCATGGAACCACACTCAGCTTTGAGGTAGCAGGAAGTCTGCATGGTGAGATTTCACAGGCCAGCTCTTTGCCTAGGGCGAGGATGCTGTGTCTCTCGCTCCATTAGCACGTTAGCATTTCCTTAATCATACCAACCCCCCGGTCTATGCAGCCAATGGATAGAGTTGGAAAGAGAGAGAGAGAGAGAGAGAGTAGTAGAGAGGTGACTGCTAACTGTAGATTTCTTTCTAACTAACTGTAGCAAGACTGCCAATCTAGGTTAAGCTTTCCCCTGCCCTTATCCTACCCATTATCTTACCCTATCCTTACCTTACCAACTGAGAGCTAAAAGGCAAAAACGATCTCAAACCAAGGTCAATATTCAGAAAACATCTCAGAATAAGAGCGCTGGTCCTGATCTAGTTTCAGCTTTCCTTTGTCCCTATCTCAACCTTATTCTCAAAGTACCACAAGGCAAGACTGATCCCAGATAAGCAGTCCAGCAGTTTAGCTCAGAGACTCTTCATGGATACATGCCCAGACACATGGAGCAGAGCTCAGTGCACCCCAGCAGGAAATGGCCTCCCTGGGGAATGACTTTGTCTGTAGTAATTAATGTTCCCACACCTCACCAGCCTCATCTTCCACGACTATGCTGCATGCTCCATATTTTGGTTTCCAGCGGCCAGTGCAGACACAGGGCAGAAAACATGCACAGGCACTCCCAGCTGAATTTCCTGGTCTTTACATTTTTGGATTAGCAATAAATGAGGAGATATAAAAAGTGTACATGCTCTGATTATGTCAGCGATATTCTATAGGGAGCTGGACTTTTTAGTGCGTCTCCTCCTTTTCTCTCCATATTTGGAAAGTTCAATTGTATTCACAAGGCATACAACAAGTCGCAACTTCTGCTAACAGTTCAGGAGAGCAGAGTTACAATAGTGCTCTCCCACGAAACAGGTAATGTCTGCTTGACTGACCAGTGGGAAGTTGGGAACTGCTAGACAGCAACCCAGAAATCCCTGCCGATTGCATCCCTCCCTCCCTGGGATATGCTAAGGGCAGGTATATGTTGCCCTCCAGGGCAAGCCACATTTAGATGTGCAAGAAATGGCCTCACAGAGAGATGGTTTCAGTCAGGAATGGGAAAGTTTCTTCATGCATCAGCTCCAAATTCTGAAAAAGCAGTGTGCTACAGCACGTGTCACACTTACATCCAGACAAAGGAAATGACTGTGCATGATATTCAGAGAACGAATGAACATCGAAAACAGGAAGAAAGCAGATAGAAACTTGAAGGGAAGAAAAGCCTTCAAAGAACCCTTCTGCTTACAAAAGCCCTCTCTGGAAGGATTCAATTACACTCATTGTGCAGCTGGATCTGAATACACCATTCTCTCTCATATTTCTACATGTTTTCATCTGGAGAATGGACAATAACACAATTCTCAAATCACGTTTGTATTATTGCATACTGGGGAATATTTCTCACAAAATGCCACGGCCAGCATTTTTTCTTCATTTTCTTTCCGAATTATTGCTTTCAAAAGTTAAACTAATGAGCACAAATTCAGCTTACTTTTTTTTTTCAATTTCTGCCTGCACCACAGAATTTTTACTCAGTTACACTCAGACGGGCTGAATGAGCCTTTTGATGTCTGGCAGAGCTTGTGTTCTTGGTGCATCTGTTGGTCGTAGAGCTGGGTCTTGGGAGTCCCACTTGCTCCATCACTGGCTATGGCTAAAGGTTTGAACTGACTCAGCCTTGAGTAGTTAAGAGTAGGAGTTAAGCCAGTCAAAATAATGTCTTCTAACTCGCTAGCGCCCTCTCCAGGCTAACCAGGTGCCCGTAAGATTCACAAGCTGATTGTATGTTGACTTTGTCTTAATTAAACGGCATAGCCAATATTTTATTGGTATCAAATGTGCAGAGTGGAAAGAGGCATGAATTGGAAAAGGCACGGCTTTCTCCTCGTGAGTCTGAGGGAGACGGATTGATTGGTTGTAATTTTCAGAAAACAAAAAAAAAGAGCAGCTGAATAGTTTCAATACCTCCCTCATCCATCAGGGGACGACATTGCAGGACACTGCACTGCCTTAAGGATGTAGTATATACAGAGGAGCGCCTCTTATGTCTTTTGCAAAGGTCCTTATATGAACCACTTAAGTGCATTTTCCGTGCATGTATATCATTATGAGAATCTGCCATTACATGCAAAAGGCACTTAAGAAGTGTGTAACTTTGGATTTGGCCCATAGAGAATAAAAATTTATGTAATGACATCATGTTAGATGAGTGATGGAATGGAAGTGGAGAGCGGTGACATAGTAGAGCAACAACCCCATATCTAATCAGAACCTGAGATCGGTACCCACAAAGAGCATGGCTATATCACATCTGTAATGGGAAAAATCATATGAAAGAAAAAAGAAATTGAGCTTGACAGAAAAAAAAAATGCTCATACTTGCAGTGATATTTCAATTTTCTGACTTAAATCACTGTGCAACACTTAAAATACGTCAAAATGGCCTTAATTAATTAAAGATGAGCAGAGAGGCCTACACTGTCTCACAGCCTCCAGTCCACTCTGCTCTCACCGACAAGCCTTAGGGAAATGCCATCAAGAGAGACCTCATTAGTCTTTAAAACACTGTCTTAGCAACCATGCTCCTCCCCCTCCTGCTTGTTGCTAACAAGAGAGAGCTACCGGCCCAGACAGTGTACTAGAGGCCTGTCATTGGTCGATGCATTGGCGTGGATAAACCTGGCCGCTAATCGCTGTGCAGTGACTTCAGGTACGCCCGTCAGTGCCCGTCACCGGGATCTGTGAATCACCTACCTTAACGAGCGATGAATAATTTATCCACCAACACGAGAAAGCTGACATTTAGTTCCGAGAGCCGTGGAAACGTGTCCTAGGGAAATCGGCGAACGACGGGACAAATCGGCCTCGATACCGGGCATGAGAAATGCCATATGCCCAGGCCGCAGGTTTTTAAGCCATTTTTGTTCTTTTTTTGTGTCGGCTGAGCATGCAGCAGTGTCATTAATAACATACCTTTTCTTTTTTTAATTCCTCTTGCAGCACAAACAAATATATCACCCTACTTTTATCCTGCATGTTTTTCATTGTTAATTTTAGACAGATTGATACTTGTCAGAAAGCCAGCATGACAATCTGTGTCTTGTTTATTCTGAGGTTTATCCTGCCTGAGTCTCTCCCATGTACAGGAAATGTACTTTAACACTGTGTGTTTTAATGGGCCAATACTAAAACAGAGTGTGTGGTACAGTACAGACAGTGGGTTCAGCTGAGTCCAACCTGCCTTAACCTGGGCTGCCAGCAGCCAAGCCTTCTGTAGTCTCACAACCCAGATGGTCAGATCTCCAGGGATGTGAAAGCTTCTCTCTGCACCATCAGCACCTCCAGTTTGAGCAGGGGCAGGCACGCTTAGCCACACGAGGACAGGCCAGCACCAGCCCTCTCAGAGCGTGGTACACAGAACTGTGACATACTCCACATGTGACTCCTATAAGTATTATAGTAACGCTTTAGATTGGGTAAAGCAAAAAATTGCTTTTAAACACAATGTGCTATTTATAATCATTAGTAATCTGTTTATTGATCATTATGCATTATTTGCTCATGTGTTTGTAAGCATTAGTAAATGACACTGTCTGTGGTTGAGACAGGCTGATCTTGGTAATCACTACAGCCTGACTTCCTGTGCCTGTGCAGGTCAAAGGTCACCCTGAAGGCTGATCTGAGCCCTGGATCAGTGACCGTTTGTGGTTACAAAGTCAAACTTGTAATTTTTAAAGACTAATATAATGTAATTTACTAATATTCACCAACTCATCCACGAATCATATGTATTGGTTAGTAAACAGATTGCTGATGATTACAAACTACTTATTATTATATTTTTAAATGGGCTTTTGCATTACCCAATCTGAAGTGTTACCAGTACTTGTTACATTTGAATTTCCACATTCACCATATGTTACTCGAAACTACACTTCCTTTACCATCCTTATAGACACACTGTTGATATAGTCACAAGCAACATTAAGAGTTTTTTTTACTATTATTTTTAATGTAACCTTTAATTTAGTCTCTTTGAGATTAAAGATCTGTTTGCGAGAGAGACCCAGTACAGAAGAGAGCATTCAGTGACTCAAAGGAACTGTGGGAAGAAAAAGACTATCGTCATATTTCTCGGCTGAGGAAGCGTGTTTAATCTCTCAGGCCCCATTCTCTGCCAAGTGCGTCATCGGGGAGTTACTGCGTAAGGGCAGGTATTGCATCATGTTCGGGAGTCTGTCAGGGGGTACTGTACGTTGGGCTGGCTCACCAGCATTGTATAGGCCTGTGATTTAAATAAACAACAAAAACCATGTAAGTCAAACCATAGCGTACATGTGCCAACCACATGGTATACATTGACTAATGGGCAAGCATTAACAACGCCTGAAAGTTTCAATCTGCTCCCGTCCTCAGTTTGCTGTTACGCATCGCTTGAAGTAGATGTGTTTTTCTGTCGTGTCATAAAAATTGTCAGCTCAAAAATCAAGCAACGCATCGATTAGAAATTTTTGGTGAAATTGAACAGCAAACTGAAGGTGTGAGCGGTGCTTCGAATTACATAAGCCCAGTCTCGTTATTTAATAGCCACACCTTGTGCTGCCTTTTGCTTAAATGCATTCTGTCCCTATAGCATGATGTAGCTCAGTCACTTAACTACTGGAAGCAGGGACAATGTAAGGGTTAGGGAGCCGGGCTTGTAGCCAAGGTTAGAGGTTTGATTCCTGGGTAGCCCACTGCTGTTGTACCCTTGAGCCAAAATTGCCTCAGTTAAATGTCCAGCCGCGTAAATGGAAAGTGTGTAGAAATTTAAACTGTGTGAATTTCTCTGGATAAGAGCGTCTGCTAAATGTCTGAATGTAACTGTGATTTATAAATGAATGAAAGGAAAAAAATGAAGTCCTTTGTTTCAAATTGCGATCAACACTTTCTCTCACTGCAGTAGGATGCAATCCAGCCACATAAGTACTGTTTCAAAATAAAGGAATAAAAAATTCCTTTGTTTCGATAGACGATCAACGTTTTGTCTCTGTACAGCATGTCATAGACTAACCACATAACTGCTGTGTTAAAAATAAATAAAAGCCCTTTGCTTCAAAAGACAAACAACACTTTTTTTCTCTCTCTACAGCAAGATGATTATAATGATAAAAAATAAGTGCATGAATAAATAATATAAGTTCATTGCTTCAAAAGACGATCAATGCTTTTAATGACCTGTGGAATTAAAAAGGCTTTGCGAACATCATGCTGCTGTTTTCCTGACAGTCTCCAGCTTGTTGTTAGTCCTGTGTTTTTTGTACGAGGGTGCGAAGCGGCCACCAGTTTTCACAATTTGTTGTTAATTGCTCACCAACTGGAAAAAAAAGAAAAAAAAAACACATGAAAGGCTTTCATTTTCAACGCGCTATAATTGGATAAGTCTCTTGTTGTAAAATTCATGCTTGTCTTGCTTTAGTTTAATTTGAGAGTAGAAGAAGAGGAAAATAAGTAATTAGTGTCCGTGCCCAGGGAGGGCTGGACCTCCACAGGGGAGCCTGCTCGTTTCACCCAGGGATGGGACCGCGGTGCCCAGCTGCTGCATGCGTGGCGCTCCCCTTTGAGGGCAGGTGCCGAAAGCTTCTCCTCTGAGATTCCTCACACAGCCTAGCTTTGCTCTAAACTCGTGATTGTTTATTGTGAAATGAACAAACAAACAAAAATCAGTTTCTAAAGGCTATTAAGAAAGAAAGAAGAAGAAAAAACTGCAATGTTCGACAAGGGAAAAGGGAAAATATTCCATTGTTTTGTTTGTGCAGCTCTGTTTGAATGTATATACTTGTACCTGTGTTTGTGCATACAAGTGTGTGCTTGTGTGTGTGTGTGTGTATTTGTTGGGGAGTAATAAAAGGCACCCTGGGATGTGATATGGGGTCGGGTGGGACCCCTCAAATTCTGTGAAATGGTCGCTCTTTTTTTTGTGACATTTCTGCGTCTAATTAATTTACTGCACCAGACACTGATCTTTGAGTCACCATTTATTCACCATCTACCCTACCTTCAGTACCGCTCTCCCTTCAGCACCATGTGCATAAGTGTCAATGACTGTAATAGAGCTGACACAAGAACATCCTAGATTAAAGAGACAGGATAAAACTTTTCCTCTCTGCCCCATTTGCTTGCGATGGCCCTCATTACTTCTGAAGCCCTGTCGCTGTGGTGTGTAATGAATCCTCAATGCAAGGATTATAATATGCACTGCTGTGTCTTAATATTTTCTGCCGCTGTTGTTTCCATGGTATCTACTCTTTTTTTTTTTTTTTATATCCCCCTCCCCCCCCCCCCCCCCCAAACACACACACACACACACACACATCAGAACAGGATTCATCAGCCTCACCACAGAAACAATCTCCCATGGACTCAGGAAAGTGGCCAGCCTCTGATTTGTGTGTGTGCTTTTTTCACACTGCAGATGCGTCACCAATTACATACTTTCTGTGCCGTGTCGAAGGAACACAAGGTCAGGATTTACTTGGTTTACATACTCTTAGGTTTCTAAACTTTTTAATGGCTGCTGGCTGCGTGAAAGTCATGTGACATTTTTATCCTTTTTTTCCATTCTTTACCTAAACTGACATAACATAATCCCCAGGAAATAGTGGAGGGTGTTGTAAGCATATGCCTTGTTTAGATTCACATGACGGCTCATCTTGCATCTGTCCACACTGGAGACACACCACTTCTCACCTGCTGCTGTGTGTCTTTGAAGTATTGTGAGGCTACCATATTCTCAGTTTATACATCCAATGGGCAGACCAGACATTGCTGCTTGAACAAGCAAGAATAAAGAGAAATATCTGTTTTGTTTGTTTTTTTTTTCCAGTGATTTTGCATAGTGTTGCAGCTGATTGCTTTGTGTAATCGCCCTCCATCCTTAATGCAATGTGTGCACGTCAGTGTTGTGGCTAGACACGTGCGGTTCATGCTGGGTTGCTGGCCATGTATCTGTGCGGGGGGAGAAGCTGCATGACCTCGGAAACCACAGCCTGGGGGACTGTCTGGATATGACAGATCTGGGGACGGAGGGGCACGGAGGTGAGACTCACTGGGGCGGGAGAGCACTTCTCAGCCTCCGAAAAGGTGATGCTGCTGACATTTACGCAATCAGACAGGTGTCTGTCAGGTGACGAGTCACAGCTGGATAGTAAGGGTCGCCTGGAGCTCATCTTTTACTTTTAATGTTTGAAACAACCTTTTCCCCTACAGCCCACCACCCCAGCCCTCCCCCCATGACCCCCCCCCAGCCCCCAACCCAAACCCAACCCAAAGCAAAACGTCTCCTACGGACTCAGGAAGGAGTAGCAAATCGCATGACTCGTGCTGTGTTCCACACCATAGCCTGCACAGCTGTATGTTCTCACACATGCAAGAGAGACCTGGATCTCGGCTATGGGAGCAGGCAGTTTGCTGGTGCCTGGTGTGGAATCAGAGGGAACAGATGTGAGTATGGCAAACTACAGAACCCTGGCTGACTTCAAACCCGCCCTACCCCTGACGGAACTAATCCCATTGTGTCTTTTTTTTCCATTTTCGTTTTTTTTTCTTAATGTCAGCTCTCCAAGCAATACACCTCCTATATGGGTCTGTCTTTATCTTGTTTTGCTAACTGTTTGGCTTTGTTCTGGTCTCTCTATATATCAGTCTTTTTTCCCCACACCACAATCTCCAGCAAGAGGACAGAAGCTATTTGAGAAGCTCTGTTTTTGCAGTGAAAAATGGTCATCATCAAGAAGACGACCATATTTTAAGGAATCATTTTTGCATCATTTCTTTGAAGATAAAGATTTATGTGATATCTCTGTCAGGTTAGAATCAATTTTATTTCAGCCAAAGCTCCACATAATGCTAAAGATTCCCTGATCTTTGCTGTAGCCCTTGCACAGGTATTGGTTCATGAACACAACCACCCACCCTAACCCAGGGGTGGTTGTCATGCTGGATCTGCAGGTTCTTCCAGTTATAAGGGGAATGCTAATGCTAAAGATGCTGCCCATGATATTGCCCCAGTCTTGGCTGTTGGCCTCATACAAGTTTTGACTTTTAACCAAAAACTCCAAACCTTAATGCAGGGGTAATGGTGGTCACACTGGTTCTGCTTGTTCATGTAATTGTAAGGGGAATGCTAATGATTCTGCTGATGTTAATGTTAACATTAATGGTTCCCTAATCTTGGCAAAAGACCTCGCACAATTACCGGTTCATCAACGGAGCCCCATACCCAAAACTAGTGGTGGTGTGCAGGCTGATTCTGCAGGCTCTTAAAGTTATGAGGACAATGCTAATGCTAACAATTCTGCTAATGCTAACGCTACAGGTTCCCTAACCTTGGCCATATCCCTTTCACAATTATCGGTCCATGATGACCAGGACCGTCATGGGATACTGGGCTAGGAAACCCTGAGACATGAGAACATTGATGGGTGGTTACATCGAGGGGACTTGAGGAGATGGTAGAAACGCTAGGGCGACTGTTCTGTCAGTAATTACCACCCCCAGAAACCAACCCCTCCAAGCCCCCCCATACCCCCTGGGTCCTGTAATTACTGTTTGGAGTATGAATAATTAAAGAGCACTCTCCCACAGAAATGCAAAACAGAGAGAGGGGATACTGTGTGCTATTTCAACACGCCTCAACTGAGCAGTCACCAAAGATCGCTGGGCTCCATTAATTCAGGGGAATTCTGAAGCTTCCTCCCAGTTTTTGAATTGAAAACTTCTCCTGTTTGAATTATGCTTCTCCAACATGGAAAAAAAGCTCTTCACCGTTTCCTCCATGTGTGAGGAGCACCTCAACAACAATTAAACTTCAGTTTTATCTCACTGCAAAGTTAGAAACATATAAATTTGGGTTTTGAAGAGTAAAAAAGGAAGATTTCTTACGTATATTCCATATTTGCTGCAAATGGTGGACATGTTTTGCAAATAGGTACCTGATTTGTCTGAAAGATTAATAACGTGCTGTTTGATTATTAAAAATACATGCACTCCAAGACTCCGGAGTGCCTTTGAAAGCAGCAGGCAGGTCTAATTGAAAACATGCAGCCTGTCAGGAACAAAATGCCTCTAATTGCCTTCACAGCAAGTCAATCAATAAACAAAACGGCACACAAATGAGGCCTTCAAGAACATACAAGACCAGGAAAGGAAACTGATGAGCAGATAGCCACATGTTACTGTCCAATTCTTGACCACAGGAGATGCAATTAAAAATTATCCTGTTATAAGTATGACATGGTTGTGTCTCTGCTCCATACATTTTCACAAATTAATCAGGTGAAGACTATAGAGACACTGGTAGCCATTGGTGTTATTTATGGTTTTACATTTATACTTCAGCTGTCAGTTAGGCTAATTATGCATCATCCTGTGGGGGGCGTTGGTCACATCCGACATGTTCTCACATGAGAATCCCCTGTGCTGCTTTGATTATGTGCTGTCAATCACAGCTCCTGAAAACCCCATTAGACATCTGTTTTTCACCTCTCACTCAAGGGACAACATAGGGGCCCAAACCTGCCTCACGCAAGTACAACAACACTTACACTTCCAGCTACTTCAATTCAGTTTCTTTTGCACTCCAAAATGCATCACCCGAAATGTGTAAAGCGATGCAGGGACCAGCTGCAGTTCCACACATTTCAGAGAGGGGGCGATATAGTTGTTAACAAGGTATGTCACACTCTCAGTTCCTATGTATACCAAGTATGGGTTTTGTCCACTCTCATGGGTAATCAGAATAGAGTTCATGGACCCTGCAAAAAAATATGACTCATTGAGATCATTTGTTTTCCTGTATGAAAAAGCTGGTCTCTGTAGACAGTCATTGTGTAGAAACAACTCAGAAGACCATGGTGTTTTGCTTTTCTTTTTTGGGAAGTGGGGGGGGGGGAGGAGGAAGAGGATATGATTTATTCTAAATATTTTTTTTTTTATCTTGGGAAACACATGATATTACACTATCAAAATGAGCTTCCGGCTCATTCTCCAACGGCACTTAGGGTTTCTAACCACAAAATCCTCTTAAGGTTTTCATTAGCTTTTCCTTCTGAGGCATGTAGCATTAAGGCTAAAATTCAGTTTACATTAACAAGGGCAATGCTATTAGCATGAGTCTGAAATAAAACAAATAAAACATGCCCTATTGGCCTTCAGGCACAGAAACATCCAATTACTACCAGTACTTTAACAAACGATACATCCAGCTGTTGTGTATATCATACTTTTGATCTAAAATGGTTTAGGAAGATACACATATGCCCAAGCTGATCAACAGAAACTTTGAAATTACTGTTTTTTTATGGTTTTGTTTTAGCACTGGAGGCTTCTAAATGTTCTCACTATGATTTTTATTACTCATAGTGAAAAAAGGAAGTGTTTTTATTACACGTTATGACCAACGGACAGAGATTCATGCAGAGTTCTTCGAAAACAAACAGTGAAATGCCAGTCATTTTTCTTCATCATTCACAATGCGCTAGAGCAGCTCAAACTTTCATGGGTTATGATTTCTGTCTTCATAATCTCCTCAGGGCATTCTTTTATATTATTTCAAAACCCTGTTTGAGCATGCTTCACTTTGATGAAGTCACAAGCTGTTACAGAGAGGATGGGGGGAATTAGAATAGCTTGTTAGCACGTATTGGCCTGTCAGTAAGGGACATTGAGACCTGTGGCCATGGGCGTCAGTTTGTTTTGAAAAGTTCTGGGGACAGCGATGGGTTCAACTAACTAAAGGCTTTCAAACAGTGGTGGGGACGAAATGAGACATGACAAAAAGTGCTGGGGACACGCCCCTAGTGTAAATGACACCTATGCCTATTGTCTATGGACTGGACTGTGTGGTCTGTGGAGTAACCTATGTAGCTCTGGGGCAAATATAGCAAATTCTGTTGCAGCCAATATATTATTATATATTGCCAAGTATTTAGTATGTAGCCTTTCAAGCATATATTTGGACTTTTCTTTTAATTTACAGATGTAACAATAAGTGCAGATGTTTTATATGTTTGTAGTATTTAGTGTGAGATATTTCAATCAACTGCATAGACTCCTAGAGACTGTTGGAGCTACGGTGTGCATGTATCAAATTGTGGTTTATTTTTCATGCAGAAAGGCATCACTATCCGAAGCAGACCCGGTGTAGTTTGACGACAAGCACAGTAAAACGTTCAGTGTTAAATCCGCTCTGACAGAATGCACAGGTTATATAATGCTATTGAATTATACAGACACTGTTAGAGCTAAATTAGTACTGAGAATTATACTGTGTGCAATTTTCTGAAGCGAAGGAGTGTCTTTTTTTTAAAGCAGAACAGTGTTGTTTTCTGAAGCAGATCAATCTTTCCAGGTTGGACAGCGTCTTTGTTTTCACTGTGGATCCCAGGTGGAGATGATGTAGATAGTGAATGAGAGATGACTGTCCTTGCAGATTATGTAGGAGGCATTTTACAATGCTTACCAAAACAACTGAAAATAAAACCATGACTTCCGGCATTTTTTATACAAATATTTATTTATAACATTTTAAAGGACATTTTACAGACTAGTTCTATAAATAAATGGCCACGGTACATTACATGTGTTTATATAACATAATATCACTATTTTTTAAAGCATGAACAAAAGGAAGTCAAAACCAAAGGATACCCTACAATAAATGAAACCATGCACTGTATTCAAAGAAAGTCAGTACGGCTGAGAGGACAGTCACTCTGGCTGATTCCTGTGTGACACAGACACATCAAAAAACAGGAAGTAGAACCATTCTGAAAACATTTACTTCAAAATAAAAGTCAGATCCAACTTTAACAATGTCCTTGTTTTTTTTCATCTTTTTTTTCTCTTTTTACTGAATGAGGGGAAAAAAATGAAGGAATACCAGCCAACATGCAACTGAAAGAACACCCCCATGCAAAGAAAATTCCTATAGGCACAGAATCAACAGGGTTAAAGTGGTGGCAATCTGAATGGGTGTACACATTAAAGATGGCCGTCGCACTCAATTCCACATTTCCTTTTCATCGTTTGGCAGTAACACTTAAACTATACTCCACACAAAGCCTCAATAACACTGTCATAAAAATGTAATAACACCTGTCACAACCAGTCATGGGAATGCATTGACATTTATGACTGTCCTCGTGTAACACTGTCATGCACGCGGCAAATGTTTTTACAAAAACCAATCGAAAATAACTAGTTCAAAATCATCGCTGCACGCATTCTGACAGCGTCATGTCATTGACATGACAGGTGTTATGTTAATCTTATGCCATCGTTTTGCAGTCTTAAAGACGTACAGTTCAAGTGAAGCAGTGCTAGCTGGACTTCTCCCTGGCGGTCACGCTTTCCGGGTTTTCTGGTCATGGAGAGGGAGGTGCTTTCAAAGAATTACAGGATCCCTGACTTCCTCCAGTGGTTCCCTGTCCCACCCACTACAGAGGCGAAAGCACAGTGTTAACGGACTTACCTGGTGTGATCTCAGAGGCTCAGCTGCATACAGATGGCAGGGGGGAAACCTATTTTAATAAAGGAATAGACAGATCCGTTTCCCATCTGCAGGTCTGTAATGGACTTTGAGACTTGACTCCATTTCTAAAATTGCATCCTGGGTTTTGAATTCCCCAGTGTTTTTTTTTTCCTTTTCTGATTCGACAGATCTATTTTTGCAACAGAGACACTTAAGTTCCTTTCTACAAAGCAATCAGAGACAAATATAATAATACATTTCTATGTATAATTAATTTGAATTTATTTTCCTGTACTTCATTTTGTGTTGTCTTATTTTTCTGAAAACCACAATGTGTGGAGGTGGAAGACTTTTTATGACTCTTTTTATGTTTGAACTTCCTACCCCGGTCTACTAAGGATCAGGTGCAGCTTATCCCCACATGCAAAACGCTCTTTGTGAGTAAATGCAAGCCCAAAGATTCAAAGCAGTGGCAAAGACTAGAGAAAGATGTGCAGAAGCTTTTGAAAAACTTGGCTGTACTTGCACTTTCGGTGTAGCTTTTTGGAGAAATAAATGTCTACGGCAAAGCTGGTATAACCTTGACTGAAATCACCCGGGATGTCTTTGAATAATAGACGAAGTCTGTGGTCTCAAAGGTCACTGAGGCTTGAGCTGAGATTTCAAAGCAGTGTAGCATGAACGGCCGACGGCAAACAAAAGCAGCCTGCGCTTTCCCTCATACAGCCTCTCGGATGAGCCAGCTGTGTCACGTATGGATTGATGGGAGAATTACACGGCAAAAACAGTGCGTCTGCTGCCGCTTTCAAAAGTTCATTTGCAACTCCGAGGTGAATTCAGACCTGACATTTTGCCATGAAGTGAAGTGGTTGCTGGCGATGTTTACACACTGAGATCCTTCTGCTTTCTAATAGTGTGAAACAGCAGTGCGAAACCCAAGGACGGCATGCCATGGGCGCACTGGTTTCCATTCATATCAATTAATGCTGCCCTAATTAGCTCAATTGTCCATTCAGCCTCATGCGTGTGACTCCGTTATTTGGACAACGCAAATAACTCATTTCAATTCATATGCATAGTGTACAAACTGACAGGAGTAATCTAGAAAATAATGGAACTAATTATCCAATCAACAGTGGAAGATGGAGTAAAAACCAGCTTACATACAGACTTCCATGGCAGTGAGGTAGATTCTGCTGGTTAAAATGATTATATATATATATAATGATAAAAGCATCTTCAGTTTTTGAATTGCCAGTTGATTCATAATTAGATTGCACCATGGCGGTGCAAGGTGCATAAGCAGTTACATGCACTTTATAATGTGTTATAAGGTATCTATAATGCATTATTAATACATTATAAACATATTCTTAAAAAAATCAGGACAATTGTTGGATTGAATCCAGAATTTCAGAATAAATGACATGTTTAAATAGGACAATGTTTGCACTGTCTGTATTCTCTTGGATATAGTATATCAGCTGGGTTTTGAAGGGTTAACCAAATGTGATGCCAACACGCCTTATGACTTGCCAATACCTACCTCCACCAGGGGGTGCCAGTGGGCGATGGGCTTGCGGGGGTACGTTAGCATCTCGCTCCAGTGGTCGCGGCCCAAGCTCTCCGCCTCGTTGCCCACCCGGCACACGCCGATGATCTCATTGTGACCTACGCTGTGAAAAGGGGCCAAGAATGTATTGTGCCTTAAATCCTACCGCACATATCACTGTTTCATGCAAATTCCTGCAGCTCTTTCCCCTTCTCCCCCCAGCCCCCCATTACCGTATGACTGGGTAATTACAACCTTCAACACTTCCTACCACCTCATAAATATTTACAGCTAAGGACAATGGGGAGGGTGAATTTAGAACCCGTACGGTCTACTTTGTCAGGGCTCCATAGTCTCGTTTTTGTCTTCGGGCACATACTGTTATGTGTCTTTGTAAAGCTGAGCTGGGAGTCCCAGCTGTGGGAAAAAAAGTTTGGAAACCAAAGCAGAAGCACAGAGTGCATCTCGGTCTTTAAACATGGCTGAGGTCTCTATACCCGGAGTGCTTAAAAAATTCGAAAGTAAGACCCAGTTATTGAGTGAATGCATTTTCTCTGATTTCGCTGCCATTAAATTGTGGCTTAAAATGCTTCCAAGTACATAAATAAAACATTTTTTTGTGCATTTCAAAATGATATAAAATTCTCATAGCTGAAACTGGTACCATGGTCTGTATATTTCATTTTAATATTAATTAATTAACTTAATTATTTTTCTACTAGGTACAGGTGGGGCATCTATAGAGGATTTTATCATTTGTAAATTGAGTGTGATATTGTATATATTTATATGTTTGATGAAGAAAGTTCTACAAGCCTTTTCAGATGTACTTCCCTGGCTGTAAGATATCAATTTGTTTAACATCATGTGTTTTACCTCAATGACATTGTTACATGTTGCACAAACTATAAACAGAATTATAGTTTGTGCAATACTAAAATTCCCTTCCTCTCAGGTGGGAAACCCCCAGCATTAAGTTCAGATATACAGATATGGCCAGCTTTGCCCACCCCTGGTCTCGCATCAAAATGAATTAACCGTAAA
Source organism: Albula glossodonta (assembly GCA_019788955.1). Lineage (NCBI taxonomy): Eukaryota > Metazoa > Chordata > Actinopteri > Albuliformes > Albulidae > Albula > Albula glossodonta. The sequence continues at coordinate 1,273,890 of JAFBMS010000075.1, read as the reverse complement.
TTCAGGTGTCACTCTTTCTCAATATATGCGCATTTTCAGTGACATCTACCTAATGCAAGTGGTATTGTAACGCAAGTGTATTTCCATTAAGCAGAGGCCTGCAGGGCATATGTAGCTTTGCTAACTGTCAGTCGCTACTGCTGTTTCTTTAGCAGGAAAGCATCTGAAGTTCTGTTGCATGATCATGTCCACATACAGTAGGTGAAGTATGAATGATTTTAATGTGGTGAACGGTAATACATATTCATCAGATGTCCTAAATTCTTCAAACGGAGATGAATCTCACCGGTCGTAGTCCATTACGGCTATTAAAAGGCTAATTTGGTCAATGTTTTCTGGAGGAACATCAAAGACTATGGCTTCATTGTAGACAGGATTGAGAGTGTTTCTTTTGGTCGATGTTTTCCTCTTCTTTAATCTCCGTCCTTCACACATTAAAGAAACCTTTACATAAGGGTCTGCAAACAAACAAGGAAAGCTCATGAATCTTGAGACACAAGGATTATAATTACTGTAGCAAAAATGGACATTAAACAGAAATAAATCAATATTTTATTTTATTGAAGAAAAACCTTTAAACACTACGAAAATAAGAGCCAGGAGTGTGTCTTTGGACTATTGCTAAAGTATACAATGTGGGGAGGTCAACAGTGTTTTATATAAAAATGGCCAAGAGAAAAAAGTCATCTCAAAAGACAACCCTGAGTTTGCGTTGGCTTTATTATTCAAAATGAGAGAAAATAGTTGTCTAATCTGAAAAAAAAAAACTCATATAAACCATAATGGCAAAAACCATAAACCATAAAGGAAAATACACCATGTATTTTTGTCACGCTAATTGAAGTAAGGATTTTGGTTTCCTGCTCCTTCATGCTAAATCTACAAAAAGCTTAAGGCTTTGTTTCTTAAAATGTGTAATCCTGTCAAAAGTGTGTGTTATTCCATTTCTAACCCCTACCTCGTATCTGTCTGCAATGGCCTGAGAACTGTCTGAAATGTTCACACTGTCAAATGTAGTGACATTTAAATGTGTATTATGCTTTTTTCTCCTCAAAGGAAGGGCTGCAGCTGTGCAGCCTGAGAAGAGATCACATTAACTGATGCCCCCAGTGATGTCCATATAAACTCTCACCTGATGCCCCCAGTGATGTCCATATAATCTCTCACCTGCTGCCCCAGTAATGTCCATATAACCTCTCACCTGCTGCCCCAGTGATGGCCATATAAACTCTCACCTGCTGCCCTCAGTAATGTCCATATAAACTCTCACCTGCTGCCCCAGTGATGTCCATATAAACTCTCACCTGATGCCCCCAGTGATGTCCATATAATCTCTCACCTGCTGCCCCAGTAATGTCCATATAACCTCTCACCTGCTGCCCCAGTGATGTCCATATAAACTCTCACCTGCTGCCCCCAGTGATGTCCATATAAACTCTCACCTGCTGCCCCAGTGATGTCCATATAAACTCTCACCTGATGCCCCAGTGATGTCCATATAAACTCTCACCTGATGCCCCAGTGATGTCCATATAAACTCTCACCTGCTGCCCCAGTGATGTCCATATAAACTCTCACCTGGTGCCCTCAGTGATGTCCATATAAACTCTCACCTGATGCCCCAGTGATGTCCATATAAACTCTCACCTGCTGCCCCCAGTGATGTCCATATAAACTCTCACCTGCTGCCTCAGTGATGTCCATATAAACTCTCACCTGATGCCCCAGTGATGTCCATATAAACTCTCACCTGCTGCCCCAGTGATGTCCATATAAACTCTCACCTGATGGCCCAGTGATGTCCATATAAACTCTCACCTGATGCCCCAGTGATGTCCATATAAACTCTCACCTGCTGCCTCAGTGATGTCCATATAAACTCTCACCTGGTGCCCTCAGTGATGTCCATATAAACTCTCACCTGGTGCCCTCAGTGATGTCCATATAAACTCTCACCTGATGCCCCAGTGATGTCCATATAAACTCTCACCTGATGCCCCAGTGATGTCCATATAAACTCTCACCTGCTGCCTCAGTGATGTCCATATAATCTCTCACCTGCTGCCTCAGTAATGTCCATATAATCTCTCACCTGCTGCCCCAGTGATGTCCATATAAACTCTCACCTGCTGCCCCCAGTGATGTCCATATAATCTCTCACCTGATGCCCCAGTGATGTCCATGGCCTTTAGATTCCGCGCCTTTATCATGGTGATAGTCAGCCTTCCCGCAGTCGGTAAGTAGCAGAGTGAGAACATGAGATCCCCAAGGTCCACATTATCCTGAAATAACGGCCATAATAAGAACAATGGAAATCCTAATACACCAACCAAGGTGACAATTTCAGTCGCTTCACTTTTATCATGAATGCGAGCCGATACAGAGCAGGAAATGGAAGAGCATTTGGCACAGCTCAGCAGTAAGTATTCAATCGCTGCTTGAGCGCGTTAGAGATGTGACCCTCATGTCCTCCGGTTCCTCCAATTATAGATTCTGCTGCTGCACAGGAGCTGAAGGTTTCCTGTTTGCATGTCACGAGCAGCCTTTCAAATTATCACCTCTCTGAAGGAGACAGCATGTTGGGAAAAGGGTGATAGTTTTTTTTTCTTTCTATTAGACACCATCTCATATGCCCCCCCCCCCCCCTAAAAAGTCTTTAACTGACAAGCCTCAAATCTCTCAGTGCAGAGTGTTGTTTTATATCACTGTTGGATTTAAGTATTCAATAATGTATTAAATAGTGTAAACTTCATTTGCATAAATTATAGACTCTGGAAAGATATGGAAATATATGCATGCTATGTTAATATGCATTTTTTTGCATACATACAGCACAGCTCTGCAACCACAAATGTAAAATTCATTTAGTCATTTTTGCAAGTTATATTCAAGTAATGCATACATACATGCAAACACACACCACACACATACACGGATAGACCCACCCACACACCTCCTGCATAATATTTTATTCATTTATGCTACACATTTCATAATATTATACTGAGACCGATCCTGAAAACTACTGTATCCTCATAATCCTTTTTTGTTAGGAGTGGTTCACTCCAAAGTTAAAACATACAGTGTTAGAAGTTCCATTTATTGCATGACTGTAGCATATAGTGGAACTTCTTTAATATTGTACATGTCACTTTTAAAGACCTGGTTGACTCATCCTATTATTTCTCAGATATATATGACATCCTGTAGTTTGGTAACACCGTTGCACAACGATCTGATTCAAGGAGGAGCACTTTGGCTGTAAAGGTCAATTGTCTGACATCCTCTTAAAATGATTTCCCACATGCTGCGATGTACTGCTGTCCTTTTTCAGAAGTTACTGTGAGGATGAGGTGGTTTTACTTTTCTGATGAACTCTGTGAGCTCCTAAATCACTGCACTCAGTCCTCATTGTGTTTAAAATCTTAAATTCTTTTTGGATTAATACTGTGTTGAAAAAGTACTTTTGTACATGTTGACTTCTTCCAGCCTCTAGGGGGCGATATAGTTGATATCACATTAAATACTGAACTTGCTAGTTTTTTAACCATTCTGAATAGTAATTTGAGTAATTTGAAAAAATACCAATTTGAGATAGATTTTTTTACAGTTGTGCTATGACTTCCTCGGAATCAAATAACACTCATGAACATTGTTCAATAAAAATGGTGCATTTTGTTTTAAAATCAGAATTTCTTCTTCGTCATTGAAATATACAGTACACATGACTGCATTAGTTCTTGCTCTCAGTTTCACTTTGAAATAACAGGAAACATACTACATCGCACAAGAACCATGATTTCATTAAAAATGCATCACCTAATTACAATCGTTAACATTTAAATGGTTTATATATATTCAGGTCCGTCTCTGTTGGAGATAGCATTTGCAAAGACCGGCAGAAAAGGTCAGTCTTGTCCTCTGATGAGATTTGTTCTTTTTAAGGCACAATCGTGGCTCTGTACTGAGCCTCAGTACTGTTGGAAAGCAACTGCTGGCTTTTCCTGTGACTAGTGCTTAAGTATTATAGCCTAATATCACCATGAACAGTGTGCTAGAGTACGCCCTACGCAGACTCTCAAAAGCACATTCATGACAGTACTAGTCAAAGAATGTGCTGCTTCATCTTCACATGTAACTTTCAAAAATGTACCTGAAGCAGTTTACTGAAGTGGATATAATGTGGCATTACCAATCATTAAATAAGTGCAACATAATGCATTACAAAATATCATGTCACTTATCTCATAATTATCGTAGTTTAGAGAGTTTGTTCATTTTTTGAAGCTAGTCACAGGTTTTATCCATGTTTATGGCAAGGGCTATGGTGTACTTATTCAGCTGATAAAGGACCTCTGAAGACCCACTAAAAGTTAAGAGTTATTGAATCCTCATTAGCAAGAGGTTTTGGCAGGCAGTTGTAGCTGAATATTTGGAATCAATTGGGAGTCAAAAGAGGCACTATCTTTCATGTGTTGATGGAGGCAGAGCTTGCTCAGTAATTATGACAAACGCGCCATATCGGATGGGGGAACAAGGCCTTTTTCGACTCAAAGAAGGAGAACGTTCACTTTGGCCCTTGTCCAGAACCTATAAAGGTTTGATACAACTAACAAGCTCATTTATCGCCCCTTGTCAACATGCTAGTGGACGCTGTCAGGTGTAAGGCAAGAAACGGGAATGACCCTGCCTGACATCCGACCGAAGAGGATACGGTAATACATCAACTCGTGAGCATGCTCTTTCTCGTACGCCGTGGCGAGGTAACATGAATCATCCCAGCACTTAGCCTCCTCGCACGCCTGGGGAGAACGAGAGGGCGGATCCATGAAACCAGTTCCTCTCAAGCTAAATAATCCAATTATCCACTTCCATCTCCGGTCTGCAGGAGCGACAGTTGCCTCTCTTCTCACAAGCACTTAAATCAAGTCGGTGGTGAAATTATTGGTCACTTGCTCTCGGCCAATCAAATTACGAGGGGGGAGGCTGAAAAGGTTGGCGTGGCTTGCAGAGAATGGAACCAGTCTATCTTAAGTAATTACCTATCACGCACCTTCCCTTTGGGCTACTTCATTTTTTTTAAACTAACTTGAAATGGATATAGTCCTTGTTGAGCGGGAAGGAGACCGAGAGATTCAGAGAGACAAAAAGAAAGTAAGCGAGACACTGCTACATCGATGAGAAAAATTGCTTTTAAATAAATTGTTTTTAATTTGCAGGTTATATCAAGCCAGTTTTGTCCATTATTGGATCAAATGCCAATGTGAAAAAAATGTATCTACACGAATGAATCAGCAATAACTTGATCGTACCGATTCACTTTTTTGTTACCCGATCCACAGCTAAATTGTTCCTGTTCACTCAGACTGCCACAGATTTAAGATGTCCAATAAAAACAGCAAAAGCTGCAGCCACGCTCCTCTTGTTAATGGTAAGGGGCTGTTGAGATGATCACACTCACAGAGTTGTGAGCTCCAGGAAATATCGATTTCCTCCTGCTCAGCGGACCGCCGTAAAACGTGTTATATGGGCAAAAAAACAGACATCTTGTTTGAAAGCACGGGTCACACTTAACAGCCCCTCTCTCGGCAGTACATCATTCCCGGTGACCTTTTTACTCTTACGTGATTAACAGTTCCTCCTCATTCTCTGTAGTAGCGAGAAACGAATATTGCCAGAAACATAACTCGGGTTCCCGTTATTTATGGAGAGCACTTAAGTTCCTTCCCCCTGCATATACTCATGTTTGTCTCCTGAACACAACACCTTAAGCCCTCAGTACTCACCTTTTATTTTTTCAGTTGACAAGTGTTTATTAATGAACAAATGAGACAGTAAAGTTGTTAAAGAATTGGGCCTATAAGCTGAAGTCTTGATTCAAGGGTTAAGCAGCAGTTATATAGTCTGTATGAGCAAATAATACGCCCTCAAGGAACAATTAAGAGAATGACATAAGTATGCTTTCAGAAAGTGATCCAAAATAGCAATACGCCTTTAGCAGAAATGCTGTTCACTCCTGTTCAGCTTCAGTTTTGAATTCATTGGTTCGCCAGTCTCTGTGAGTCTTCCTCTTTTTTTGCTTTCACGTGCAGCAGACCTCAGCATGGCCATCAGTGTCAGACTGTGTACGGAGGTTTTATTTAATCAGTGTGTGAGTGATGGTGTGGGTAATTATCTCCGTCCTTCTTTATCTGTGTACACCAGATTGGACATTTGCACACCGAATGGATGCACACACGTATGCGCACACACACACAATCGCCTCCATAGTGTCATGACAACCCACATTCAGATGGGCAACATCGGCTCTGACAGGCTAACCAGTGTTAATGGTCACATAACACACGGAACAGTAGTATCACGTTTGCAGAAATGCTCTTGTTGTAGTCCAATGTCTAAGACCCCTAAGGTATGTGCACTAGTGGTCTTGCTACCAAGATCTACACATTCTGTGAGAGTGTATGTATGTGTGTGTGTGTGTTTACAAAAAAAAAAACAAGGGGCCCACAAATTCCATGAAACCAAGCAGGGAATGGGGTGGACATACCCCAGCTGTAGGATCCTACTTTTCTCTCGCCAACGGCCTGGCACTGTTTCCTTCTCCTCCATTACACTGCAGTCTCTGTATTACATGAGGACAAACCGACCTTCCTCACACAACTCCAGCTTTCCACAACTCCTCCTCCTCCTCCTCTACAGGAGGAGGTGTAGTCACACCTACATCACTATGTTTGGAAGGGAAGTTCACATAGCCCAAAGTAGAACAAAAAGAGTGTGCATTTGTGTCTTTCTGTGCTGTTTCCTTGTAACCAGTGACATCTTGTACAAAAAATACATAAATATTTACAAGCATGCTTTCTTTGACTTTTTTACTACAGCTGAACTTTTGCAAAGCAGTCATGTTGTTCTTTCTCAGTAATCATGCATTCACTACAGTTCAGGAGTTTAACTGGCTTTTTAAGACAAGCCAAAGTAAAACAGAGAAAAAGCTTAAGGCATTTTAGTTTCATTTGTTTATTCATTTTTTTATGTAGGTTTGTTACTGTTTGAAACACAGAAGCAAGCGCAGCTGAGCTGTGTAATTTGGTTCCTCGTTAAAATGCTTTCCCTGTCATATCACATTGTCCATAATGGCAGCTAATCAGAGCTGTGTGTTTGCGATGCCGACTGTGAACATGCAATGGTGTGCAACCGTGGGTAAGAAAGTGAAATATCCTTAGCTTCATCCTCATATTCAGTAGGATTCATGTGCAAGGACTTTGCATGGACTCGAGTGGGTAGTGTAGTATTTGCATGTGACTGGATGGCCGGGACGGGATTGGTCATTTGATCAGCGTGTAGTGGAACAGTGCTGAGGAACACATGCAAGCACAACTGTGATACATAAAAAAAAAAAAACTGATGTGTAGGCCCATTTTTTGCATGCACCAGTCTCATACATAATTAGGTAGAAGCCCTGGGACACAAATAGTACAGAAACAAGACTGTTTTTTTAGCTTAAGGCTTCTTTGTTTAGGGCCCATGTGGCTTCATAATTTAGTGAGCTTAGCTAAAACTATGCATTGCATGGTTCTAGATAACATGGATCCCTACCGGGTATTATTCACTTCACAGTGTGTACATGAGAAAGAGAGAGAGATTATATATAGAGAGAGAAAAAGAGAAAGCATTTTGAGTCGTGATTATAGCTAATGGCACATAATGATGGAGTTTTATGATGAGAAAAAATGAATTTTGCAATGACAACACTGGGAAAAAAGCAACATGTAAATAAGGCACGTTCGTTCTCCCCATGTGGCTCTGGGTTTATGTGGGTTTGGACTCTCAATCGTAAATCCATCAGTGCACCGCAGTCTGAAAACACGAAGCATCAGTGCAGTCATCTGGAGAGGAAGTCATCCAGAACATTCTGCGCTCACATTTACTCTCACACATAATCCAGCCTAAACTTTAAAGTTTAACATTCAGTATGAAGTTCAATAAATTAAGAACCCGTGAACAAACAGCTAGTTGAATATTATATATCAGTCTCTTCCTCTTCAAAATCTCACAATGGATACTTCGGTGAGGTGCTGTGATGACGAGCTTATTGAGATGGGGAGAGACTTCAGTTACTAAAGATACAGACATCTACCCTAAAAGATTTACATGCATTGAAGCTGAAGAATATACGCTATTTTTAACCAAATTTTGACTACTTTATAAATATTAATTTTGCTGTACACAGCTCAGCTGTACTCTGTTCCAGTTAAGCTCATTAAAGAGGCCTCTATCTTGAGCTAATTACAATGTTGCTTTAGTTGAGTTAACATTTACAAACAGCTTACAAATTTACAAAGCAGGATGTGGACGGTCTTGTAAAAGGTGTGCTACACTGTTTCAACGAGTAAACCATCTTACCCAAAAAAAAAGCAGGTCCCGGGTCCATGAAAACAATCGATGTTAGCATTTTGAGCACAGACTGGTCGATGTGTTCGTCCCAGTTCTACTTTTATGATAAGTAAATATTTCATGTTTCTCTGGGTTTATTTCTCAGCCGTCTCCGACCTCCTGGGACGTTATGTATTGAAATGAAGGAGGGGGAAATCCAGAGGAAAAAAAGAAGATCAAAGACGAGTGTCCCAGACAGCTTGCTACTCCACATTTTGTATCCACGCTAACCCAGATACTGATCTGACTCCGTAAGAGAGGATCTTTAGGCTTTTCCAAACGCTCTGAAAAATGACCGCATTATGATTTACATTAAGCTTAGATAAAGCCATGCTGATCTCATTTATTTGTACTCCGAATAATCTTCATACTTAAGCAAAAGAAATCATGGGACCATCTAAAAGAACAGTATGATGTTACTGGTGTTAGGTCTGTAGGGTTTGTAAGTATAGACTTTTTCAAATAATATTTTGTGCTTTTTCTGAGGGAGAAGGTCAAAGCTGAAATCATCAGGTAGCGGTGGTGGGGTGGGGGAGGGGGCCCCATCATCTGGCTGTATCTCGGGCCTCGTTCGGACCCATGGGGGGGCAGAGTGGAATCACACATCACTTGGCTTTTATCGCTCTCCGCCCATCACCGATGCAAGCTCCCATCCTGGCACAGAGGATGTATCCATCACCGGGCTTTTTATATATAAACATATCTTTAAAAAAAGGTGGTGTTCTTTTTTTATTTTTTTTTTAAATAATGAAATACTTAGCGTCTGGATTGGCAGTCTGACTGTGTCCCAAATGAGCTGCAGTTGACACTAATCTTAATTGATGTTGATAGGAATGAAGTGTCTGTCACGGTTTTAAAGTACGCGCTACGCTATGTGGTGATGCGCACGCCAGGGACGAAATTTAAGCGGAAATGTACCCATGTCGGAGGCAGGCTGTCACTTTCATAAAATAAACTTCAACAACTTCTGAAAGACGCAGCATGTTGAGAGTGTCTGTCTTCCGTTCATGAACAGATTCAGCTCCATGTGGGTCAAAGATCAAAAGTCGAAACAGAGTGCATTGCCCTGAGTGATTACTGCCATTTCAAAACTGTGTGGCCTCAGTTGCACACAGGTGGAATGAAACAATTATATGGCTGCAACAGTTCCAAACTGCTGTTAACGTATCTTTGACCTGACACAGATATCACAAATGTTCATATAAATGAAGCATCAATTATTCAATATAAGATTTTGCTTTTAAATAATTGGACCATGAGTTTGTACTGAACAAAACCGAGCCCATATAAGCATTTTGGTTGCTTCTGTGTCCTTTTGTAGTTGGGGGCTATGTGCTTATGTATTTGGGGGCTATGCACTTATATAGTTGGGGGCTATGCCGGTCATTAGGCCCTATAACTTGGAACGTGTCATTTAACAGAAATGACTGTAATGCATTTGGCATATGTTCCCTTACCAATGACCTTGAGTTAGTGCCGTGTCATTTTTTTTCTTTCTGTAAAATAAAACTACTGCACTTCTGTTTTGTGTGCTGCTACCCTTTATTTAATATTAGTGCAGTATAATGTTCAAGAGCAGGGCTTGTAAGTTCGGGGTTGCAGGTTCATTTCCCATTTATAGTACTGTAACTGTATTCCTGAGCAGGTTGCGTCATATTAATTGCTTCAGTGAATATTCTCCTAGAGCACTTAATGTAAGCTGCTAAAATTCTTAAAATGCAAGATCATTCATTGCAAGTAGCAATGCGTGCTTGCAACACCTGCATGTGTCTGGTACTGGGGCACATACTGTTTTTCATTTTATTTATTTATTTGGGAAAGAGTTTGTAAAGCCATCTGAAATAGCAAGACTAAAGAATGACAGTGTGTTAATGTCAGTCTAAAAGCCTCTATAAACCTTTATTGAGCATTTTCAGCAAAGTAAAAGTAAGAGGCTAGTTAAAGGCTATCCAGCACATTTATAAAAGGCTAATTCTGGTCAAAAGGGATTTTACACCTTTTGAGAAATTGGGGAGTGTGTAAAAACAATCCAACTGCAAAGTGCTGGTGAAATGTATATTCTTTGTAAGTATAGCGTTGTATTAAAGTGACTTTGAAAAAAAAACAAAAAAGGTCCATTTAAAAGTCTGAGTACTCGAGCATAAAGCTGATTGAGTCCAGACGTAAGTACTCTCATTTGAGACCACTTAAAAGTGTAAAAGTACAAAGAAGTATCTTAAAAGTGCACTTGTACTTTAATTGTACTCATGTGGTGTCTGCAGCAGGAGTCCTTGGCCTCACACCTCACACAATTTCACTGCAAACAGTCATTTCTACCCCTCTGCCTCCGGGGCCCATAGTTATCGATAAAGAGTCTTTAAGTTGGAGTGCTGATCTAAGGTCAGTTTTGCCTTCCAGCTCATGTCGCATTAGGCAAGGATATGGATGGGTAAAACTGACTGCAGGTCAGCACTCGTACTCTGAAATGCTCTATTAAAATAAGCCCAGATGTAATTTACCCAAAGTAATTAAGTCCTAGTCACACAAAGCTATAACTGCTGGAATTTCTGTACCTCCACAGCACTTTCCATCTCACTACTTAGGCTAAGAAGACACAGAACATGGTGAGCTTTTAGTTGGTATTGGACATGATTCAATTCACATTTTTTGAGCTGTGACCCAAAATGAGGCATATTATATGCGTAAGTTGGGGAGCTTCTTAAAGTTATGTGTTTGTGAAGAAAAAAAGGTCAAATGGCCTTATTATTTAAGATATTCAATGTTAATTCCCTGTGTAGAAATGTTAAATCGTTATGACTGCCCCGTTACTAGGTTTTTTTTTTTTATGATTTTACATCCTTCTCTGAGGAAATTTCATTCAGTGTGTTAACTGCCGAGTTTTAAAATGTCTACCAACGTCTCCGAGATTCAAACATGTCAAACCCAGAGCTGAGGGCTTAAAGATGAGGCAGATTCTCACAACCAACGCGCTGTTATGGAAACAGTCGGTTCATTTCCTAACCATCATTTTCATATGGTCTCTGTGGTCTTAACTCAACATCCAGCATAAAAAAAAAAAAAACATGCTAGTCAATGTCAGAATTCTTTTATATGTGCTTGGGTCTGATTTGAACTGAAAACTGAGTACAATCCAGCCATAAACATGCCAAAGCGCTAACATTCCTCACAATCACTTATTCACATAGACGTGGCAATCTGATACGACCCCCCCCCCCCCCCACCCATCACCCCCCCCCCCCCCCCACACACACATTCATGTTCTGCATAAGGAAGGTGATGTAGCAGAAGCAGGCTCAAGAAATGATTAATGCATGTTATCATGGGTTGTGCTCCACTGCTGTCCTTCATTGTCTTTCCTCTGGAGGTCTGGCCCAGTTTGCCGGCTTTGGGCCAGCACTTTGGGCCCTGGGTGCGGAGCGCCTGTTTAACCGCCCCCCTTCGCCAAACCGTGGAACGCTCAGATGAGATCAATGGTCATGCGACCCCCCGGCTGGTTCCGTGGAAGAGTCATTACGCTGACAGTCGATTCATCCTGACATGTGAGCCCAGATACCAAACCCCCTGTCGCCCACCCCCACCCCCACCATGAGTACATTCGAGCAGCGAAGTCTTCTTTTAACCTACTTTCCGTTCTGACGCTGACATCTCCTTTCCATCAGGAGTAAAAATATTCTGATTCTTTGATCTGAAATTTCACACTGGCGAACGCCTCAAATCTGTTTCGTTCTTGTCTGTAAGACGAGGCTGATAATAACTCGCTAATCTCCATACGGCATGCCAAGTGGAGGGCGTGAGAGGCTGAGAGACGTTGGCCACCACCTCAGTCCACGTAAGACTTTATATATGGTCTATTAACTGTCTATAAATGAAGAATTACATGCTATAAAAAGGGAGGTACTGCTGAACATCGGAGATATGAAGATCATTGTTATGGAAACTTCCCTCAACTGAATGTGAGCGAGAATATAAGAGGCAGCATCCTAATTATCCATTTTCCATCTCATTCAGTGAAACCTAAACTCTAGGTAGGTGTCCTTCATAACAGTCACAACATATAATCAAAACTGACCCAAAGGAAATGGCACTATAGCTGAGGTAAGTGCAGGCAGCTATCCTTAAGGACTCAAAGCAGTGCTTGTACAATACTAAATCAGTTTGAATTGATGGAAATGTAGGTGTACTCCATTTAAAATAAAAAGACATTAGAAATGGTCCATTAGAGTATACAATCTGCAAGTATCTAACTACTTATTTTCTTTATCATCACTAATGCAAAAAAGGGAAGTATTAAATAAAAGCTATTTACATCTGCCATTATTTGTGGAGGTCCACTGTATCCATTCTGTGATATTCCATTGGGCAGCAGCATGTGATAAAAATAGAGCCTCCTCATGTACATTAAAACACATTAAGGGATGCATTTTCGAATTAGCAGTACTAGAAACAGACTTTTACAACACCGCAAGAACTATCCCTCTATAGCATTACGCTCATAGTCTGGTTTGGTAAAGCTTCTATTGAGAGTTTTTTTTTATTGGCTAAAAGCTTTCACTTTCTCTGAAATATATACACATATGGTGTTCCCTTTTGCGATTTAAAAGTTTAATTGGTTTTGTTGTGGAGAGTGCAAGACACATAGTATTTTTTTTTTTAGTTTTCAGAGTGTGTGTGTGTGTGTCTGTGTGCCAGCCGACAGGAGATCCTGCCACTAGATTGTTGCCTAATTGAAATGTATATTTATAATGACAAAATAAGACAAGAATAATTTATTTTAAGTCAGAGTGCCAGTAACTCAGTGATTATAAATCTTTAATTGTATGTGTATTATCATCACTTTCAGCGTTAAAAACATTTACAGTTGACCGTACGTCTTATCCCAGTGTATGCATATCTCTATCCTCATATATATATACAGGGGGTCCTTGACTTACGAACAAGTTCCGTTCCTACGACTTGTCGTAAGCCGATTTTCGACATAAGTCGGAATTTATACCTAAATTACGTATACCTAAGTTAACACCTTAAGTCACTCATACTGTACACATGAAGGACATATAAAATACAGTAATTAAATGAATCATTAATAAAAAAAAACCAAACCAAACCACTTAGGTCGAAACTAGGTTTTTAAATATTTTTTGGGAGTGCATCGTAACCACGAAACGACGAAACTCGAAACCGTTCTACTGCAGTAGGTAACGAGAACCAAATTATTCCATGAGATACTACACTGTTTCTGATCCAAATAACGTAAACAGTCATCCCCCACCCTCCTACCCCCCTGCCCCCAAAGAGGCATAGTTGAATAAGTAGAATGAATAAGTTAGACTGTGTTTATGGATCGCCAGTTTTCCACACAGACTGACAAGGCTCTTAAAATGAAGTGTCACCCCCCCCCACCCCCCCTCGCAATTTTGTATTTTTGTCCATTCTCAAGGCTTGGCTCAGCTCGTTTGTGATTGGTGGGTAGGGAGTGTGGGGAGGCCCTGGCGGCGGGGGGGGTTGTTATGGCTGAGTTGATGGTGACTCCGCAGAGGAGAGGGGCGTGGCCTTTGAGATGGACACATGCAGAGCACTGTGGCGGGGGAGTGGGGGGGGTGTTATGGCTGAGTTGATGGTGACTCAGCAGAGGAGAGGGGCGTGGCCTTTCAAATGGACACACGCAGAGCAGCTGGGTAACGTGGGCTTGGTGGAGAACTCGGCCCCAGACCCTCAGGAAACCCCGTCCTGGGGGAGCCGCATTAATAATGGACAGCAGCTCCGGTTCTATATCATGCTGTCAGGCAACCCTTTTACTGCCATTTCAAATTTAGGTCACCTCCTCGTATGCTACGACGGTGGGCGCTTCTGAAATATTTACTTCTCTAAGTATGTTTTTATGTTACCACCTTTTTTTCCCTCCTCTTCTTTATAAAATAAATGGAAGTGGGTGGGTGTGGGGGGGTGGGGGTTGGATCTGGGGACAGCAATAGTTTGTTTTCGATTTATTGCCTTGTGTCACTCTCTCACACGGTCAAAAAAGTTTGAGGTGTCTTGTGTGTTTTGTTTTCCCACCCTGCAGCAAGTGTCAAGTGGAAATAATGTTGCCTCTCCGCTTGTGTCAATTCCATGTGCTCCCGTATACTTGCAGAAGCATTAATGGGAACTAATGTCAAACACAAAAAATAATCAAACAAAATATTAATTCATTATTTTTTCCAGAGAAGTGTAGAGAATTGGGTGGACTGACTAACCTGTGACACTCAGTTTTGATGTAAATCAATAATTTTTTGGCAATGCACAGATTTGCCTCTGCCTGAAGGAGGGGACTAAGCTGAATAGGGAACTAATCCTAACCCTATTCCTAACCCTACTCCTAACCCCAACCAAAATCCTAACCCTAACCTTAACCCCAACCAAAATCCTAACCCTAACCCTAACCCCAACCAAAATCCTAACCCTAATCCTAACTTCAACCAAAATTCTTAACCCTAATCCTAACCTCAACTACAAATCCTAACCCTAATCCTAACCCTATTTCTAACCCTACTCCTAACCCCAACCAAAATCCTATCCCTAATCCAAACCCCAACCAAAATCCTAACCCTAATTCTAATCCTAATCCTAACCCCAACCAAAATCCTAACCCTAATCCTAACTCCAGCCAAAATCCTAACCCTAATCCTAACCCCAACCAAAATCCTAACCCTAATCCTAACCTCAACCAAAATTCTAACCCTAATCCTAACCTCAACCAAAATTCTTAACCCTAATCCTAACCTCAACTACAAATCCTAACCCTAATCCTAACCCTATTTCTAACCCTACTCCTAACCCCAACCAAAATCCTATCCCTAATCCAAACCCCAACCAAAATCCTAACCCTAATTCTAATCCTAATCCTAACCCCAACCAAAATCCTAACCCTAATCCTAACCCCAACCAAAATCCTAACCCTAACCCCAACCACAATCCTAACCCTAATCCTAACCCCAACCAAAATCCTAACCCTAATCCTAACCAAAATCCTAACCCTAACCCCAACCAAAATCTTAATCCTAACCCCAACCAAAATCCTAAACCAAATACAAATTCTAAACACAACTGCAGATCTTAAACACAGGCTAATTATCTGACAGATAACTGGTTGACTATTTCACTATTGATGAAGGAAAATCTTTCTGTAGTGTCAGCCATTCTTAAGATAAGCAGCTCAAGCCAATTTTATTCACCATTTGCAAATAGTAAAAGCACACTCTGGAATTCATCATGCACAAAGCTGATAAAACAAAGGTAGGAGAAAACACACACATAATTAATTCTGACATTTGTGGTCTGTTTAAAAAAAAAATCTAGAACCATTTCAATAAAGCACATGTTAAAAGATGAATTATAGTCTATAAAAATACTCCATAAAAAAGTTTTTGTACCGTGGAGAGTGGTTAACCAGGTAAGAAATATAATCCAATTTACTCCCAAAGAGAAGGCTCATAAACATTAATTTTTAAACGGTACACCGCGGTCGAACATTCAGTGCCTGTGAGGTTGAACCAGAACAAGCAGAGATGAGCAATGGTCAATGAACAGCTGGGGCATGTCAAAGTCCAAAAAATGTCATGAATTTGTGCAAGTCTGCGGTCAGGAGTAATGGCGCTCATTTCCCTGTCCCAAACTCAGTGGTACGCAGGTGTTCCTCAATGGACAATGAGGTTATTTTGCAGAGAGACCATCTGTAACCCGAAATTTCATAAACCAAACCATAATTATCACCGGTTTAACAGGGGCACATCTGGGCAGAGTTAAAAACTGGGCAAGAGTACAGACAAAAAAAGTTTTTTTTTTGCATTGGAAAGTAAAGTGCCAGGATGACCGAATCGTCCACCCCAGCCTCATCCCCTTGCCAAGCCGCTCTTTTGATCTTAGGCTGTGAAATCCCAGCACACAGTGTGCACATTCCGGCCACAGGTGTTCCCACAAACCAGTCACTTCCACCTGAGTGAGCTCACTTCAAAAGTCAGTTATCAGTGTGCCTTTCACAACTTTTGATTAGCAATAGTGCTGGACTTTGGTTTTCTTAAGAAATACATTACATACCAGCTATCAGCTGATGTTCTTACCCAGAGCAACTGACAATGCAAAATAAACGTCCTCAGATACATGTCCTAATTTGTTACATTTGTAAATATTATAAATAGAACTTAAAAAAAGCATACATAAACATAGAACAAAAATAATTAAAAAAAAAAAACATTACTGATAGACTGTTTTCATTGTCTACCCCAAGGTTCTGACTACAGGTTCTGTCTACCTGTTGAAAGGCCTGTGAATAACCAATCAGAAAGAATGAGATATAGGGTGCATGCTCCATCATCACAATAAGGACTCTCTGATCTATTAGTCCTGTGACTGTGATTTGGCATTGTCCAATCAGAAGACAGCTTGACTATGCCAGTCTGTCAAGATCACTGCATTGTAAACACATATGTTCAAGTGTAGCTCCACTGACACATAGCAGAAGCCTTCGCTACTCATTCATTGCTGGCGTCAATCAAGTCTCTGAGTGTGCTAGTCAGTCTTCATGTGACATAGATTGTTTTGGCTTTGGCACTATTGTTAGTCTGCAGTCATAGCAATAAGGTATTATTACATTGAAATTTATACGAAGTACAAGAAAAAATTTGTTACATAAGGAACAATACAAATTTGGGAATATAAGGCCTGAATGGAGTGAAGTGAAAACCTAAAAGGCCTCCCTTAAGCTAATGAATCCTTGCTGATGCTCTATCTGGCTGCTGTATCAACAAGCCCTGTGCAGTCCTGATAGCAGACAATGCACTGCAGACAGATACATAAGCAGGTAATTTGTCCTCTGTCTCTCTTGATCTTTGCTTGTCTTGTTTTCAATCAAGGCTATTGAGAAACTGCCACGGCTTGCCGGAACAATCCGCCACACGATCCCTCTTGTGATAATCTGAAAAAGATTAACCAAAACTCCATGATGGGAGTCGAGTTTAGTCCTCGGCTTCATTCCCTCCGTAGACCTCGGCCAGCGCCTCTTTGAGTGAAATCATTGGTCCCATCTGTGATAGTTTTTAGTTCTCCATTAACTCATACCCCTCTCAGTGATTTCTGGGCACAGGTTCACCGTGACAGGTGCTTCTACCTTTGACTGCATAGCTTTGATAGCATGTCCTTGAGCCCGAAACTCACGATCTGTCACCTCTAGTATCACCGCTTCTTCATTTATCTGTTGTTAAGGGTATACATCTCAACAAGCATACCTCGGGTAAACTTAAACGTAATTGCTAAATTAAATTAATTGTACTTAAATTAATCTGTCAGACATCGCACTTCAGTGTATGGAATCTGAAGACCTGGGGAGTCATTTAAAGATATAGGTCTGGCAAATGTGATTGAAAGTAAGTCTGGACCACCGTCTCAGAGACAAGGGAAACAAGGCTTCAACAGCTAGTTATAACATTTTTCAAATGCCTCTCTGTCTCCCTGTCTAATGGAGAAGAGCTGATCTGTGACGGGCGTGTAGATGAACATTAGTGTAGATCAGTGGAGAGTGAGCACAGCCCTGAAATTGCTCTTGCCCACCTCCCATTTCCTCCATCTGCTAATGAGTCTTTGCTTCCCTCCCTGTGCTTCCCTTCCCTCACACAGGTTTCCCACTTCACTCTGATCGGGGAGTACGGAGCTACAACAACCGCCGGGTACTTTACTTTGGAGAGGGACAGGACCACAGGGCTAAATGTTTTCCTATTTTTACCCTCACATTAACCTACTCTTCTAAGTAGGGCGATGGCCTCCAAAGCAAACCTGAGAGACCATTTTGCCAGTCTTGGAAGTGCAAAACCTACTTCCAGAAATGGGTGTGACCCTTGCCATTCTCTGCAATGGAAACAAGCAAAGAAGCAGCTAACTTAAGGGGCACATTAGCACTAACTCGACCCAGGGAAGTTCTAGTACAGTACAGCTCTCAAAAAATCTAAATAATTGTCATAACTCTAGAAACTCTAGATTTAGAAAAGCTCTGATGCATGTTGAACAATTGTTAGGATCGCGATGGGTAGTCTGTCACTGAAAAGTTTATAGCAGGGGTCTCTTAAGCAGGTCACTGTGGTGATTTTTTCTTTTCACCCTGGAATAAGAGAACAATTTAAAAAGAAACCAAAGAAACCAACACTTAAACATTTCCATGAAGCCAAGCGAGACGTGTGAACTGTGTAATCAACTGTTTAAAAGCCCTCTTGACTCACCCTGATGCTTTTGAGCTGTATTTCACATCTAGCACTTTGGAAATAGTGTTGCACATTGACCAAGGCCTGAAAATAGACCTCTCTGAATAAAAGCATAAAGTATATTTTGGCCACAAAATTCAATTTTCAGACTTCTCACTAAGATGATTTCCCCATGTCCACGAAGTATGACATATTATTATGCATTACCTATAATTATTATAGTATATGTGAATTAACTATCATAGAACGGGAATGACATTGCAGTTTCCCAATCTTCAGTCCTTTATGGCAGCCTTCATGGGGCTGGCCTCATCTACAGCATTGGAAGGTTTTAGACACGCTCCAGGGGAAGTGTATCTCCCCGCTAAAACCGTGGCCCCCCTCATCTGAGTTTCCCTCCCCAAGGGTTCTTGTGACAATGGTGGCTGCCGTCAAACCGCCGACTTCACCTCTCATCGTAATCCCCACTCCGCATTCAATAATTCAGCGTCACTAAAGTTAATTCTGCCAAGATTGAATCCCGGTTTTGCCATTGCTGGCTATGGCTGGAGGTCCACATTGGTGAGGCAACAATTGGCCCAGCCTCGCCAGGGATGATGGGGGTAAGCCGGCTAAATTTGTTGGTGTCATCGCTACAGCGCCCACTGTGGTCATGCTGGGCACCTGTGGCGGCACAAACTGACGGTACGCTGACTGCGTCATCCTCCATCATAGGCAGTGTGCGATTAGTGTTGCGGCTGCAGTGTGAATACAAGTGAGAGCGTCAACATGGGTGCTGCAGTGAGGTCAACAAGTTTGGTTGAGGTCAGGTTGGGAAGAATCGGAGGAAAACTCTGGATTAAAAAACAAAACAACAACTCTGCCACGGTCCTCCTCATAGGGACCGCCACTGCCCTCACGCAAGCCAGTGTCTCACTTTGATAAACGGCCGCATCAGAAGCTGTCCGAATAATTAATACAAGGGGCTTTCAGTTCCCCCTGTCAGCCATTCATGGAGGTGGGGGATCCGATCTGAATGATAATGTTCTCAGAGGTGTCCTTCACTACCCTCTGGGCTGGGGTTTAATTTGGACTGTGCTGGTAGTCATACCCCCAAGGAAATACAGGTCTGAGATTGAGAGATAAAATATCTTGAAGCAGTTTTAAAAACTTTTTTTTATTTTTTTGACATTCCCTCATTGCCTTTGCCCCTACACTTTACAATGCAACTATAAAAGGACAGTTTTATCATCCTGTCTGCGCTGCCTCTGAGCTCTACAAAGACAGTCGCTCATGAAAAATGCCAGTGAACGACGATGCACTTCTTCAGTGGACTGTGAACTAGGGTTTAGCAGAGTGATGGGTGAGTGAGATTTCACTGAACCAAAAACGGGAACAGCTACCATTTAGTGTAAGTGTTCGAGTCATTGCTCCAGTGAGTTGTACCAATGACTGAATTAGGAGTGGAGAGGAAGAACATTTCCCATTGGTTCAAATAAATGACTGACAGCTTAGTGTAGCTCCACCCTAATGGGGTTTATGAACCTTAACTTCAGCCATCACTAGATTATCATACAACTTATACTCACCACATTGCTAACCAAGCCTGTTAGAAGATTTTCATTTGAATCTTTTCAGATGATTCTTATGGGTAAATTATTGTCTTTTATGCCTATAAATCCTATCTGGAATTACGTATAACCCTTTTGTTACCTCCACCCTCACTTCAGCATTCAGCAAATTATTCCAGCACCAGGTAAAGAGATTGTTGGTAAAAGTCAAATATTATATCTAAAACTGTGTACTTCAGAATTAACTTCATGGTCTGAACTCATGGGTTTTAAAGCTGGATTTGATCAACATCTGTCCTTAGCTTTGAATCACTAAAGCCAAATGCTATTCGTTATTTAAACAAACACAGTTCGGAGATAACTAAAAACTGCATATAATCAAAGTTAATCCTTGTGTTGTTTTTGCGAAAAGAAATGTTACAAACAAAGTTATTTTCTGTATTTTGAAACCTGAAATTTCATGGTTTGGGCTTATTTTACATAAAGACAATGTGAAAGACCAAAGTTTGACAATTCCATCATCACAGAACAAATGACAATTTCATTGTTAAAGAAGACTTCCCACAGTGAACTCAACACAAGGATTGAGGTCAAAGCTGACTAAATTCGGACCTTTTTTCTGCTCCGGGTTAGGCTGTTTTCTCTTGGCTAGGCTGAAGTAATCGTGATTTGATGGTTTCCACCTATTGCATAGAGAGCATTGCTGAAAACTGCGGACCGTAACATATCTCAAATGCACTGTTCAGACGCATTTTTCTCCCCTGGATTTCGTAACTGCAGCTGGCATATTTGCCAAACAACATGAATATAATATTGAATTTAAAAGTATATTGTTCTTTTCCTGTCAGATAGAAAATAGATCTTTTTCGTCAGATGAGAAGTCGTGACTTTGACTTGGCATCCTGCTGTGAATAACATTTCTCGCTCTTGCACAAAAGTCACAGAAAGTTATTCCACAATGCCACATTTTTCTAAAGTTACATTGTGTTGTTTGGACTTCCTGCTAACTCTGTGAAAATAGGAAACTTTCTGATTGCTGAGTCTTAGTGAGACATGTCCATAGTTAAGGTTCACCTTTCAAGGATACATGTCAGTCATCTTAAATGTTTTTCCTCTGTATCGTATCAAGGCCATTTTCCATTAGAAACTCTTGATTCTGTCAGTCATGGCTCTATCTAGCATCAGCACATATTTGTATGTTTAATAATATTAGCTAGTGTGTTTACACTGATGAAACCTACCACTCTAACAGTGTACCTGACAGGTGTTTTAAAAACCTAATTTTTTTCCCACAGAAAAACCCAATTAATTGGTACAGCCCTAGAGAGAAAAGTGCATAAAACCAGCACTTGCAGTTATTTTACACCTGTCATGTCACTATTATATTACCAGCATGGTTTGCTTGCACTTGCTTCCTTTTTATAATGGACAATTAAAGGTAAAGACAATTGTAAACTGAATGCTGACCTTAAGTTCTATCGTTGTCATTACATGTACACAATCACACGCGGTTTAAACACGAAGTATGTGACACCAGTTCCCTTAGCCAGTGACAGAGGGGGCAGCTCTTACCGTGGAGACATACTGGATGTCCCTGCAGAGTCTTGTCTCCCTGGGGAAGTCAGCCAGGTCCAGGAAGTTGTCCACCACCACCTGTCCGATGATGTCATGGCGGGAGAACCTGTCAAAGTCGTAGACACTGAAGTGCAGCTTGCGCGTGGGCAGTTCCGTGTAGGCCACGGGAAACAGGAAGACCTCGTCGAACACCGGGTTGAGAGTCTTGCGGTGAACCTTGGTCTGATGTTTGGTCTTGCGGTCGGGGAGAAGGTAGATCTTGACGTAGGGGTCAGAGGTCCCCGAGAAGTCCTTGGCGGGCAGGTCTTGAGCCTTGTGTATCTTGACGATGAGCTGCTCCAGGTCGCAGTCGTACTTGAGGATGAAATGGAGCTGGCCGCAGGCCTCGCTCCGCCTGCCGTCGTCCGTGTCCACGGACCGCTGCTTGTAGAGCTCTGGCTTGATTCGGCCCAAACTTAGGCCCGAGAGGGACTCCTGTCTCTGGAACTGTGCCATGTTGAAGTCCGGGTTCGACAGATTCATCTGCCTCCGGATCGAGTTGTGCCTTCGGGTAAAGATAGGGACACGGCCAAATCAGTGGTCAGAAAAGCATAACATCAGAGTCATAAAAAAGCGCTTGTCAGGAACCAGGGGAAATAACTGCTTCATTATTGCATTAAGTTGAATTGATCAAACTTCAGTAAATGTCATTAGTCTCACAGCCATGAACTATGGACAGTATAAAGCTGAGGCTACACGCCTTCTATTCATATGGCGATCCAAAATGGCAAAAATCTTTAAACAACACCAACAATTTACCACTAGAATAGCCAATTATTAAACAGTAAGTACATGTATTTAATTTATTTTACAGTTCCCTCCTTTTCATCTTGATCAAATAGGGTTCAAATTACCGTGTTCTTTTGTGCATTTCTTTGTGTGGTATTATGAATAAATAAACTGTAAGATAATGTATTATCATTATCATTGATGTTTTTCAACATTTTTATGATTATCACAACTTTTCAAATAAAAGTTTCAGTTCATGTTTTAATCATTTCATAGCAAACTCCACTGTTTTGTTCAGCAGTGAATCATTAAGAACAGAGAACGGTGAGTTATGCATTCTACCAAATGTTTACTAAAAGTCCCCTGTGTTTTTACACAACTCCTCCATTTCTGTTAGACTACTCCATAGTTGTGATGAAATTGGTGCCTGGATGGATTTTTTTTATGCTTTGTGGACACAGCTCGGTTTAAAACCCTCCCAAATTTTCCATCAGAGACCTGAAAGGAGCCTGTGTGGTTGCTTTCATTTTAAACGCATGGGGTTTTCGGAGCCGGGTGTGTGAGGGAGAGATTGGGCCTCAAAGCAAGGGTCTCATGGCTTATGCATGAGGCTTCAGGTCTCTGGAAATGTAGCCGCACATGTCAGGCTCATAAATATGACATCATCACTATGATCCTGGCAAACTGGTGTCTCCGTTATGGCATAATGCTTGGGAATGTTTCTCCTCTAATATATGACTGATGAGATTCTACTTTCTGGCTAATGACTCGTGTATGCCTAATCTCATGAAGACAGAACTATGATTTTAAGTGGCCTGGGAAATTTTATGATGGGTTTTCTCTTCTAATGAACCAATGGCCCCAGCCAAGTAAAGTTACCTTCAGAAATCCATGGCCAGAAATAAAACTGCAGACAGCCTATGCAAAAAATTCTATAAATCAATATCTGCTTTCAGAGATTTAGTATCTGCAGTGGAGACCACTGTAAATGCAAAGCATGGAGTTGACACTGCTGTAAATGTAAAGCGTGGAGTTTACACTGCTGTAAATGTAAAGCATGGAGTTGACACTGCTGTAAATGTAAAGTGTGGAGTTGACACTGCTGTAAATGTAAAGCATGGAGTTGACACTGCTGTAAATGTAAAGCGTGAAGTTGACACTGCTGTAAATGTAAAGCATGGAGTTGACACTGCTGTAAATGTAAAGCATGGAGTTGACACTGCTGTAAATGTAAAGCGTGGAGTTGACACTGCTGTAAATGTAAAGTGTGAAGTTGACACTGCTGTAAATGTAAAGCGTGGAGTTGACACTGCTGTAAATGTAAAGTGTGGAGTTGACACTGCTGTAAATGTAAAGAGTGGAGTTGACACTGCTGTAAATGTAAAGCGTGGAGTTGACACTGCTGTAAATGTAAAGAGTGGAGTTGACACTGCTGTAAATGTAAAGCGTGGAGTTGACACTGCTGTAAATGTAAAGTGTGAAGTTGACACTGCTGTAAATGTAAAGTGTGGAGTTGACACTGCTGTAAATGTAAAGCGTGGAGTTGACACTGCTGTAAATGTAAAGCGTGGAGTTGACACTGCTGTAAATGTAAAGCGTGGAGTTTACACTGCTGTAAATGTAAAGTGTGGAGTTGACACTGCTGTAAATGTAAAGCATGGAGTTGACACTGCTGTAAATGTGAAGCATGGAGTTGACACTGCTGTAAATGTAAAGCGTGGAGTTGACACTGCTGTAAATGTAAAGTGTGAAGTTGACACTGCTGTAAATGTAAAGCGTGGAGTTGACACTGCTGTAAATGTGAAGCATGGAGTTGACACTGCTGTAAATGTAAAGTGTGAAGTTGACACTGCTGTAAATGTAAAGTGTGGAGTTGACACTGCTGTAAATGTAAAGCATGGAGTTGACACTGCTGTAAATGTAAAGTGTGAAGTTGACACTGCTGTAAATGTAAAGTGTGGAGTTGACACTGCTGTGTAAGATGTGCTTCACTGCTGTAAAGGTGCGAGTGGGACTGACCGGACGGAGGAGGTGGGCTCAGTGATTTGCCTCTGCATGCGGGGGTTGTGGTGGACGCAGTTCTCCTTGGCCTTGTTCTGGGCCTCCAGCGGGATGTCGGGGGACGTGTGGCTGATCTTCATGGCGGACTCGGGCACCGGCACGGCCGCCGGCTCCTTCACACACTCTTCGCTGTATTCATTGTCGATGCCGTCCACGTCGGTGTAGACGGGCTGCTGGTCGGCCTGGCCATCCTTGGCCCCGGGGGAGAGGCCGCGCTCCCTCCAGGGGATCCAACATAGCTTCCAGGAGACAAAGAGCGAGACCCCGAACAGGGCCAGCCCGCAGGCCGTCACCACCAGGGACAGCAGGCTCACCGAGACATCTGTGGGGGTGAGAGAGAGAGCCATGGGGAAGCCGCGCCCAAAAAATCACCCTCATTACTGCAGCAAGGCCAAAACAACCACCATTTCTGTGTCAAAGCTAGAAAATCCCACACCACTGCAAAAATCCATTACCACTGCAGCTACTCCTAAAACATCCTAACTACTGCTGCTACACCCAGAATGATGCCAATTACTATAGCTACACCAAAAATACCAGTTCTACTGCTGGACACCCTGAAGTACTGCATCTATACTATATAGACATTCATCATAGCTATACCCTGTGGAGTCTTACCTGAACTACAACCCAACACTACAGCTGCACCCTACAGGCAACCATCAAAGCTATATTGTACTGAAACTAACCATAAAATACATCACAGAGAAAAAGAATTGAGCTACACTCAAAGACTCACAACAGCTACACCCTCCAGACCTTCCAGCTGCTTATTAAAAACACTGTAACAGCACCTTACAGAACTTAACCACAGCTAGGTCCCTGTACCAGAGCTGCACTGTGAAAGCTCTCACTGTAGCTACAACCTACAGTCATTAAACCTACAGCTTAAAAATCCTTCCTGCAACTACACCGCACATCTGCAGTGCAACCCCCTGTCCCGCCCAGCGCCTGTCCCCTCTGGTCCCACCCTGCAGAACACATCCTTTGGGCTCTGCAGCTCTCTGGACAGAATCTCATTAGAGCAATAATTAAGGAAGCTGACTCATCGCATGCCAATTCTCTTTGGAAACTGGGCTGATGAATTACTTGCTAGTGAGAAGATAATAGCAGGCAATATGTTAACTTTTTTTTTGTTTTATTTGGTAAACTTAACCAATGTGTTATTACAAGACCATCAACCACACATTTCAAGTGTAATAAATGTATCTTGTTGTTAAATGGGTTTGATTTTGATTGAGAATCGCAGCTCTGAAATTGGGTGAAAATACAGTTTCAAAATGAAGCCATATTTACTGCTGGGCACAGGTTTATGGGCAGAGCTGTGCCCACCGCAAGCCAGCCCCCCGATGCTCGGCAGATGCTGAGCAAGCACGCACAGCCAGGCGGAGTACGAATTAACGGATGGAGGCAGGGGACCGCGGGAGAGAGGAGAAAGGGGCGAGAGAGGAGGGGAGCTCCTCAGTCTCACAATGGGGATCAGATGCCGCTGTTCACCAGAGGCTGATCTCTCCTCCCCCGAAATGGGGAGAAATGAACCGCTGGGCTGCCAAACCGCCTTATGAGTACCACTTCCTCCCGATGCTGTGTATGCTTTTTCTCTCCACCTCCCCTTCCCCCTCGCCACCTTAACACAATTTCAGTTGATCCTCCCGTGTCATATGGAGGATGTCGTGGATCTCAAAGGTCGCTGTGTGTTTGAAGTGGGAAGAAAAGAAAAATAATAATGACAGTACCATCCAGCTCAATGCCACTCTCTCAAAACCACAGTCCTTTTTTTTCTCCAGTTTTCTTGATTCACTCTTATATAATTGTGGCATGCTCATGGTATGTTGACACAAACAAGGCAAATAAAGAGTGGTTGGGTTGTGGAAATTAGAGAGAGGTTGATTTTAATGTCAGGTTTAATACGACCTTGGTTCGGGCCTCGCTGTTCGCCTGCTGTGCTGATGGGGCGGTTGGTGAATTGCCTTGACAGCCCTTTGACATGTGAAATTGAATCATTCAGTGTGTTTATGCATGGATGACACACACTGATCATGCCGCCATCGCCGTCCCTGTGCAGATCCAATCACCAGCAGCGGCCAGTCTCAATTACACTTCAAAACGCTTCAGAGCCGGCCCACACCATAGCTAAAACTTGTCATCTTTGAGGCAATTGATACAAAGCAATTTTTCCAAAGAACATTTTAGAGCCTAAGTGAAACAGATTAGTTGGAGAGATCAAGTGTACCCTAAAGTATAATTATTGCTTAATTGTTGCCATGTCCAACATCACACAAACACACGCACAAGTACACGCACAAAACAGGGCTGAGGTCAAGCTCTTGATAAGTGTATATGATAAAATATGAAAGGAAGATAAAAGTGCATTTTAATAAGTATTAATATTTTTGTTGTGCATATAAGAGTACAACAGTCACACATACACTTTGAGACTGCCCGGTAGTTCCTTCACTGTCTCTCGTTTTTCCTTGGCTTTAAAGCAAGTAAGGACTGTAATAGCATTGTACCAGCTAGGCATACCATTACATTATTTATAGGAGAAAAGCAATGAGACCACTGTTCGAGTTTAGAAAAACCTACTCAAGACTGATGAGAAACTCAATCGAAGCTTTGTATACTTCAAATCATAATTCCTGAATGCAATGCATAATACAAAGTTTATCATTTTCCAGGTGAGCTCAGAAATACAATCACAGGTTTCTGTTGCAGTGCTATATTGACCTGTCACCATTTCTTAGAGCAGAAATAAATCTTGGGAGAAAGCACACTCGTTAACTATTTACCAGAGGTGTCATGGGGCTGATTGCTGGATTCTGGGTTGCTCTGTATGCACTTGTCCCCTCTTATTTGTGTAGCTGTGGGGAATAACACACAAAAAGGGTTCTGCAGTCCAAATGGGTGATAGCAGAAGAGTGACTGGGGATGGCGTTTGAAAAAAATGTTCCTGTTTAATAAAACGACACGCTGTTTTTGCGGTAATCACGTAGCACTCGATGCAAGCTCAGTGCTTTCTACACCGTTGCACCTCTGAGGAGCAGAGAGAAGCAGGCATGTCGGCGGGTCCGTATTTTAATCAAAGCCTCCGTCTGCAGGCTGTTGGTTTCTGAAGCAGGCCTCCGTTAGACGGGCCCTCAGTCTGCAGGGCATCTTTCCCCAGCACCATTCTGCTTCCGCCCCTCGCAGCCACTCATGTTACCAAGACCGTCTGGCACTTGGGATCTATTTGCACCACCCCCCTCGTTACAGATATAGATGGAAGGTGGGGAGAGAGACTTCGCTCTCATGCTGACAGCAAATGCCTTCATTTAAATGGCTTCCTCTTCCTCCTTCCACCCAGAAAACCGGTTGTGTCTGAGTGAGTCTACCTATGACAGATGTCTGGCACCTCAGGTATATGGAGGGTTTCTTGCTTTGTCTTCATTATAAATATGAAGCTGGGAGTGTAGGGTGTAGCCAAATGCTTGTAGCATTCACCTTCAGTGATGGTCTGTAGGGTGTGGCTACGCTAAAGTGTTCGGTGTAAGTAGCTTCTGTGTGGGCCTATAGGATGAGGCTACAGCCAGAGTCTGCAGGGTGTAGCTGCGCTAAGTTATTGTAATAATTACCTGCAGTGATGGTCTGTAGCGTGTAGCTAAACTGAGAGTTTGTAGCATGAAGCTTTGCTCAGGGTTTGTTGGATCGTAGCTACACTGACTGCTTTTTTATGTAAATTCAGTGAGTTTTATAGGATGAGCCAGGAGCATGCAGCAACAGAGTGCATGTAACATGTAGCTATAGAGTCTGTGAGGTGGAGTTCATCTCAAAAGCAGACCCTTTAAGCGCACTAGATTCCTCACCTCCCATCTCTCTACAACAGCCACTATCTCATTCATGGGAAAAAATAGGCTTTACAAAAAAAAAATCCAAAATTTCAAGGTATTTCAACACGTGTGACACCATTAGCACATGCAAACATACATTTTAACTTGCTTACAGCTGACTTCATAAGCCCTTTTATTTGTTTTCACTTGTGAAAAGTTACGGATATGAATTTCAGCTTAGATGTGAAATGTCCCTAAACCACACGTGTCTGAAAAACAAACCCATGTGGCAAAAGCAAATTCAACATGAGAAAGTGTGTACCACATGTAGTCCAGAAGTAAAGGGTAAGTGTGTGTGTGTTGGAGAAGGGTGCGGGCTTAGGTGCTGTCTGTTGTGGGCCGGGCCAGCGCAGGTAGAAACCGACAGGAAGCGTTTGTTTCTGCTCCAGCACACGGTCTGATATGCTCTGCCTCTGAACAGCACAGTCTGTGGCGGTACCGCCAAAGGCGGCAGGGGGCTTAGAGGATCCGTCCACGCCTCGTTTGCACTGTGCTACCGAAAAATGGAGAAGCAGAAGATAAATAAATAAATTTTAAAAAATGCTCACCGTTTGGTGTCAGCAAATTGTTTTGCCAGGGACAATGGGAATCGCAGGAGTTTAGTTAGCCCCACATTTTCAGGATGGTGGGGGGCAGGGATGAGTCATCCACTGAATACAGGATTTTTTTTTTTTATTTAATCTTGCCAATATGTGTGGCAAGCATGGTGCATGCTTCCATTTGCATTAATGCTTTGCAGACTATTTTTTTTCTCATTTTACCTAAATGTCAACAAGATTCAAAGGTCTAGTGTGTGCACAAAAGTTGGCTTTTCACTTTCAGGTACAAAATGGCTGTCTGCATTGTGCAAGGGACATGGAGCTGTGTGTCTGACATTATAAAGTTTTGTTCTGAAGTTTTCAGTTTAAAGTTAAATCATGATGATGGGAAGGCACTGTAAATGAATACCTCAGCATAGCCATCGTTCACGCACTGAAGCAAATATTGAAGCTAGGTCCTAAAAACAAAGATTAGGTAACGACCTGGAACTGCAGTGTTTGAGGAAAGTTACTTATTTGTAGCTGAGATTCAACTGGGACATTGTGACA
Organism: Albula glossodonta; assembly: GCA_019788955.1. Classification (NCBI taxonomy): domain Eukaryota; kingdom Metazoa; phylum Chordata; class Actinopteri; order Albuliformes; family Albulidae; genus Albula; species Albula glossodonta. The sequence goes on along the minus strand of JAFBMS010000075.1, from coordinate 1,244,326 downwards.
TCATAAAAGCAGAACCCTCCGTGGCTGGGGACATTCTGTGCCTTTCTACCTTGATCTTGAGTATGCCAAGCCAAACATTCAATATGCAGGATATTTTAATGTTCTAATGGTTATGTTCAAACATAACTCAGAGTTGCACTGTTAAATGAGAGACAGACACTGTTCAACATTGATCGATGTCCCTTTCATTTACATATGGTCATTTGATAGACAGTTTTTTTGAGGGTCACATACAGAGGTGCATATAGCCGTTTCTACACAAGGAGCAGACATTTCACTTGCAACCACGAGCTTTAGTCTTTTCAACCTACAGCACACCATTAAGTGTCGTAGGTGAGTTTTGTAGAGTGTAACGACTGAGTGTTTTTCAGCAGAAGATTGATAGGGACTCAGCTGTCCTGTCTGTAACAGTAAGCTCGCTCCACCAGCGGGGGGTTGGAGAACAGAAGAGACGTGACCCAGAAGAAGGACCCTTTCAGACGAGGGGTAGCAAGGTGACTGGGGGGTGCACTGACAGCAGTGTTACGGTTTAAAATAGACTGTAGGTGAGAGGGAACAGTTCACCTCACTGCATCATTGGCAAGGACCAGAAATTTCTATTATATAAGGGCCGCAGAAATCAGTCAGGTGACCGAGATGGGAAGAGGGGTTGCCTGTCTTTATCTGTCCTTGATCGTGTCCTTTATCATGTCCGTGAACATCCCCAAAAGCACTCATCAAAGAACATAAATTAATATAAATTGCAATAAAACGTAAAGTACATAAGTGAGAATGTATATGTGTGTTATAAACTATGTGTGGTAAAGACGTGGTGAAAAATGTTCCAAATGTACCAAGGGCCAGAAATTATTTGATGAGTGTATTCTTATCAAATAAAGTTTGAATACAAGTCCAGAGATGGTGCAGATATGCACTGGAGAGACAGATGCCCTCCACAGCATTTTGAAGTATTTTAAAATACAGGCAACACAATGGAAAAGTATGCCATTGTTTAGCATCTAGAGTCTCAATGTCATTGTTTGATGTCTAATTTCCCCGGGACAGATAGATGAGCTGGTTTTGAATAATGATTTTACTGATGCCAAAAGTTCTTCAGAGAAATCCCGGGCCTGACTTCTGTGCTCTTTGGCTGATTTTGGGTTAGGCGGGTGGCAGAGCTGTGGAGGCCATCTTACCCTTTCTGCTGCTAATTATCAGTCTTCACTGAAATGGCTGCTGACGAATATCTGGTCATTGTGAAGCTGAAGTTGGCCTGGGCGCTTTCCCCATCCTGGAGCAAAGCTGACAAGGTGTAATCATCAAATAATTAGCTCTGAACGCAACAGACTCAAATTGGATCTCTGCAATTTAATTAAAGTCAGTAAGCTTAGTTAATCACAGGAATTCCGCATTGAAACGTCTTTTTTAAAAAAAGAAACCATGACAAGTTTAATTAGCATTAGCTGAATTTGTTTAATTATCTCCACAGCAGTCAGCGCTGCGCTATGTTTTACAATTATGCGCTCCTTTGTATTTCCCTGTTTCAAACTGATAAGAGCACAAAATAAATAAATGAGTTAAAGAGCGCTGAATATATGGACGCTGTAATGGGGTCAAGATTAAGTAAAACGATGGATCCACCATTTTGTGCAGAAGCCCTTTTGTGTCTGAAAAATGTGATTTTTCCAATATTGCCAAATGACAACAGATGGTCGCCCTAAAGCCACAGCTGGCAAGTGCTCCGTGCAGTGTCCTGTATTTTATCATTTATCATTATTTATTATTATTTTCATTTTTCACACCTGCATCAGGAGGGAGTTCAAAGGTCTCTTTACAGTTGAGAAAGTGACAATGCCGGCAATAACATGCAACCCCAGGGGCCATTCAAACTGCCTGTATTGCCGACCAGCTACCGCCTTGCGTTACATAACATGTGTCATAATTTGATTCTGTGCCTTTTTTTTCCCTTTTACTTTCCCAACAGTACGACTTTGATAGTCTAAAACACCATGGACGTTGTTTTGTGGAAGGACGTTTCACAAGGTTTAACTTAAATAAAAGTTACTTCAAAGTCAAATTGTAAATGTAGCAAATGCAGCAGAACAATGTGGATATGCATATCTCACTGCATACTCTTCACTCTCACTGCATACTCTTTACTCTCACTGCATACTCTTCACTCTCACTGCATACTCTTCACTCTCACTGCATACTCTTCACCATCACTGCATACTCTTCACTCTCACTGCATACTCTTCACCATCACTGCATACTCTTTACTCTCACTGCATACTCTTCACCATCACTGCATACTCTTCACTCTCACTGCATACTCTTCACCATCACTGCATAGTCTTCACTCTCACTGCATACTCTTCACCATCACTGCATACTCTTTACTCTCACTGCATACTCTTCACTCTCACTGCATTCTCTTCACTCTCACTGCATACTCTTCTCCATCACTGCAAAGCTTGCAGATACGCACTCTCCTCCTCATTTTTTCACTCCAGACAGACACACTAGACTGTTCGACATTTTGTAAAAGAGCGGGTCACTCCAAGGTCGAATTTTCAAATATTAACTTCAGATACTTTATATTCAGTATCTGCGATAGCATGAGTTATGTCATAATGCCTCCCAAGAATAAGAATGAGAATGAAAGACTGCTATCCCAGTTGGGTGATTGACAGAGCTAGGACTCACAAAATGAGAGCTGCATAGATAATGTTCTCACATAACACAAATCCGAAGAGCAGAAAATAGATTTAAAAGCACATAAATTAATAATACAATTCGGTCTTCGTCCAAGTGTCCACTAACTCAGTTATTGAACCAAGGAGTGAGTAGCTGTTGTCAGGAATGGAAGACACAGAAAAGTAGCAAGCTTCTCATGGAACAAAACCTATTTTCTTCAGGGGTTGTGTGCTTTTAATCATTGGGGAAACCAATTTTTTTAACCAGTAGAGAACCATTTGGATCTGATGGAGTATCAAATGTCCCATTACTTGATTTTATATATTATTATTGCCCCATAATTATGAGTAAGGCTCTCTTTTGGTACTATTTAGAACTTTTTGCATCTTATACATACTGTGGTCTGCACACTTACACAAGCACTGAAGCAAAGACAGCCCTTCAGAGAGTGTAAGAACTCAGCATGTCTTTAGGCCCTGGTTGATGGTGACACCAGAAGCTCTTTAGCCAGGTTACTCAGGATGGGACTCGTCCCGAATTAGCAGACAGCAGGAGGTCATGGTTGTGCCCTAGCGACAGTCGCAAAATGTTCATGTCTTGTGCAGCACAGAATTATCTAATGAGAGACCCATCTCAATCAGGGACCGTCTTCCGTTTGCAGCTTAAGACCTTTATACTGAGCCAGAAAGCAGGACAGATGAGATCATTAGGCCTTAACAAAGTTATTCCCTCAAGGACGATCAATACAGGTTTAATTGCACCAAGAGTTACCACTCTGTCAGTGACCGAGAGGCATTATAACTTTACTGGAGTCAGTGGGGTGGGGGGTGGGGGGCAGGGTTAGCAGGGGGGGATTTAGTGAGACACTTGCAAAAGCTCTTTCTCCATTAATCAGCGTGGATCTGTAGAAATCCGAAGCCTTGATTCCTCGCTACGAATGTAATCTAACCTTTACATTCTTTTTTTTCATGACGAGATAAAAATCTTCATCAGAAAATGGCAAGCCCTCATAAGAGACCATAGCAGGAAACACAGCTCTCATTGTTAGCTTTCATGAAACAGTTGGGATTTGATAAAGCAACAATCACTACACTACGCCAAATGGACATGTGGTAGAGTGCTGCCTTTTTTTTGTAAAGGAACATTTACAATCCGTGCACAGAAACTTGGAAGAATATTTGTTATGTTCCGAAGTAGCTCCTCCTCGTGATTTAGCCTTGATAATCTTGAGCATAAAAATTTTACGCAATGGAAAACAAATTCTGAATGTTCAGTTATTACCTTCTAAATCCCCCCGCCCATCGCATGCCAGTGATATTTAAATCTCTCTGTGGAGATTATTAAAAACATTAGATATGAAAACTCAAAACAGCTTGACGATTAGTGAGCAATTACCAGGTAGGCACACAAACACAGACGAGAGGTGAAAATCTCTTTAGGAGCCTTTAAATTGGTCTCCGTTTTAATAACTGTAAAGATTAGAAACGAGCCTCGCAGTGATGATTGCACATTTTGGACAGAACATCTGCTGGAGGGATCTGAAGAAATCTGCAATGGAGCTAATATCAGTCAAGCTGGCAGGACAACTGAGCCACATTCGGGCTCTTTGATTCCCATAGAAAAGAAAAAAAAAAACTAAAAAACAGTGCTGTCTGGCACTGCCCTCTGCATTAGCTATTCCTTCAGAATCCAGGGTTTTACTCCCAGCATGCACTGGGCACGGCTTCATTAAGGAGAGCAGAGCAACGTCAGAGTGCCATTGACTCATCTGTGTGCCACTGTGTTTTATCTGTCCGTTTTACTCATCTAAACATATTTCACTGATGATTCCCCTGGGCCGCGCTCTGTTGGGCGGTCCTGTATTTATCCAGCATCTGTACCAATCACAGAACGACAGGAGAGCGTCAAAAAACATCGCGTTAGTGAACCCGCTGATACGACGGCCCTTTTTTTTTAAGGATGCATTATCTTCCACGTGGGTGCCCCCTGTCTTTCCGCTGCCGTGCTCCTCTTCTGAATCAGATCTGAGGGGAATTCTTGATCCGCAGGAAAGATCTGAGAGAGAATTTGGAAGGGTAACTCAAAGCTTTTCTCCAAGTCAGAGACCAATCAAAGCAGCCGGGTTCACTGTATCTGCTTTCTACAGCAGGGTCTGAGCTTTCAATTACGTGATCATCACGGCTGTAGCCAAACAGCTCATTTTCATCAAATTCGGCTGGGGCACTCCTGCTTATCTCTATGTGAAACTTCCTGATTTACAACCTCTACAGTTAAACGTTTTTTGGTGCATGTTCATTTATACAGCTGGATACTTAATGAAAAAAATTAAAGTAAAGTTTGTTGCCTTTGGTAACTAATGTGCTGCCCAGCCCAGGAATTGAACCTGAATTCTCTTGGCTACAAGTGTATGACCCAAGACATGATACCAACATGACCATTTCTGTGCCCCTGTTATGGCCATATCTCATATGAAGCAAAGAAAAAAACCTATTGATGCAAAGGGCATGAGTCTGGGTCATTGTGTCTGGCTTTAAAGAATTTCATGTACTTGGTGGTTTCCGACTACTCACAATCCCCAACTTTCCCCTCCACAAGTGAAAAAAAAAAAACATGTAAACAACAAATAAAGAAAAGAAGATATCACCTTCACTTTGAGGAGGTTGTGTTCCTGCATAAGCTGTTATTACATGGTGGCTCCGTAAGTGGTTCTCAGTAAGACACAAAATTAAGTCCCGTGTTCTGCGACCCATCTCTTACCTCACAAACCGTTCCATTGCACCCGCTTAAATGACACTCCTATATCACATTCCAATTTCACATTTACATCTGGGGTGTTAATCAAGTCAAAAATAACTCAGTGTCTTCCTCATGTGCTCCTCTGTTTTCTTGCCCCCAGTAAAATACAGCGCACTCAAAGAAAACGATGCTGCGGTGGACAGTCCGTTTTTTACTGAATGTCCTTAAACAGACGATGCGCATTTAACTGAATCCAGCCCCGTGTCTGGGCAAGCTAAAGTGATGGACAACTGTGTGAAAGTAAGCGGTGACTGAAATCACGAGCAGGAGGGTACCGTGCTTCTCCGATCTGTCCTGAACTGCCAGACAAGGCTGAAGCAAAAGGATGACAAAAGCAAGTGAATAGGACTGGGCCTTTTCAAACTGAGAGAAATCGAGGGCAAATCATAAAAGAGAAGCTGACAGAAAAGTAAGTGAGATAAAAAAGATGTGGGTTTCCCATAGTCATTTCCTGTCTTTAAGTTACTTGTGACTGAACTTCTTGTCCAACTGTGTGTATAGCCTCTCATACTTCTTTGTAAGGCACTCCAAGGTCTGCACATTCACTCCAAGGAATATCGAGACCAAGACGGTCCCACTTGAATTCCTGTTCAAATTAAACATCAAACACTGACAGAGGCTTGCTGAGATAACATTAAAGAAAATAAATATATAGAAATAAATAAAATGACTGATGTCCAGCCAAACTTTTAAGTCCACTGTAGGTCTAGACGGTGGCAATTGAGGAGAATAATGGAAAGTCATACTCAAGGTACAGTTTTCTTTGATGATACCACTGGGAAGGGTAGCACACAACAAGCTCTATTGCTAAAGGGCTCCACATAAATAAATGTCTGTCTTTTATGCTTGCTCCGTACAGTTTAAAGAAACGGGAAAGAAAGAAGGATGCTGATTGTGGAATGTCATTAAGATGAAAGAGCCACGTAACGTCTTAAGACTCTCTGAATTGAGTTTTTGGCTTTGAACATTTGAGCATTTTGAATCAGTTTTAAACAGCTTTTTTTTTTTTTTTTTAAATGGCTCTTAAAAAAATGAGGGATGATTTTGAACAAATGCGGCTGTTATAAGGTAGCTCTGTTCTGTTTTCTCCCTGGTGCTTTGCCCTCACAAGCCAGCACCTTGTGGCTCACAATGGGCCAGGAAAATTGCAGCTCGTTGCAGGGAGCCGGTTGTCCATGGCGATGAGTGTTTTTTTTTTTTTTTTGATGATGACCTTCATGCATGTAGCAGCATGTCTCCAGCTGAAAGGGATTGTGGGTATTAAAAGACCCCAAGTGAGCTGACAAACATGCGTGGGATCTGGGCGGAATGTGGCTGTGATGAGTGGGAAGCAGGGACTTTAATGACCATCAAAGAAAGATCAATCAATCAACCGAGCTGTGATCACACGCAAGATAGCGGGGTAACAACAAAAGAAAAACATAATCATGTACCAAAAATCGATCTCTTTAGATTGCTGCTCAAATCATATGTGATGGCACCTGGATCACATATGTAATAATGTATCTCACCCCTGCTGTCACCGTGGGAGGTCATCAACCTACTGATGCAAGGGGCATGAGTCCAGATCATTCTCTCTGGGTTTAAAGATTTTCACGTACTTGGTGGTTTCCGACGACCCCACAATCCCCAGCATACCTAATACATACATCCTACCTATGCATGTATTACGTATGTAACTATTTACGTATGTATTTTATGAGAGCCCTGGCATTTGTTTGCAAGAAAAAAATACTGGTAAAGGCTAATGAATGAATGAATGAATGAATGAATGCATGAATGAATGCCACTGCCTGACCAGGGGGAAACTGTAAGAGAAGAGCCTGCAGGGAGCTAACTCAGGTTCCTCAAATTATGAACACATTTTATATCAAGCTGCTATTGCTATTTTTCAGTTTTTTTTTTCCAGGAGGAAAGTACAGGGACAAAGCTGGACTGGTCACACGTTGAGAGAGGAGAGTCTTTGGCCATGTGTTTGTGGCTCTCTGTGCCTGCGCTGTGGAAAGGCAGAGCTATGAATATCTTAAGGGACTCAAAGGCACCCCAGTCTCTTTGATGCAAGACGCTGGTGCGAAAAGAAGCCTTTATGAGGGTCGGGTCAGGTCCCTACTGCTTTAACTCAACAGGCTCATACATATGACTGTTACCGTAATTATTCCCTTCGGCATGGCGGTACTACTCAGCCCAGCTTCCCAGGATCTGCTTTTCCAGTAAAAACAAAAAAAAAAAAAAAACAACAGTTGCTGCTTATGATGAATCCCACATCAGAGCGGCTGGGCTGACTGACAGCCGCTAACAACCTGCGCCACTGCTAATCCACTATTATGAATCTGCTGCCTCCAATCAGATTACAGGAAACCAAGGACAGAAAAGGTAACCGAGTTATTCAGAGGCTCTGTCGGTGATTGAGTTGTCTGGAGTCGAGACCAGGACCTTGGAGCCTGTCGCGCTCATCACCGCCTGCAGACACAGGGTCTGCCGGTCCTTGGCTGTCTAACTCCCTCAGCACAGATCAGCGCTGGAGAGAGCGGTCTGGCGGATAGTGGCCATTCGCGCAGACTCTCTTTAACACAATCTTGAATTTTGGCACTGGTAAATCTCTTCAGCCCTGCTGATCACAAATTTCAACATCACCGGATGTTGGACATGCCAGAATCCTGTCAGAATCAACCACCTGCCAAATAAATAAAAAAAAAAAAACGCTTGAACAGAGACTTCTGAAAACAGACACCTCCAGTCTGCCTCTTTCAGGCCTGTCATTAATCAAAGCCATCATTAACATATTAAGCGAGTGCCAATTACACTGTTACCAGTTTGCTGCTAAGACAGTCGGGAGATTGGTTGATGGATGGTGGGCAGGCGGTTGCCCAGCAGCTAAAGGCATGGTCTCCCTTACGTTGCTAACTTGTAGCCCCAAGGTTTTCCACTCTAATCTGCAGCCACAGTAGCCACTTAGAGAAGCACTACTGGGTCCTGGGAGATCTCGCGCTCTGTCTCTCTCTCTCTTTCTCTCTCTCTCTCTCTCAGGTAAGAACCTGCAACCCTTTTGTGTGGCAGGAACACTGTGCACTCGATAACAAAAGCGCTACGGTCGTCACCCACAGCAGGCCACTGTATTTTGGGTTCCTGTGGCTTGGAAGCAGTCAGTCAGAAAGTGTGTCTTACTCCATTTGTGGACAGTGTGCAGGACAGGTCATCGTGAGCCTGCACCTAAGTCACACTCACACACTCTACCAGGAAACATTCCAACCACTTATCCAGCAAGTTTGGACAAACTTTTAAACAAATTAGATTGTGCTGTTCTTTTGATAGTTCCCATTTTAAATGATACAGCTGTGGCATGAATCTATTTCACCAGCCATTACTCAGCCATTAAAACTGTTTTGCAGTTTTGCAAACTGTTCTGTTCAATTTTATGTAATTGTTTTTTCCTGGTGTCGGTAACTTTTAATATCTTTGTTTTTGGGATTACAATGTGTATGAATTACAGAAAACATGTTATAACATTTATAACAATTTATAACAATTGTATTACAATTAAAGAACATAGTTTCCCCTATATGTTTCATATTATATATGACATAGGTCATTATCTTTGTACTAAAAAATACCATGTGATTAAAGTTTGTTTAATGTTTTTGGAGATGCGAGATGTTTTGCCACCGGTGTACCAGGTCAGTGATTCAATGGCCATGCCATAGCCTCTGCATTAGCAAAGCCAGCAGAGAGCCATGGAGCAGTGGGGTTTATGAAGGCATTATATGTCTGATATGTCTGAGGTGAGGCCTCCTCTCTCTCTCTATCTCTCTCTCTCTCTGTCTCTCATTCTCTTCCATTTATGAAAGCCTGGACTGAAAGCCCCTGAGACACAATATCACAACAGCGGTTCAGCAAAACAATATTACGATATCGAGTTATGTTGACAGCCAGAGGACATGGGTGTACCAGCTGCAGAGCTGGGGGTGACGAGGTGGGGGTCAAGTTCAGTCCCCCACCCCAAAAAAGGAATAGATGGGAACCATCCCCCACATGAGGACTGATGATGCTGCTTACACCTGAGATGGAAAGACAAAAGCACAGCCAGTGGGCAGAGACCACCGCAGGTAGCGGCACGGCAGGGTCGTAACCGTGGAAGATTGATGCTAAAGAGGGTCATGACCAATAGAAGAAGGACCCCGGGGCAGGAGCCAGGAAAAACAGATGGGTGAAAAGGTTACAGCTGGAGGAAGGAGCCGCTGGATAGATGTGATCTGGGAAGATATCGAGGTGAGACAGCATCTAAAATATGCACTCTGACAGTTTGAGGCTTCCTTCACGCCTTCCCTGACGAGGCAGTCAGTTCTCTTTTTCGAGCCGTTGTAGCCATTAATTGTGTCTAATCCCCTGGCTTCTCATTGTATCATGGTGTCTGTTCGTATTCCAGCTCAGAATGGGAAGTGGCCTTCTGCAGATGTGAGCCTTATAAAAATCAAAGATAAAAACTTTTACCAGGTTCTGGTGATGCAATCGATGCATGTGACTTGAAACATTTTCAGAGCTCTTTGGCACCCCTGACCCTTCCACTGCCATAAATGATGTAAAATATTGATTTTTTTTTCTCTTCCCAGCCACAAATGTTTCTGTTTACAGATATATCATTTGATATGTTCACTCTGGGATGTTGAGTAACTGCTTGGGAGTCAAACAGAAAGGGCTGGGGTTGACTGGAAGGGCACACTGACATCTTAAGGCCCAATCCAGCAAAACTTTCTTCCTCATTTCACTTAAAGACATACTCATGAAATGGAAAATAGACAGCGGTGATGTGGGAGTTCAAGTAACTATTTGGAAGAGTAACGGCTCGTCATTTTCTCATTAACTTTACAAACCTGGTTGCTGTGCCACATCTATGTATGCAACCTTTTTATGTAAAATATTCAATGTGCATCATGTCACTTGCAAAAATGCAAATCATTTCAGGAGGAAGTCTGAAAATGTACTTAAAAAAAAAACATTCATGCTCTCACTGCCATGCCAATTTTAGGGTCAACGGGCAACAGCATTTTCAAATTGCGCTTGTGCAGTCTGGGCTGAGAAACATCAGGGTGAATTAATTGGGCCTTGGGCCTGGCAAAATGTACTGGTGTTCCAGTGTGGATACATTGCACTCCATCAGAGTTGATTGAGTGTTCAATATATTTCTTGGTTGGAACAGCATCTTCCCCTCAACTTACAGAAGACAAGGCATGTATCAGCAGCTCCTATCAGGACACACTGTATACAAGTCCCTCTGAGAACTCCTGATCTATAATTGATATGATACATTACATTACTGTCATTTAGCTGACGCTTTTATCCAAAGCGACTTGATTAGACTAACCAAGGGCCAATCTCCCCTGGGAGCAATGCGGGGTTAAGGGCCTTGCTCAAGGGCCCAACAGCAGTGGTGTTCTTGCTGTGGCTGGACTGGGACTTGAACCACCAACCTCAGGGGTCCCAGTCATGTACCTTAGCCACTAGGCTATAGGCTGCCCCTATACAGCTATTGCAATGTTTTACTTCATATGCCCTCAATCACCAGCTAGTTGTGTTTTGCATGCCAACAATTCAGACATGTTAATAAACTGCTGAAGCAGTTCCGATCACTTTGCCCCGCCGTCACCCCACGTATGATTCGAACCTGCAGCCCATCGCTTATACGCCCAGTCTCCTGACAACAGCCGGCTGAGACCGCGCGACACAACCATCTCTATTAAACACAGGGTCCCGCAACAGACAGAAAGCGCAACGCACACATTATTAAAAGTCTGTGTCAGTGATTCTGTCACAAAACAAAAGCGTTCCTTATATTGAACTAATACACCTGAGCAACGTTATCAATTATCTTCTTCTAAATTAGTATTGGCTGTTTCCATGACATTATCTGCCCTGTCTTCTGTAGAATAATGTGTGAGCTTGTGCTGAGGCATTTAAACAGTGTCTAGCAGATGAAGCAGAACATATACAGTAATCATATACAATACATTTACTAATCTGTAACTAATGAGCACAACATTCATCATTCAGTCAACCACTGTATTTTACTTCTTATTTCATGGTGATAAACGAGTGGATAATAGTTTAAATGAGTGTGTCTGTAGTACCCATTTTAGGGTGAAAAGGGCTTTTGCTCTTTCCTTAATCTCGCATAACCCCCTGTTGTATCTTAGCCAGTCAAAAGCTGCTGTCAAAGGGTGGGGCTCCGATCCTCTCTGGTCGTCTCCATCCGCGTTAGAGGTACTGAAGACCCACTTTACTTTATTGTACACTGGGGAACCAATGAAACTCTCCGATCGCTTCCGGAAAAGCTCAACGAGAATGAGTTTTAACAGTTCCCCGGTATATTACAATTGATCCTGAATAACACCCTGAAATAACACTTCAAGAACCGTGTATATGACTATCGCCTTAACGTAAATATATTAGCACTTGATTATTACATAATGCTGTTTTAAAGCAACATTGTCAGTTTTATATAATTGCAAGCATGCTTATGAGGAGAACTCGATGATTTCGACCCCAGTGGGTGGAGCAGCGTCGCACATAGGATCTAAAGTTGTGAATGGAAATTCCGTACATTGTAACCAACGGGAAAAAACAAGCATCTGAACCCCGAGTCCGCTTTTCTTTCAAAGCTGAAACCACGTAGACATTCTAAACATTTAAAACTAAAGGAAACTGCATAAATTAAGTGCATTGGGCATGGCATCATAGCTTTACCTGAGTCCGTATACCTCGGTCTGGCAAGATCGCGAAAATAATATATGAAATCCAAACAGTTGTCACTTTGCACTTCGCCCTTAGAGCAGAGATCCGACAAGAGTTCCAGTGCCTTTTGACAAATCTCGTCCTCTCTGTCGCCTGGCATTTCCCTCCAGCATCCTTCTGAAGAGAGGGGCTCTCCGGGCAGTTCCGCGCCACTCCGACCGCCTAGGCACCGTCCACCGATACTTTGCGCAGCCGCTCAATCCTAAGCGAACTTCATAGCAGCGCTGCTGGTCTACAAAACCAATGCAATGTACGTTCTGAAAACCTTATCTTCTTTCCTTGGTTTTGGACATGCACTCGTTTCCGTCCTTGTACGAATATACTTATTCCACCTCTCAAGTTATGTTTCTCAGACGGTTTGTTTTATGTTATGATAGGTCCCGTTATCCACCACAAAACCACAGAATAAGGATGGATAAAAAAGTAGGCTACCACTGGTTGAATTGACGAAACGCAACGCAGCTGAAGGCAACGCGCTGTCCGAGAGCGCAGGGTGCTGGATCTCCGCGCTTGCTCAGAGTGTGAATGAGCAGCGCAGGCTTCGCTCGCTTATTTCTCAATGCGAGCGCCGAGGGACTTCCTGCGCTCCAGCTCAAACCGCTCACCTCATTACAGAGAGCGCTCTGCCTCCACAGCGCTCTCTGCTTTGTAGTTCTGCAGCATTCGAGCGCAACATAATTTAACATAAATGCGTGCCACCTTCCAGACCCTGTAATGGCGAGTTTAAATTAGGCAAAGCAGCTATGCAAAATACAAACATTAACGCTCCTCCCAACGAAAAAAGAAGCAGGAAATCTTGGAAAACAAAGTGTAAAACAAGCACTCGATTTAAAGCTAAATATTTTTCGAGTGTAATTTTAATTGATCTGCTTTGCTGTGAATGATTGCATGTACATTATAAAAGCGACAATAACGTGTCGTTTTGCAATCAGCAAACGCATTTGGCTCCAAAGTCACATCACAGCCGTTATACTTGTTGCTGGTTGAGCTTGGCTGGACGCCATCTGCTAACATTTGCATGAGACTATTTCCACGCAAGCTGGTTTTAATTCAAGTTTAACAAAAGCTTGACTTGCCACAACAAAAAGTGCACCTGTTACCATTACAGAGATGCAAATTGGCTTTACAACTCAATCTGCATACACTTGTTTACTAACGCATTAGTTTTTACCCAGCTCCATAAATGGTGATTGTGTAGTGCAAGGGTCACAGTGACTCGCAGCCATTGAGCTTGGCATGCAATTGATTGATGGTCAGAGGTCTCCGGTTCCCTCTCTCGAATTCTGTCAGTATATGTTACACATAACACAACCTTTCAGAGAAAACAGAAGGTGACAAGTCCTCCCCTGGGCAGTAAAGACGACGCATTCGCCCTTACAGTATATTTTAAGCCGTGGCGGAGGCCAGGCGCCTAAGGCAAGAGGGCTATTGGGACGTCGTCCCTGAGATACGACCCCGAAAAATAACTGACATTATCGAAAATCTCAAGAAGCAACGCACACACACACGCGCGCAATGATTACTCAGTGATATAAATGTGCGGATCCACCAGCAGTTCTTGGCCACAGGCTGAAATGATAGCAATATTAATAATTCAAGAGATAACCCTTTGCAAAGACCTATCTCCAGAGGTGCATAAAATAGACACCTGTGGGCTATGAAGTATAGTGAAGAACAGTGCGTATCGGTAAGGTACTGAGAGCCACGGTGAAGATCTGAAGTAAAGATTAACCCTGTTTCAGAAGAGTCAATGCAGAATGTGAACCAACGTTCAGTCACTCACTGCATGATTGCAGTTATTAGAAGACATTCTTCATTCACGTGCATTAAGAGCATCAGTGGCCATTTCTCAACCAATCACAAGGCAGTTTGACTTGCGGTCTAATTTTGGCAGAGGTGTTTTAAAATGTTCAAGTTTAAACACCGTGCAGAAGAGGGGGGAGAAAATCGACAGAGGCACCTACAGGGGACGAGATTCATCGATCCAGAAAGGCGAAGATGAGGCGGATTCGGGTTGTTTCCTTAAATCAACATTTAATTACAACATCCAGGCATATGCACAAAGACAGGCCCTCCCTTAGGTGCATCAGAGTCAGATGGGTGAGACTCTGCGGGCAGTGGAGGGCACGGGGAAAGCTGAGACAGGCATGACTTTGGCAAAATCTAAATAGGATCAGTCTTGTCATTTAGACCATGAGGGATATGTTGAGGGTATGGATACGGGAAAGGCGATCGGCACAGCTCACTCTGAGATACTCGGTGAATATGAGGGATATGTTGAGGGTATGGATACGGGAAAAGCGATCGGCACAGCTCACTCTGAGATACTCGGTGAATATGAGGGATATGTTGAGGGTATGGATACGGGAAAGGCGATCAGCACAGCTCACTCTGAGATGCTGGGTGAATGTGTGCCCAGGTGTCTAGCTCAGGCGTTTTGGATTGATATCCCTGGCCCGGCGGTTGGAGCTCAGACAGAATTCCCTCTCTGTTCTGGGTGCCAAGGCTCCGAGCAAACAAGGCCGTGACATTGACAGAGGCCTAATAAGCATCTTTCCCAGGGTGCCTGGCATCGGCTGACAGCTGGGACAGTCACCTGGGCTTCTGCCATTCCAGCCAGACAGCTCTCATATCAGATTAGCTGATGCTACAAAATTAGAACCAGGTTCTTGTCCACAGAGAACCTAATGACTCTTCACTCATACTCCCGTGGACCTTCCCTGGCAGCATCTAAAGAAGTTGAATATATCGTAGAGCAAGACTTCACATGCTCACAGCAGCATTAGCTACCATCGTTCTGTCTACGACTGTTTGGTTTGAACAAGTTGATAGACTTTGCACTCCCCAATCCAACGACATGATTAGTTCAAGTCTGTAAGTCTCCAGTAACACATAATGATATGTCTGCTTATTTTTGGAGTGCATCAAGCCCTGGCTGACCCCATCATAAGTTTAATTGTGGTGCTTCAATGTGGCTTATCTTGTTAAGAGACATTTCCAGTGTATGGACAGGTGCTACAGCCTGGTATCAATTCCAGACTGTACCAGTGGCAAATGAGACCAGAAACACTGCAAGGTGATGCATACTTAGCCATAGTTAGCCATAAGCAGCAGTAGCATAACCCTGTGACAGATGAATTCGGTTGTTGTGGGGTGACTACGGCTAATTGCAGATCTGAATCCCCTGTTGTTGATTGGTCATTGGCAGCTGGTCTGTACAAAACACATTAGCAGAGAATTAACTCTTTATTCTCTGAGATTAATAAGGGCAGGGCAAAGTGAACGGGAGGATTGTGGAATGGGTGGTCCAAAGAAGGAAAGCATCTTTCTGATGGATAGTGTGTGCTTTGACCAAGGAAGCCACAGAAATGAAACTGGCCTAAAAATACATTTTAGTGTTTCAAAATGGAGAGAAAGCACATCTTTCTAAAAATTTGACTCTGAAGACCACCCGTTTATATAATAGAGAGAGACCACAAACACAATGAATACCTGTCTTTTTGTGCTTGTAAAGCAGGGCTTGGAGTGCACTCTGAACACAGACTATACCTGTAATGAGTCTGCATTTTTAAGTGTATGTGTATTTATATGGTCTTTTTTCAAAGCAATATCTTAATTTGCTATAACATTCTGCTGGAAGTGCACTGTAAAAGCAATGTGTGTGTGTGTGTGTGTGTGTGTGTGCGTGTGAGTGAGTGACTGTGTGTGTGTGTGTGTGTGTGTGTGTGTGTGTGTGTGCTCATATGAGTATAGGAAGAGCATTTGTGTGTGTGCATGTGCGTGTGAGTGAGTGACTGTGTGTGTGTGTGTGTGTGTACATGCCATTTATAATGCGCAAAGGAGCAATTTTATTTTTTTTTAATAATGGAAGTTAGTCATGCAATCTAGCTATTAGTCAGACAGCTAGGTATTATCTCAAATTTGAGAGCAGCTGGCAGTGTGGAACAAAAAAGATATTCAACTGAAAGTATGCGGTGCTACATGAGCATATGAATTATGCATAACTTGTTGCGTTGTATTTGATAAGGGGTTTGCTGGCACACAATGTAAGTAATATGTGTTTACCTCTCCTAGCCATGCCATGCAGGTTTCTCCCATTGAAATGCGGAATCACTTTCATTCTCAAAGAATGTGGAGAGGAATCCATCAATCTTCAGATCTATTTAAATTCACTCTTACAGACAAACTGCTTTGAATTACAATGATTGCAAATATGGGAGCCATTCAGCTTAATTCTGTCCAATCAGCTGTTGAATTTAATTTAATTTATATATTTATTTATTTGTTGTGTTTCTTTTTACCCACAAAGCCCATGGTTAAGTGATCAAGAAAATTGCACCCTGCATTCTGTTAAAATGGCACTTTCACAAGCGATCAGTTTTTGTATAATTTCAAATGTAAGGACTTCAGAATGTGGTGAATTTTTCTGAAGACTGAATGCATTCCCACTACAATTGTATCTTACTGCAGAGACAGAAATGCACAACATGAAAAATAAAACAGATGATTTGTTGTACATTAAATGTTGTTGCTAAATATATAATTTCAGCATCTGTGGTTGCCAGAAAAAAAAACACATTTTCACATAATGCACTGGCATTTGAGGTATTTTTTCTGCAGTGCTTTCACACATCATCTCCAGTAAAATGTTATTACCAGAGGAATAAAGGCGGTGTTTCATTCGTGCATTTTTAGTGTGTTTGTACTGTGGTACTTCAAAATTAAGCCATCCTTCTTGGTTTGAACAAATGTGTGCCAATGAGCTAACATAGTATCCAATGACAGGATCTACAGAGTCAGAGTCAGCGATTTCCTGTGAATGATGTGAATGAGAGGATTGCCCTATGGTTGGCGTAGTGGTCAATCCATGGACCCTGTGAAACCAAAATCCCAGCACGGTGACTGGGGCACAGTGTTACTGAAGGGGACCTCTTGTGGATGACACGTCCACCCGGGGTCCTTTAGCCTGATTTTCTTATGTTTTGGTGCCACTACAAGACATATATTGTCATTGGTACAGACCTAAAGATGTCATGGCACTTTGTGAAAGATTAGGCTTAGTAACCTAAGTGTCCTGTTTGGATTCCCAGAAATTAGGCTCTCTGTGGCCTCATTGTCACCATCCCTCCATCTGATTGGCTTCTCAATCCCTCACATTCTCCTCCCGCCGTCTCATTGGCTGCATTACCCCTTATTTTACTTTTTTTTGCAATCTGATTGGCTGCACAATCCCTTGTAATCTTTCCCCACTGTCTGATTGGCTCCACAGTAAAAGGATATGTCTTTTTAAATAATTTTAAAAAGATAAATTGAAAAAAAAAACACTTTAATGTGCATTTTCATTCAGAATGGCTGTTTCTGGGTGCCCCATTTTTCAATAAAAATATTGAGACATGCTTATGTTAAGAATGAATGCGATTAGCATTGTGGGATTCAGTGGAGTGTATTGTGTGGGCGGGTCTGATCGCTGTGTCTACAGCCACTGTGTCTACAATCTGAGCTCAGCCATCAAAGACAGGGGGCCGGCTGAACTGAGACGAGCTGGCCTTTGAAATGCACACCAGACCAGGAACTGGATTAAGGGGGGAAAAAAACACAAATCTTATACTTTTTTTCGATTTAAAACCAGAGTGAGGATTAAAGGAAAAACACAGTCACTTCTAAAGGTTGCAAGGAATATACGCAGAGAATACTCACAGCAGTGGTATCACAGGTTTTCCCTGGTTAAAATAGATAAATAAATAAATTTAAAATAAATAGAATTTCTCACTTTCGTTGGCAAATTTGCTGCTGCGCATCCAACACCTGCAGCATCCGTTGGCAGATGAACACCAAAAATAGCCTGCGCAGTCGTGATAACAGAAGCAGCCCTGATGTTACGCTAACATTAAGTGTGCCAGAAGGACTTAACATCCCAGCATAATGGTATATATCACTCAAGCTGTAAGGCTGTTTTAGGCCCGCCTCTCAGATGTAAAGTAGGCCCAGGGAGAGAGACAGAGATAGAGAGAGAGAGAGAGAGAGAGAGAGGGGGGGGGGAGAGAGAGAGATACCGGGGGAGAAACCCTGGCACTCAAAGCAGAGATGAAATGTGGAGCGAAAGTGTGTGTGTTTGGGTGGAATGGGGGGAGGGGGAGGGCAAGCGAAAGTAGATTGTGAGAGTTCCTTCAAGTCTGCTTCTCTGGTGTCCATGGCAACTAATACACAAAAAGTGTCTCTTGGTGAATCTCTTTCTTGTGCCCTTACATAAACAATTTATATCCCCCATGGGCACTACAACACTGGAAAAAAAAACGCAGGATGAAGTATTAAACATTTGCAATGATTTCCTGTCGTCCTCTGGAAATGAAGACTCTGGAGAGGGTGCAGAAGAGGCTCGTCCCTTTGCTTTCCGCGCCAGGGAGGGGCTGGCTCTTGTGTTTTAATTAGGGCCTCCTACCCCGGCGTGGGAGCTATCCTCCTCTCGTCAGTGCATTTAATGGGAAGGAGCCCTGCCAAGTCTCCTCCACGGTGATGCAGATTCACTGGACCCACTTATTTTATTAACCACCACGCAGTCAGCAGGACAGGCTTGCATTCCTGTCCCTCCCCTGGAGGCGGGGCAGTAAGAGATTGGTGCAATGAAATGTCAATCAAAATCCCTGTCCAATCACTGCCTTATCAGGCCCAGCCTTGACATTCGAACTGCGCAATTATAGCTTGCTTCAGGGAGGGCAGTGGTGGAACAGTGGCTCAGTGGTCGTGGGGAGGGATAACATGGCAATGAAGAGTAATGGAACAGGGCCGGAGTGTGCTCTCTGCAGTCCCGGGCAATTAACAGCGCACCCCTTAGCGAAGAGGGTAATGGCTTCATTACAGACTCAGCTGGAGTATGGAGAGTGAAGGATCAAGGCTTTTATGTCGCACACCAGAGCCCTAGCGCTGCTGCACGCGCATGCCTTTAGACGCAGGTTACCTTACCTGATAAGTCAGGTGGCAGTCAGCAGAGGAGTGCTGCAGTTTATCTGTGAAAGCTACAGCTGAGATGCCATGCCTCCTGGAAATACAGACAGATAGAAAACAAACACATGGAGTTTTTTTTCTATATTGTTAGCATGTCAATATGGTCACAGGCTTTAAGGATTTAATTACAGGATTGTCAAATTTCTGACTATAATAACATTCTTATAGTTTTGTTTTGAAATTTCTATGAAATAAAATATGAACCTAGTGAATGCTTCTTTTAACAAACAATGTGTTTTTTTGCGTGATTCTTCAGATTTGCATCAATTTATGCATTGCTTTCTCTCTTGTTTTTGTCACTGAGTCTTGCTCTTTGCACCCCAGCTCACAGAGTAAAATATTCAGTGTTAATGTAACTCTAATAAAGTTAACACAAGTACCAAAGAGATTACATGTATTCTGTCTGTCATTGATAAAGGTATTTTAACACTGAGCAGTGTTGAGCTCTGGGGGGCTGTGCGTTTCATTGTGCTTCATCTTTAGAGAACCACCTGGCTGATGCCCCATCAAAAGATGGCGGCGCCACTGATTCACAAGCCAGACTGTAAATATACATGAAATCCAACACCTGTGAACAAGCTTTGATTTGTTTCAGCTTCCAGCGAGATTTTGCTTTCATTAAGGAAATTTTATTGGTAAAGCTACAATTTTATATGCCATTAAAGCTTAGCTTTAACAGCCACCATGCAATTCACCATCAATTAACTGGATTTATCCATTTTCTGTCTGGAGCCCCTAACAAATGTTTCTGTGCTATGCCAAAAAACATTTACTAAATCCATTTTAATGAGGGTAATATTAAAAATAGCAACAAAAAAGTCAGTAGCTGTGAGCCTAACGAAGGCACCAGCTTGGAAATGGAATATCTAGTGCTATGTTTTAAGCATACGCTGTGGCTCCTTTGCCTGCTTCTATGTGCCTGGAGCTAACAGGTAGGGGCCGATACACCTGGAAGTATGACACCTAACCTTCTCACATTAGTCACTGTCAGCTGCACAGCCAGGCTGAGTTATTCCTGCGAATTAACACGTTCTTCCAGACCGGGTATATCGAGAAACGAAAGTCTATTAAGGGTGAGGGGGCTTAGGAGGCTCGCAGCACTGGGGGATGTTGAATCATGTTTGAAATGAAACGGAATGCACAGTGTTACTCAGTGATGAATAAGTCAAGCTCAGCCGTGCCTTCTTCCTGTTAAATAATTCTGTGGAATGACGTTAACCGACGGATGGGGAAGTGAACGGAATTTAGGTTCTCATTGATGGCGTAACTGTGGCTAAATTCAGTGGGGGGATTTCCGTTGTGGGTTCTCTCCGCAGTGATTCATCACCAATGAAACGTATTCTTCATTTCGTATACACGAACCTTTTTATTAGACGCGGTCTGTGATGTTGTACACTGAAGCGGAGCCGTGGGGAGGTGTTGATAGGGCAGTGGGACTATTCGGCGTTGACGCTCAGGTTCATGTCGCAGGGGCTTTCCCCACAGCGGGTTGTGGGTGGCTTTGGCAGCGGACCTTATCCCAAAGCACCACGGCTATGACCACATGTGGCCCTGTGGTTCACTCTCACGCAGCTGCGGTTGCACCTCACAGCCATGATGTACATGCAGCCAGTAAAGGGGGGGGGGGGGGGGAAGCAGAGTCGGAGAATAGCAGGTAGCACTTCCTGTCTGAGGGCACTGACCAACCAATCGTGAGTGGAAGGCTCTGATCTCAGCGAATCACAGCCCATGCCCTAGGGGGCTTTGAGAGCCGGAGAAAATGTCCTTTTCAGGTGGCTGTGCGGAATCAGGCCTATGCACTGGTTAGAACTGTGCTTCAGCTCAACATATCTAACCGGGAAGTATTGGCCTTATCGTTAGTTTAAACTGCCGTTCGGCTCAGTGGACTAGACCAAGAGCTATCAGCCTGTCTTCTGTGTTTGATGCTGGTTATAACTGCACTTCAGCTTCTCCCTTACAAAAAAAGAATTATATAAAAGAAAATATCTCCTTTTCTCGAGCGGTTTTGGTTACAAACATTTTGCGTGTGAAAAAGGTGTTGCTAATAATTGAATCCTGAATTTCTCATATGTGAACAGCTAAGCTCACATTTTATTTCTCATGTGTGAATATGTTAAAACAATTAACACCTGTACAATGTCCAAAATCCTCACGTGTCTGGGATAAAAACCCCAATATTTAGGTTTTTTTAACAGCGGAAACTGAATTTCATGTGTTTTTATGAAGCATCAGATATAGCCTACGCGCTAAATTTAACTGCTGTTGATCAACTCCTTTCCCCCTCCATTTCTGTAAGTTTGCCGTCGTTCCGTGGAAAAATAAAACTACACTCTCCATTGCTGTTATATCTCAGCATGAAGACACGGAATTTGCTGAATTTTTTAACAGCAGCATTTAAAATGATCACTGTCAGAGGGCGCTTTAAAAAGACACACAAGGTGAAATTATCAGAAAATAAAACGGGATAATCCTCTGGCTGGGCGTCCCGGGTAGTAAATTAACCTTGTCAGGCCCTTGACTTCATATATATTTTTTAACTCGAATGCCTCAGTGACAGAGGAGCGGGCGGCTTCGTTTGATTGGCCAGTCTTAAAGGCCCATTTGACTCATACTCACATTTTGTGGCTATATATCGCCTCCTGTATTCTGGAAAGGGTGCTGCACCGTGACCTGTGACCAAAACTGGACATCTCAATGGGAGAATGAGTAACTGGACTGCAAAAGTCAATTTTCTAACTGCCCAAAAACAATTTCCCTGGTGTTGTGACTTATTGTACTGCATCTGTTACAGATGTGATGAAAATATCCCGTGAAGTTACTGATTACTATTCTATGCCTACGTTTTACAAGTATGTCTTTCAGTTACGCTAAGGGTTAGGGTTAGGCTATGATTAAGGTTAGGGTTAGGTTGAGGTTATTGCTAGGGTTAGGTTGGCATTAAGGTTAGGGTTAGGCTATGATTAAGGCTAGGGTTAGGTTGGCATTAAGGTTAGGGTTAGGCTGAGGTTAGGGCTAGGGTTAGGTTGGCATTAAGGTTAGGGTTAGGCTGAGGTTAGGGCTAGGGTTAGGTTGGCATTAAGGTTAGGGTTAGGTTGAGGTTAGGGCTAGGGTTAGGTTGGCATTAAGGTTAGGGTTAGGCTGAGGTTAGGGCCAGGGTTAGGTTGGCATTAAGGTTAGGGTTAGGTTGAGGTTAGGGCTAGGGTTAGGTTGGCATTAAGGTTAGGGTTAGATTGAGGTTAGGGCTTGGGTTAGGTTGGCATTAAGGTTAGGGTTAGGTTGAGGTTAGGGCTGGGGTTAGGTTGACATTAAGGTAATGGGTTGGGTTGAGGTTGGGGTTAGTATATGTCAAGGAGATTATCTTGCAGAAAGAAGTGTGATAGATGGTTGAATACCACTCATTCTTGAGCTGCAGAGCTGAGTAAAGCAGAATGAGAAGGTTTTAGAAAACAGTGATCTAGAAAGTAATGGTTCTCGACCTGTATCTCTGGGGACCTCTGTATACTTGACATGCATTTGAAATACAATATTAACCTACAATGGGATCCAATGAAACCCTTTTTTGATGAGGAACCTAAAAGAAGTGATCGTGAAACTGACACAGACCTCACGGAAGGCTGATCACAGTGCTAATACATGACCAGCTAAGATCAGCCCGCAAAATATGGTTGCCAATTACTCCAAAGTTGCATACACATCTATTGTGCCATTAGGAGTTGTAGATCGGAAATAAAGAAAAGGAAAAAAGCAAGCGCAATTTTACAGTGGCTGAATATAATCTGACAATTTAATGACCCCTTTTATGTGGGCATGTATTTAGTAAGCTCCTGTAGCTACATATAGTCTTCTGGCACATACATTTTGGTAAATCCTTCGGCATATTTTCATTATCATGTGACAGTATATAATATGATATTACAAAGATCGGGTCCCAGGCCATGGAGGAGGAAACATTTTTAGTGGAGGAAATGGGAAGTTTTTTTTTGCTTTTCAGGATGCACCACCTAGCAACGATGAAAGTGTGGCAGACAGAGTGTCAGGCTGATAATTGATTGAAAAACTTGACACGCACATGGAGGGGTGAGAACTTGAAACAATGAAAGAGATGAGGGAAGCCGAAAGGTCATGCATACTGCAATGGAAGGTGACTTCTGGTGTGTAAATTGGCTTGCTATCTTGTCTACATACAACATGCAAAATGTTACTATATTTAAACACTGCAGACTGCAGCAGCTCCAAAGGTGAACCTACACACAGATATTCCACTCTAAAATATTCTGCATTTCCCAAAGAAAATGTGTAAATGTTTCTGGGCACAGACGGATAAAATGTCACTCTGTGCCTTTATTATTTTATATGCTGTGATTCAAGGCTTGCCCCCCCCCCCCTCCCTCCCCTTCCCTCCCCTTCCCTCCCCCCTCCACATTACTACCCCCTGCGGGGTTTTAGCTCACTGCGAAAAGAGGATCTTTCAGGATCATAAAACAGGGATAAGCTACAAGTGTCATCGCCTTATGATTAGAAAACAGAGAGGAGATCAGCCAATCTCAGAAGATTGTGCTAACACTCAACAGAACAGTACCATCTGTGATTGGTGCAGGCTTTCTGGTCATGTGACCAAAATGTATCAACCAATCACTGCCTGCCTTACTGCCTTGGTGGTTACCAGCTTACCGTGCGGTTGCAAGAGTGTATGGTATTGGCACGTCTTCCTCCATCTCTGTTTTAGTGTCCCTGGAGGGATGACATTGATGGGAGCACCTTTGAAATAAGTAAGCTTGCAGAATTCCCAGGAGAGAAGCAGCACATGGAAAGGAGGAATTCTCATCCTTTCCAACAGTCAACATAGGGGGAATTCTCCCCTCCCCCACACCAAACCCAGCACCCACTACACATCGCTCTGCTCCCTGAAGGATTCTTCCCTCTCCATGCTGAGAAATACAGTCATTAAACACAAATTTGGTTGTTTTTTTTTTTTTCGCCCAAATCTGTCCGGTTATTGGAATTTAAGAAAAAAAAGAAACCCAAGAAAAAGAAAAGATTAGGTGTTGTGTTCTATTAGCTTTCAAGCTCAGCTGCCGCCAGTTTGTTGACGCTTGGAGGGGAGAGAACTCCGTCTCGCCTGTTGTGAGCCGCAGCTTATTGCTTCTGCAGATGGCTGCTTTTCTGTGCATTTGTGATTTGCGGATGACCATCCTTCTTACAGAGCTGTTGTTTATGCAACAGTCTCA
This sequence comes from Albula glossodonta, assembly GCA_019788955.1. NCBI lineage: Eukaryota > Metazoa > Chordata > Actinopteri > Albuliformes > Albulidae > Albula > Albula glossodonta. The sequence continues at coordinate 1,219,838 of JAFBMS010000075.1, read as the reverse complement.
GAGAGCTTTTTGACTTTGATGAATAGGGGCGTACTGACACAAGACACTGCTGAAACCCTCCTAGAATCTGATCCCTGGGTTTAGATCGCTATCCAATCCTGGTACACTGCTTTGCATCAAAAATGACAAAAAATGTCCTTTTATCTACAACATTTAAATCTTTCTGAACTTGAAGGAGGTCACTTTGTGCACTTGTGGTTGGCTGAGTGTATCTATAGTCCAGAAGTTGGAACGCAATGTGTCCCTGTCCACTTCGGGATTTTGTAAGTCAAATCTGATCATAAAGCATCTTTTCTGCATCTACACCTGTCAGCGCACATGGTCATCATGTTAATACATCGAATGTCATATACGAGGTGTGGCTATTAAATAATGAGAGTAAAGCTGTAATTCAATTTTAATGAAGAAACAAAACATTTGGTAGCCATTTTGTTCAATTTCACCAAAAATTTCCAGTTGACGCGTTGCTCGATTTTTGAACTGACCGTTTTTACGAACAGGGTAACAGCGAACTGAAGATGTGAGCAGATTGAAACTTTCATGGGTTGTTTATGCTTGCCCATTGGTCAATGTATACCACGTGGTCCATGCATGTGCACTGCGGTTCGACTTAGATAAGCTCAGTCTTGTTATTTAATAGCCTCACCTCATATACCATAATACCAGGTATAAACAGGGCCTTGGAACAGTGTTAATAAACATGACGAATAGGGCCCTTCCACAGTCAGCGCAGAGCGTTTGGGGAGTAAGTCCCTGGGCATATTCGGGTATAATAAGGCTGAAATTGGCCCTCTGCCACAAGCTCAGAGATGAGCCATGTCTCACAGGGGACCCTCAAAGCAAGGAACCCCAACATTTCCTCAAACTTCGTGCTTCAGTCTTACTAAATACATACCTGTGTGTCGTCCACCTCCCATCCCGGTCCGCTTGGGCCATACACATTACAGTCGTCTACAGTGAATCACACAGCCCGTGCGCTGTTCCTGTTCAACACCTTCATTCCTCAACTGAGTTCATGTCGTACACCACTTTGGGCCAAACACTGACTCTACCTGAGCAGGGAGCTACACTCACTGTGGGTTAATTATCTACGCTGTAACATATAAACTCATACACACATGCATTCGCACACATACACACACACACATGCACATGCGCACACAAAAGGCATTGCTTCACCTTAAAACCAAGTAAAATGAGTCAGATTTTGTTTCTGGATCATTCTCTTCTTAGTCTGGATTTTTAATTCACTGCTGAAATACCAGTGGACTCTCTCTATTTTTTCCAATTATCAACAGCAATGGCAGTTTAAAAAGCAATGGCAATTTACATAATGCTATATAAATGCACCATATAAATTACTTTTTTGTTTCATATTGTATGATAGAATTTATAATGCAATTTAAATGCAAAACTCCATTCTGTCTATTGTAATATATTTTGCTCAATTTGCTCCTTTACCTGAACTTTTCCAGATTCTTTTTTTTAATAGCTCCTAAAACTTTTAAAATGCACAATTCACTAACAGATGAAAACATCACCTGAATCACTGTTATGACCCATTGCTGATCTGCCAGTCTGTTTATGCTTGATTAGGGCCTGAAGGCTATGTGGCAAGCCAGTACAATGCTCCTCTGACCCTTCTGAAAACCCTCCAAAGGCTTGTGTAAATAATTAAGCGTGTCGAGCCAAAGGGCTGAAAGAAGCTAGTCCAATATTGTGTGGATTTCATATCATGGCTGCAAAGCGTCGGAGCTCCAGGGTGACGAACAGAAATGATCCTATGGGGGACACCGCACTTTCCTCAGCTTTGACTCAAACCCATTTTCTCTATTTGCACATCGACACAGGGGCGAGAGAGAATCGGAAAAGTGTTGATTCTCAGGTACACCTGCGACCGGCCGTCTGTGACACAGCTCTCCAGTCTGCAGACAGAGATGCCATTCTTCAGTGGACACTGTACAGTAAATTATATTTTCCACCTCTGAACATTCACAGGAAGTTTGGGAGTTTGGGTTAACAAGTCATAGGGGAGAGATGTTTCATTTTCACCAAAAAATGAGAGGGCCTACCATGTAGTATCAGTGACTCAAAATATGTGGACCAATGGCTACACTGACTGTGGAAAGAAAACAAAAACATTTTTGATTGGTTGAAAGAAGTGAATGACTGAGAGCTCAGTGTTGCTCCACCCTAATGTGGTTCATAAAACAATCACTAAGGTAACCGTCTCCAAAATGAGTACATGTCCACTTTCTTAGATGGTCCATGAATATCGTTCTTTAAATTAAGTCACAACAAACATTGCAAGTCCTTAGAATGTTATTCAGTTGTGTTTGTCCCCATTAAAAGTTTGAATATGAATTGTGGATCATCTTTGATGTAAATTTTATCAGGAGGAAATTATTTCTTCACACTTCAATTAACAAATGCTCAACACCTGAAAGAGCAGGTGGTTCCATTAATGTGCTGTAAGCAAGCAATTTAACATTATTCTGGAGGTGATTATACGAGGGAACATAGGCAGTGACAGCATTTATTTGAACATACAAAGCATTAATTAGCCTGTGAAGGACCACTAACACTGCTTACACATCCAATTATGCAGCAGCTCAGTTTCATTTTCAATCCTATTTTCAAGAAAATATAATCAATTCATTGAATTTGAACTCCAATTAGACAGAGGTGGTAAACAGCACTTGCACAGAAGACTAGCCCATGCCACACACAACTTTCCTGTGCATTGTAAGAATGCTTAAAAACAGCTGAGTAAAATCAACTTGGTAAAATCAATAATTTATTTATTAAAAGCACAAGCACATACAAGTGCCAGTCTTTCCAACTCTCGCTCCAGTCCTCAATTGTCACTTTTATAAGCCTCACAGCCAATTACACCTGACTTCAATCAGTCAGGTTTTGCCGATATTTTAACAAGGTACAATTAACACCGGTTAAAGCTTTAGGTAAGGGCCACTCCTTCACATCCATAGAGAAGGTGTTTTATCCCGCGTTGCTCATACAGCTTATTCGGATCCTGGAACAAGCAGCTCATGCTGGAAATGGGTGGGTAGTGGAGCTTGTTAAATATTTAGCGTCTGGCTGTGCTCACGGGCAGTGTCTCTCTTGTAAGACCTCCAGTGATCTGCGGTTAGCTTTGAGAGAGTGACACTGCTTTGCCTGCCTGGGAAATAGCAGGGCTGTAAATGGAAGCTTGAGGCCTCTGATCCAGAGCCAGTGTCTCGCCTACTAGAGATTACGCCTCTGGTGTAGAGAGCTTAACTGCACCGCGGAGAAGAAGGCACTCAGCTAGACGCTCCGATCGACCAGTCCCGTTCTGCGAATCAGAGTATTCTGAGCATCGTGTTCATGTTGGCTGTGTGAAAAGGTGTTCTAGGTTGGTTTTTTTTTTTTGCAGGTATAAAGAATCCAGTAAAAAGATAAAAAAATAAGATCTGCTGCTGCCGATGATGATGATGATGATGATGACTTCACGCTTATATATTCCTGGTATTATATGGCGCTGTCAAGGAGCACTGCATTCCTGATGGGGCTGGTGTGTATCCATCAGGGTTTTGTTTCCACCACTTACCCAGGCTCAATTGGATAATTAACTACATACAGCAATGACAAGTTTATGCATTGATTAAACAGCAATAAAACTGTTTTTATAGGGACATGAGAACAGCTGGCATTTCCTAATATTTTTTTTCAAAAATATCAGACCACATGAACGAGTAATGAAGTAATTAGGAGCAGAAGTCGATGTGAAATCGAATGGCAGAAGCGACCCTCCAGCCCACCATTGCAATTTAATGTGATAATGAAATTACTCAGGAACAGGTCAAACACTGTACAGAGTTCTCATCTACAAGTGACAAGTGGCACCGACCACCCACCCTTCCACCCCCAACCCCCTGCTGTGATTGGTCGATGGGGCTGTCCTGCTGGAGGTCTGATTGGATAGTAGATGGTGATGCTGTGGCTGTGCTGGGCTCCACAGGACAGCATCTGGGGAAGATAACAGTGTTCTCACCCAGCTGTTAGCCTGGCTGCTCAGGTCTGCAGGAGAGCGGCCAAATCAAGCATCTCTCTGCCTCCCGCCATCTGTGTGTGTGTGTGTGTGTGTGTGTGTGTATACACATGTTTTTATCTGTGTTTCTATATGTATGTGTGTGTATGTACATGGGTTTTAATGAGTGTTTATGTATGTATATTTGTGTATCTGTGTGTGCGAGTTTGTGTGTGCATATGAATTTATGTGAGTGTGTGTGTGTGAGTGTGTGTCCATGTGTGTGTGGATGTTTGTATTAGTCTATGTGTGTGTGTGCGTGCGTGTGTGCCCGTGTGCGTGTTCACGTGTTTCTGTGATTGCCATGGCAACACAAAGGCTGTCAAAACCCGGCCTCTCACAGTGGAAGATGATCTACAGGAGGTGGAGTGGGGTGGGGTGGGGTGGGGGCGGGGGGTTGGGGAGAGCCCAAACCATAACCAGAAGCCAATTCTTGTCGAGTAACCCTTTAAATTTTAAGTCTTTAATTTAGCACTGGAGTCAAGTGTTTGAACAGAAACTGTGACTGCTGTGTTTGCTTTAGGCATAAGGGGAATGGATAGGGGGAGATTAACACCTGTTCAGTGAAACCTTCTGTCAAAAGAATCAATGAACTTGTGATGTCATGGGCAGTCCACCAATAGGGGCTGAGGTGCTCTGGCCTAAGACCCGTCTGAGACCTTTTAACGTAGTCCAATCTGGGATTTGACCTGCTGCTCATCTACACCATGACTAACACACATTACACCACCAAAAATAAACTTCAACACCAGGCTAGCTTCTGGTCAGAGCACACCTTACTCAAACCTCAACTAGCAATTGATCGAGTGTATCCTTGCGGTAAATATCAGTTTGTTGCAAACAGCTGTGATAGTGATTATGACGAGACAAGAACCTGATTTAAGCTTTACTCCTGGCAATGGCCAGCGGAATTCTCAATGAGCTGAACCTCACTTATTACATAGTTAATACATGTTGCCAGGTAACGTACAACTGAGGTGATGTGGCTACCTAGATACGAGCACCTGGCTTGGGGCATCGGTCCGGTTGAAGGTATGTGACATTGCTTTGTGCGTTTATGGTGATGGATGCTTTTAAGGGAATGAACAGTGACACCCCACCCCCCCCACCCCCTTTGCATTTTGGAGAGAGTAAATGGAGATGCTACACGTATGTGCTGGTTCTCTATGGTGATTTACACACTAATGAGGCCATATGAGGCTGTTTCGCACTGCTTGGCCCAATCAAGCGTCAAGAACGGAGGGCATAGAACACAGTACAGAACACTGCCATCAAAAGCTGGGAGAGGAGACCGAGCCCCACAGGTGGCTGGCTAATTGGCCGCCATTGTTTGACAGCGCCATCCGCCATCTCACTAATTAGGAGCCACAGAGAACTGGCTCCAGCGCTCATACGTATGTAAATCATTACCGTTTGTTTAAAGGCACAGAGGTAAAAATCGACTCTTACAACTTCTGGCCCCCTGACAACATCTGTGCGAGCAGTTCTTTTGGGGGGCTGGATTTATTTACATTTTTTTTTTTAATATGAAACGAAAATAGAAAAGTGCTGTGGATCATAATTGATCAAAGCTAAGGACTTGTTTTTGAATAAATGCCAGGACCCAGTGGATACAGTTCAGGAACAATCCCAAAGGATCCAGGATGGGCGGTAGCGCCATCCTCAGTTCTCTCCCCACGCTCTGTGGAATGTTCCGGTCTGACGCAGCGAGCTCTCAGTCCTCGCTGCGGATTCCGCAAGCCGCACAGGTGTGCCTGCAGAACACCTGCCTCTGGGCCCGTGGGGAGGCGCCATATGCCCCTCCCCAGGTAACCCTTTTTGGTTCACGGAACATTCCGGGAACATTCAGGTACACGTCCCCAATGCGTACATTTGTCCGCCTTCCTACACTTTACGTCCCTGTAGTTTTATTCTGGGACTTTCACACAACTTGTTTAAAACAGTGGAATGTTCCACAAAGCTGATTTTGAAACATAACATCATCTCCAAGTCTGCCCATAAGTCGCTTATAAAGGGAACCTCTGTACATAAAAAATATAAATCAATAACATTACCAATTACAGTTTCTCCTTTACATGACATGGGGAATTATCTTTTTAAGCATGATTTTTCTTTGTTATTTATGCACAATTTTGGTCTCTCCCACAGTCAGCTCTCTGGCTGTGACAGACAGAATGATGGTAGTAATATTGATTATGATAAGGAGTCGACACCTGCCAGCCTAATGCTGTCTGCTCAACAGAAATCTCTCTGCCAACTTCACATGTACCCAAACAGAGAGACTCATTGTTTCACACTGTGCCTGGCAGGTCCTGAGTTTTCAGCACAGACACAAGCAGTGATACATCGCTAGAAACCATACAATGCAGGTCCTGAGTTTTCAGCACAGACACAAGCAGTGATACATCACTAGAAACCATACAATGCAGGTCCTGAGTTTTCAGCACAGACACAAGCAGTGATACATCGCTAGAAACCATACAATGCAGGTCCTGAGTTTTCAGCACAGACACAAGCAGTGATACATCGCTAGAAACCATACAATGCAGGTCCTGAGTTTTCAGCACAGACACAAGCAGTGATACATCGCTAGAAACCATACAATGCAGGTCCTGAGTTTTCAGCACAGACACAAGCAGTGATACATCGCTAGAAACCATACAATGCAGGTCCTGAGTTTTCAGCACAGACACAAGCAGTGATACATCGCTAGAAACCATACAATGCAGGTCCTGAGTTTTCAGATATGCAGTCTAAAGGAGAAGCTTCCCAATGCAATGTTAATCAGGTAATCTGTCAGAATCGTGCATTGCGTTACGTCCTTGCTGCTCAAGGCTCCCCAGATGGAGTTACTGAGCAGTTTCAGTACTGTAGTACCAAACAAATCCAGTACTGTACCAGAGAGCCACTCCACTACTGTAAGGGAGAGGAGTTCCACCACTGTAAGAGAGAGCCATTCCACTACTGTAAGGGAGAGCAGATCCACCACTGTAAGAGAGAGCCATTCCACTACTGTAAGGGAGAGCAGTTCCACCACTGTAAGAGAGAGCCATTCCACTACTGTAAGGGAGAGCAGTTCCACCACTGTAAGAGAGAGCCATTCCACTACTGTAAGGGAGAGCAGTTCCACCACTGTAAGAGAGAGCCATTCCACTACTGTAAGGGAGAGCAGTTCCACCACTGTAAGAGAGAGCCATTCCACTACTGTAAGGGAGAGCAGTTCCACCACTGTAAGAGAGAGCCATTCCACTACTGTAAGGGAGAGCAGTTCCACCACTGTAAGAGAGAGCCATTCCACTACTGTAAGGGAGAGCAGTTCCAGTACTGTAAGGCAGAGCAGTTCTGATGCTGTAAGAGAGAGCAGTTCCATTACTTGTGAGAGAGAGCAGTTCCACTACTTGTGTGAGAGAGCAGTTCCATTACTGTAAGAGAGAACAGTTCCAGTACTGTAAGGCAGAGCAGTTCTGATGCTGTAAGAGAGAGCAGTTCCACCACTGTAAGAGAGAGCCATTCCACTACTGTAAGGGAGAGCAGTTCCATTATTTGTGAGAGAGAGCAGTTCCAGTACTGTAAGGCAGAGCAGTTCTGATGCTGTAAGAGAGAGCAGTTCCATTACTTGTGAGAGAGAGCAGTTCCACTACTTGTGTGAGAGAGCAGTTCCATTACTGTAAGAGAGAGCCATTCCACTACTGTAAGAGAGAGCAGTTCCACCACTGTAAGAGAGAGCCATTCCACTACTGTAAGAGAGAGCAGTTCTGATGCTGTAAAAGAGAGCAGTTCCATTACTGTAAGAGAGAGCCATTCCACTACTGTAAGAGAGAGCAGTTCTGATGCTGTAAGGGAGAGCAGTTCCACTACTGTAAGGGAGAGCAGTTCCATTACTGTAAGAGTGAGCAGTTACAATATAGTAAGAGAGAGCAGTTCTGATCCTGTAAGAGAGAGCCGTCTAACAAGATAGGAAGTCATGGGTGAAACCCATAGAATATTTAAGCCCCCATCAAAATGCAAAAACCACAAGAAAGGAGTTTATGCTCATGAAAATGCATCTTGTGAAAAAAGTGGACCTATTAAAGCAACATTTTGCATGACCCGAGTTTAAGAATCAAGGTCAGACAGATATAGGGAACAGATAAACTATGATGCATATCTATATTTAATTTTTAATTTTTTTTTTACAAAAACCATGAATAATTCATGAATACTTCATAGATTATTGAAAATCATGCTGGTTCTCTGTAGTATAAAGCAGTATGGGAGAGAACAACCACGACGAAGCGCCAGGAGTCTCGGGTCCAGACCAGCGTGTGTTTTTGGTGTTGGTGCAAGATATTCAGTGACCGAGCAAATGAATTTTGCTGTTGCTGTTGATGCAGTTGTTGTTGTAGACTGTGGCCTGTGATGTGTGTAATTATATTTGAATGACTGGATTCCTGTGGTGGTTATTAGCTAAGCCAGGTTCCTTTCTCTCTCTCTCTCTCTCTCTCTCTCTCTCTCTGCAATACTGACACGGCCTCCCTTCCTCCTGTTCAGCTCTGTGCACAGCGAACCTCTATAAGTGGTCAACAGGGAATAGGCTAAGAAATGTGTTTATATGTGCTTGAAATTATTTATAAAATGAAAAAACACAGCAGTTCCTTGTATATTCTATATGCTGTGGAATATGATAAATAAGTGAATAAATAAAAATAACAAAGACGCAATTCCATTCCACAACACCGCATGACTCATTTCGATAAATATATAATCATGTCATAACAAGGTAGCTCGAACATATACAGCTACATCAAGTCCTGTTTAAAATTTATGGAATCAATCTGATATTCTGTTAGTTGTCTGGTTCTCACAGAGTGAGCAGGAATCCTCAGTGTGTTTTAACCATGGGAAAGACCCTTTTCCTTCTCTTACTGCGAGCAGCTTTCAGTGGCGCTGCCTTAGTGAGGCTCAATTCAGCGCTACACCTGTGTCAAAAATGCTCTGCTGCAGACAGGATTTATTCTGAGTATCAGTACAGCCAACTGAGATTAAGATAGTGGGACGCTAAACAAATACATTTGCACAGTTAGCAGAGCTTTGCTTTTTTTGCGTGATTTAAAGTGGGTCAGTTTAAATGAGGCTAAGCTAACCCATGTGCAGACAATTCCCTTGTTTTTAGATACCAGATTGTATCTGGAGCAGTATCATTAGCTTTCTGAACTTAACATATTTTTTTTTATCATTTTTAATTATAATTGAGAGATTTGGTTACATTGAACAATTTGGATCATGTGATTTAGATAGATTGGGAGAGCATCTTTACTCTGGTCTTTTTTCGATGCAGCACATTTTAATTTGAAGTGCATAAAGGTTGCAGGAGGTAACGACTCCACATCTGATTCAATCAGATTAAACAAAATGGCTGGAATCCAGAGAGGTTCCCGTCAGGAGTGCAGGACGGACCCTCCGCCTGAGTGGTTGCAGGTTTGAGTCTCGGCTTTGTAATTAGCCAACCGTACTGGAAGTCAGCAGCAGAACCACACAAATTGGCCCTGTCACGCCAATGGCAGGGAGAGATTTAGCACATGTTCCTCTGTTTACCTCTGCTTTAGTTCCTCTCAATAACACATCAGGTTCCCATGGGCTGTCAGATGTCATTAGTGGGGGATGTAGCTCCTTTGTGATTGGCTTTTGCAATCTCCCAGAGTACTCCAGACCTGTGGATGGGTAAATAACAGCCCCTAGCTTTCATGTTATTGTACTGAATGACTGCAATGTCTTCCTGTGTTAGCAACACAGTGGAGGGATTTAGCATGAAAAGTGGAATACATATCTACTGATTTATCCATTTCCATGGCACCTTTCCAGAAATAAAGCACATTTGCACATGCAATTATATATGTAAATGACGTAAATAAGTAAGTAAGTAAATAAAATATTCTCTTACAATGTAAGTGTATCCCTACCTTGCCAATAAACTGTAATTAAATAAAACTAGATTAAAAAAACAAATTAAATAAATGAGACTGCCGTCCATTTATGTGTGCATAATTCCCTTTTACCCCAGGCAGAGTTGCACAAAGTTGTAAATAGTCTTTCTGCAGGTTCATCTTCACTGAGTTTAATGAGAGGCTCAGTGCCCCTCTAATCACTGCCATTTTGAGTAAGTCCCAGAGCTTCCACTGCGCAGCTGACTGCGCAGCTGACTGCGCGACTGGTGTGGACAGTGATCAGAGGCATGCAGGTGCAGGTGAGCGCATGAGAGAGAGACGGGCACACTTCTGCACCCTGGCTCTGTGGATGCCAGCGTCTGGCACAGCCGTGATTTGAGAGGCGAAACTGGAAATGGCAAATTGTGGGTGGTGTTAAAAAAAGACAGACGCTCTTCTCCTGGGTGAGCCTTCCTCCATTTTAAAACTGGCAGATCCGTTAATTGTGCAACACCCTCAACACAAGTTCAGGACTGACGGCAGTTCAAACTGCAGGCAAACGGTGACTCATCATTACAAAGGAATATCTGTCTCTCAGAGCTGTTGAGCTGTATTCAAATATTTTTGACTCAGCATCCGTTATTTTTTAAGTCCTCTGGACAGTTGCATTCATTAGGGTGCCAAGCCATATGTTTGACAAACACTTAGAATCACACTTTGTTTATTTTTTGTGTGGCGGATGCTTTTATTTTTTGTCCAAGCTAGTACACGCTGCAATGAAACATATAGGAGTGTATATTCTGAACTATGTAACTTTTTTGCAAAGGAAGCATGCCTTGGTCTACAAGTTGCTGCATTTTTTCTAATGTAAATAAACAATGAATATGCATTTCCTCACTACTTAAGAATTTATTCTGATTGCTGTGATCAATACAAAACTATTCAGATATTGGTCTTTGCTTGTCATAACAGCAGTTGTTCCAAATGAAAATGTTCCTTTCGACCTCAAAACAGCTGTGCCAGTTTTATCTTTTTAAAATCAAACCTAAAACACATTTTATAGAGTTGCTTAACAGCCTTTTTTTTACTATTTTGTACAATTTGTATTCACAGTAATAACTTACTAATAAGTATTAAATTACTTATCTAGATCTCTCTCAAGGCTTTTGAGCATTGTATTTATTTGCCCGAGACATGCTTTGTACTGAACTGGTTGCAATTAATTGTTTGTAAATTAATGAATGAATAAATGTAGCTCCTTGAGAGACTGACAGTTTGCTGCAATTCTTGTCTCTTAATTAAGGTTGTGAAAGTTCACTACAGGATGTGACAGCACAGCGGGACAGGAAGCAGAATTATGATTGGCTCCCTTGGTTGGGGGACATTAGCCCTGGTGTTTCTCCCAGGATTCAGCTCTCAGCAAAGGGACTCAGCCAACAGCACTCCAGGGTCAGAGGGATGCTCCCACTGCAAGGCTACCGGATGGGTTTGTGTAGTTTAAGTCTGTGACCGCAATCTTGCTCCATGGACGGATGTATCATCCTAAAAGAGAGGGTTGCATTCCTCAGACAAGGCAGGCAATGAGTTTCAGGCCTGTAATGAGGGCTTGTGTGCGCAACAAAAGAGCGGCATTAGCCCCATCCATTATTCAGAGCAGTGAGATTGCTAAGTACCATCGGTATTCTCAGTGCGCCTGTGCTCTGCAAGCCGGAGGAAGTGGGATTTTTGCAGGAGTGAGGGGAGGGGCAGGGAGAGGAGGTGGAGGTGGAGGGGGAGGGGGAGGGGGGGGGAAAGGGGGATGGGGTCCTTTGGGAGCCCCCGTTGGCAAGCTTACGCAGCACTAAGAACAAGGATATTAGGCTACGCTAATAAGACGCGGCCGGCAGACGATATGGACCTAAGGATCGCCCAAGGAATCTGGCTTACCCCCCCCCCACCCCACCTCCACTCGCTGCAATGGGGATGGCCGACAACTTTAAACATACATGTTACCACGGCAACAGGCTTGTCAGGGGCCTCGGGCTCTCTTGGTCCCAGCAACGACGACAACCAAAAAAAAAACATTTTAAAAGTAGATATTGACCTCATTGTCTCCACATTGTTTGCCCTGTCTGCTTTGTACTATTTTGAGGTAACCTGAGTTGATTTGAGGAGACAAAGGTTTCTCAGACGACTGTTTGAAGACAGACTACATCTGTTAAAATTGGATCCTTTAACACCCCAGTTTGGGTGTTGGTCTCCAATTCTTGGCATTGACAGATTCTTTCTGGCTTCTTTCCCTTTTCTCTCCAAATTTGGAATCTCCGACCATTTTCACAAGCCACATTCTACCCTGCTATCTCTGACTCAATCCAGGAGAGAGCAGAAAGGCACACACTGTCCTCCAAAGCTTCTGATGCCAGCCGCTGCACCTTTCCTTTCCTTTCCTTTCCTTTCCTTTCCTTTCCGCAGTCCACATGTTGGGCTTGCACAGTCATGAGTCAGACAGAGACGCCTTGTTTGGATCTTTGTGCCATCAGAATGCAGGGCCCAACCACACACTGGAGCAGTGCCTTAACAGGATGCAGACTGCGGGGCCCCTCAACACACTGGAACAGTGCCTTAACAGGATGCAGACCATGGGGCCCCTCAACACACTGGAGCAGTGCCTTAACAGGATTCAGACCGTGGGGCCCCTCAACACACTGGAGCAGTGCCTTAACAGGATGCAGACCGTGGGGCCCCTCCACACACTGGAACAGTGCCGTAACAGGATGCAGACTGCGGGGCCCATCCGCACACTGGAACAGTGCCTTAACAGGATGCAGACCGTGGAGCCCATCCACACACTGGAACAGTGCCACAGACTGTGGGGCCCATCCACACACTGGAACAGTGCCGTAACAGGATGCAGACTGCGGGGCCCCTCCACACACTGGAACAGTGCCGTAACAGGATGCAGACTGTGGGGCCCATCCACACACTGGAACAGTGCCTTAACAGGATGCAGACTGTGGGGCCCATCCACACACTGGAACAGTGCCTTAACAGGATGCAGACTGTGGGGCCCATCCACACACTGGAACAGTGCCTTAACAGGATGCAGACTGTGGGGCCCATCCACACACTGGAACAGTGCCGTAACAGGATGCAGACTGTGGGGCCCATCCACACACTGGAACAGTGCCGTAACAGGATGAGACACTGGACAGGTTTCCAATCTCCCTTCAAATCAGACAGACTAAGACAGACAGGAAGGATGGAGTAATAGCAGTTATAGTATGTGGGACCTCATCCAAGTGCGTAAAGCACTACAGCAAAGCATATACTGAGAAGCAAGGATAGCATCCGAGAGCCAGCACTCAAGAGCTGAGGTAAGACAGATTACAGCTAACGTGTAACAGCTTTGAAAGACACAGTCTGCAGCCATGGTTTTTTTATTAAATCATCTTCTCCTCTCCTTTCCCCCAGGTCAGGTTGAGAGTCCCGTTCCTGCCAAACCGACGTCCTGAATTTACTCGAAGCAATACTTATAAACGCAGGCAGAAGAGTGATGACTCTGGAGATCACAGGACTCGTTGGGAAAGTGACGCTCCCTCATTTGTTTCTGTACATTAAAGGTAACCTGCGCAAGAACACGAGAATCGGCACCACATGGGAAATCATTTTGTGAAAGAGTCAGAACTGACTGAGTTCGGGCCAAAAACCTGGAGCTGCCGCTCACATATCAGTTTTATGGTCTTGCATCATTGTTCTTTGCCATTTTCAATACAACAGAATGTGAAATATCACTGAAAAAAATGTCAGACCGGATGGAGTGGGCTTTCAGTGTGCAATCTGAATGTACTCTGCCAGAACAGGGTTGAATTCTGTATGCATACCCATGATTGCCTTGACCTGTACAGTCACTCTTCATCACTGTACTCCAATCCTATCTCCTCCAAATAAACGAGTTATAATTAATGAAGGAAATGTAAATATCCAGATTATTTGTTGTCCGTCACATACATTTGTGTAACAAGTGCTTTAAGTGGCATCTGATTAATTAATGTAGCTATTCTCGATGTAAGACCAGCCCTCGCTAGAGTTAAAGGGTGAAATTTGGCTTTAGGGTCTCTAAGCTGAGTGCTCTGCTTGCAGTGTTAAAAAGCTTCTTCTGCACTCTGTGTGCCAGCAGTATTTGTGGTACACATGACTGATGTGTTAATGGCAAGATAATGTTCAGGTGGCATTTTAGTAAAAAGCCCATTTGAATAATTTATGCAGAATCTACAGAGACCTGTGGTGCCAACTGAGTGAGAACAGTAGGGTTACATAAGCCCCTTGCATCTGCTCCTCAGCACACATTTCCGTTAGACGGAATGAAAATGAACTGCATTACCAGTATTATTCATTACAACTTCACTTTAAAAGAAAAAAAAAAGAAAAACACACATGAATAATGGCCATCTCTCTCTCACAGACCCCGCAGCTTCAAAGCACGAGGACTCACAATTCACATGCTCTATTCTTTGCCTGGTCATTCATTAGAGGCCGAGCATTGATTCTCGGTGATGCATTCTTTCATATGACTTTCTCAAAGGCCTTGAGTCTTAATTGGGGGCCAGACTTTTCCTGTGTCTGTGGATGACTACATTTCCCATGGTACTTTCTCAAAGGCCTTGAGTCTTAATTGGGGGCCAGACTTTTCCTGTGTCTGTGGATGACTACATTTCCCATGGTACTTTCTCAAAGGCCTTGAGTCTTAATTGGGGGCCAGACTTTTCCTGTGTCTGTGGATGACTACATTTCCCATGGTACTTTGGAGGACATTGGCCACATACTGAGAGAAAATGATCTCTGCATTCATTGAGGAATGATTGATGTGTTCCACTGGGGAAACCATGTTTTCTTTTTTTGTTTTCCTGCTAATTACCAGTGTTTAGATAAGAGATGAGATGCAAAGGAGTTACTCTGTGGTAACTCTGGCTGTGCAAAGCTCTGCTGTGTGTTTTTGAAGGAAAGAAACCTTAGCGACTGTGACGATTAAAAATGCTGCATACGATTCTGCAACTATACTGCAGCCTAATGTTATTTAAGTTATAATAAACTCTTACGGCTTTTGTTACAAATAATAATGTCAGTCGAAATCTTTTCAGTACCCTGATGAATTAAATGTTGCTGGTATGATTTCTTGTGAGAGAAATGCCGTGATACCACCTGAGAAAGGTAGATCACCTGAATTGTTAATATATAAGGATTCAGCTAATATTCTCTAATCTGGCAACATGTAATTGGCAAATAAATAATAATAGTTTCCAACAAATGTTAGTTTTCATTTATTGGCATCTATGAACTGAGTCAAACGCAGGTTATTCCTGATCCGAGCTCATACAGAGAACAACATTAGTAAGTGTAATCCATAACAATAAAAATATTTCATTTGGTAGCGATCATTTACCAGAAGAGGTTTTTTCCTCCAAATTACCTTCCAGTTTGAGGGCTCTGTCATTCCCTCACTATACTCCCTAATATAACACTGATTGGTTAGATGTCTCCCAGTACTGGAACAGCGTATTGAAAAAAAAGCTTTGATAGCTTTGGCTGTTGAGGGACATAATTTGTTGAGGTCGTGTTGAGGCATAGACGTTACAGATGGTGGAGAACTTAACATGCGAAAGTCGTGCACAATCAATCGCCCAGCCTCAGCCCCGATATAGCGGAAACATGAGATTAATGGGAATGGCTGAGGCATGCTGGGATATATTTCTGTCCTTGCCATGAGATCTCTTAAGGAAAGTGTTGGACCCTTCCCCACACTCAGTGCCCCCCCCCCCCCCCCACACTGCCTGCCCTAGCCTCTGTTTAACTGCAGAGGGTACTGCCGCAGAAGAACGTTACACTATTCATTTATTTTCCCCCATACCTCCTAAATAATTTGTGCGTTCCCACCCCCCCCCACCACCCCACTTATATTCCCGTGTTCTCTGGTGCACAGTTGTCTGTCTGTGTTATTGAATGAGGCCTGGAAATGAGGTGCGGGTGGGGGGGGTGTTGAGACAGACTGTGTTTGCTCAAGCCATGGGCTCCTCCAGTCTCTGATTGAGCTGTGAGCCTCAGCTGGATTCAGTCCCACTTATACGTGATGTAAGATTTAAGATTTAATGTACCCTGTAATGTCACCCGCACTCCGGCGAAACTTCGGGGGAAGTTTCCTGAAGCTGCCGCTGGGACTCGCCGAAAGTTCTGCGGGTCCTGCATAATTCAGAGGCCATTTTTAAACTGCGGCCGGGCATGTCAGCCATCTTAATTGTGTCATTCCGCCCCAAAGTTTAATTACCCAGTTGAGAGTTTTCAACTGCAACGGGCTGTGTTTCACAATAACAGAGTGGCACGCTGTAAGCGCCAGCTGTTGGCCTGAAAAAAGACTCTTGAATCCCAGTATGGACCATTTTGTTGCCCTCATACAATATTTCTGTGAGGGTTTTGTTCAATCAGTGAGGATCACATTTCCTCCTTCAGACTTTAATATCCATTGGTTTACAAAGAGATCACACTCCTGAGAAATCATTCTTAAAAAGAAAATCCATAAACTAAACAGCCTTTGTTGTTGATTTAGTGGTGATATCTTCCAGATAGTGAAAATATTAGGTAAAACATCCATGGTAATCCATGATAGTGTAGCTTTGTAATCATGCCAGTAATACATTTTGCAATCAGTATAATTGATTTCTGAGGGTTTTTTTTTTTTTTTTGTATTTGTTAACGTTAAGTCATGAAGTCTATGGCTTTGGACCGTGTGATGTTGGTATGTAGTATTGCCTATTCCCCTGAGACCTGAGGTCACGGCTCAGGTCACCAGAGGGTTGATGTCGGAGTGCTGGATTGGTTGCCAACAGCAACGGTTAGGGTTACGACGACCAAGCTGCTTTAAGCCATAGACAGTGCCATTTCACTTATGTTCACAAACAAACAAACAAATCATAATAACGGTTTGTAAATTGCTTACTGACCATTAAACAGTACCTAAAATGAGTTTGTAAGCAGCTTTTTTGCTGGCCATAAACTAAAGCGTTAAGTGGTGTATAGTTGGAGGAGGGGCAGTGGCATGTCTTTGAACATACTTCCTTCCTCTCTGAATTATCCATGAGCGGCCGATGTGCATTGAGCATGCTCCATAGGCCTGTTACCGGCCTGGTTCCAGCCCAGTGTTTCAGCCTGGCAAGACTGCAAGCATTAGCCAGACCATAATATACACATTCCCCCCACTGGCAGTAAGCATTAGCCTCTGGGTGCACAGTGCCCACCACACTGTATCACGCTTTCTCCATGCTTTTTAATGTGCAGCACAGAGCGCGTTTTTCTCCCACTGGCCATGGGGACTGATATAACAAGTGCCTATGCATGTGCATATATGGAAAGCATGTGCTGTATGGTATGAATGAATTTATCATTGTTTGTATTGACTCAGGATATGAGGTACAATGACATAGGTAACTGTGTGTGTGTGAGAGAGAGCGAGAGAGAGAGAGAGAGAGAAATAAAGTATCTGTGTGAATGTATTTGAGTATATGAAAGAGAGTGTGTGTACGTTGTGTTTGTTTATGTGGGTTTGTTTTTATGTTTGTATGTGTTTGTATGGGAGATAAGTGAGGGTTGTTCTCTGTGTTCTGCCGTATGAATCTTTAATCTGTGAGTGCTCTCTGTGAGCTCTGCTGGAGCCCAGGACCCTGAAACTCCACAGACTGTTTCCCTCACAGATGGACTCCTGCTTGGGCCATTTAGCCCGCTGAATACCCTCCCCTGGGCATCAATAATTGAGGCAGCTCAGTTTTCGATAAGTGTGCCCGTGTTCTCCTGCGGTTCACTGTCCTCAGCTTCAGCAGTGGTGTGAGACTGATGGCTGGACTCGGCCAGGAAGCCTGACTTAGGTGTCTGTTTAAAGGAGGAGTATAACTTACTCTGTCTGGGCCTCATACAAGTTGTGTGATTATTATTAACACGTTTTTCTTACACCCATTTCATTACACCGCACTACCTTTTCGTATTGAAGGGAAAATGGTATATACAACAATGCAGACGGAGAAAGCACAAGTTCATTGTGCATATTAATATTTAAGTATTATTTCCACGAATAATAAAAAGAAACTTGCAGTAAACACGGCATACAATAGCTCTTGAGAAATATATTTTTTTAAAAGATATCAAATAAACCCACAGAGCTTCGTATTAAATATCAATAATACATTTTCTGATTATATCAATTTTAATGAAAGAACAGTGAAGCACACATAATAATCACAAACTGTTGTTTCAGATTGTGAATGAGACTGTATCAAATGCAATACAAAAGTTTAATGCAGTGCTGGATTGATTAAGTGAGCACACAGGATGTTTTTTATAATGGAAGTTGCTTCCATAATTGCTCTTACAGGGCGTGTGGGCGTACGTTGATAATGTGTGACATAACTAGTGGTGCTGGTCAAAAATGAAACATAATTACATTAGCTCTGTCGTCCACTTTATCAATTATTTTTTTATGAATCTGGGATGTGCTATTCTTAGAGATTAATCACAATGGTGTTCAGAGCAAGAGGAGAACAGAAAAGGTCGCTATGGACCCATGCCCTTATATGTGTCAGGTCTACAAACACAAATGAAGACTCTGTCAGACAATGGAATGATTGTGGAGAGATTTTATACTCTAAATCTGTTCAGATAAAACTAGTCTATACTTTGCAATAGTATCTATATCACATATTCAATAGTCAAATTGGTGAACAAATTAGTGTTGGTACTTTCCAAATTCAGTGGGCATTAGTATAAAGGGAAGGGCTATATTCACTCAAAGGTGTTTAGTTTCCTAATGGGTTTATGCAATTCTATCAAAATAGATTTCACATTACAACTGTAATATTCTTTGAGAGTGTTATACTTTACTGGAGAAAAGCAATCATTCTGTTTGGAACGTGTTCTTTTCATCATGAAATAAAATGAAATGGCATATTCTGTTAAAGAAACAGAATGTGTTTGGTTGAATGAATAATAAAGCCAAATTGTGAGGAAAGCTGGCCCAGGGACTCCTGGGCCGAGTGAGGAAAGCTGGGGCCCGTTACTGCAGACTCCTGGGCCGAGTGAGGAAAGCTGGGGCCCGTTACTGCAGACTCCTGGGCCGAGTGAGGAAAGCTGGGGCCCGTTACTGCAGACTCCTGGGCCGAGTGATTCAACGTTATAAGCTGAGAGGCCTACAGGCGCTTTCAGAAAGCTGTCTTTACCAAATGAGCTACTTACAGCTCTAAAAAAAATGTGCAGCTTTTAGCTTTGTGGCCTTAAAAATTCATCACTCTCTCATATAAATTATTCACTCTAGTTGTTCCAGGCTGCAAGATGTTTAAGCATTTTAAAATCAAACAGCAGTGGTTTTTCAGCTGAAAACACCTGCCTGGATTAGGGTTGTGCGCAGCTCTAACCGAACTGTTTTATTGATCCGTGATAAATTTGCTTTGATTTAGCAAAGGAAAAGTAGAGTCTAACATGCTGTGAAACTGAAAAGAAATACATTCTCCAAACAGAACCAGCTAAAGGAAGTAATTTAACATTATTTAAATTATTCAAAAGTATGTACCAGCAAAAAAAAATACATATATTTTAAATGTTCAAAACTTTAGATTCAGATTTCAGACTTCTGCATTTGTAATGCTAAAAGCAATACATTTACCTTTTTTCTCATGGTACAGACAACAAAATTAGTAATGTTACAGAATATAATATAATATAATATAATATAATATAATATAATATAATATAATGTAATATAATATAATATAATATAATATAATATAATATAATATAATATAATGTAATATAATATAATATAATATAATATAATATAATATAATGTAATATAATATAATATAATATAATATAATATAATATAATATAATATAATATAATATAATATAATGTAATGTAATATAATATAATATAATATAATATAATATAATATAATATAATGTAATATAATATAATATAATATAATGTAATATAATATAATATAATATAATATAATGTAATATAATATAATATAATATAATATAATATAATGTAATATAATATAATATAATATAATATAATATAATATAATGTAATGTAATGTAATATAATATAATATAATATAATATAATATAATATAATATAATATAATATAATATAATATAATGTGTTACAGAAACAGTACAGGAAAGGAGTCAATAGTGGGTTTCCCATGACTATTGAGTAATTCAGTAGAATTTCAGTAGAACAGTAGAATTGAAAGGAGATAATTGTGAAGTTGTAAATTGGTACAAACATCTGATCTTGGGCTTGGAGTCCAAGGCGACAGCGTCATGCCTCACTGTTTTGGGTGAGGTGAACATCCATTTGACCACTAGAAGGAGAGAAGGGGAAATACAGAAGAAAGGTGGAGATGGGGAGGGATGCCGGAAGCAGAGAGCAGGTATGTGGCAATGAAATACCTTCACAAAAAACCAGACCAGATGGATTGAGGTGTTTCATTGAAGGGTTGTCTAAAAATACTTCTCCCAAACTTCTGTTTTAACAAACTCCAATTGTTTTCCTCATCTTCAGAAGTTTCTTCCTTTTTCAAATATCTCTTTCCAGTGCACTCCTGCAGACTGGTACTGACTGACTGACTCATTCCAAAGCCATATTCGTAAAAATGTACCTCTGAAAGGACGACGCAATCAAGTATTTACAGCTAGCATAATCTCATCTTCAAGTATATCACTGAATCCAGTCTCTGAACACCCTAAGATCTGAACTTTTACTCAACATGTCCAACAACACATGACTAAATCCAATGTGTGCGGTGACCTTGGCTAAGATTGGTCACAGGTCTCACGCTATTTGTGAGATAGATGGCCTGTCAATTTGTGAAGAAGCCCTCAAGAGAAGAGAAATCACAAGGCAACCGCAGAGCTACAGTGCTACTATTCATGGACAGGCAGCTTCAGAGAACAGACAGTGTTAAAGCTATGGACGTAATGGCTGTCTTTAATCACTTGAAAATGGACGTGTGGGTATATGTAGCATGGAAATGGCAGCTATGCTTCTGTAATTGAGTGCACTCGTTTAATCACCCTCTGCACCAGTCTGTTCATACTTAAAGCTTGTGGTTTCCTTTTTTACTCTGATTTTATTTTCTCGGCTCTGTCTATTCCTGTTGGTCATTTTAAGCGCAATGTTCAAGTACATATCTTCATACAACTGCTTTGTTTTAAAGACATATATGTATAAACTACAAGTGTCTTGGCGATCTTTTCAAGAGCCATAGGTAAGTGTGTCGACTGGAAAGAATAAATATGTATTAATAACTAAATAATGAATGTAAAAATATGATTTTGATTATGAAATGAGTAATTGCGGTCATATTTAATTATATGAAAAAGTCAAACTAATCCTCGATGTAGGGACTCAAAGGCCCTGTTCAATTTGTTCATAGTTTCCCCTTTCCACACGGTGAGCTAAGACCACCTGCCTCAGCGTCCGCCAGATCCATATGCAGGCCTGTAATTACCTCTGAGAGAGGAAACATCCAGTACAGTAATCTCAGATTTTCTATGCCAGAAATGCTCTGGAAACAAACCTCTCCAGAGTCCAACTGCAACAAGTGTGGGGTGGAGCTCACTTCCAAGGAAACTGAAACGGTTTCCTTTCCAACGGAACTGAAATTCATTCTGCACAGCATGGCCTTTTTTTTTTTTTTTTTAGAAAGCATCTCAGCTCCTCTGTCACAAGAAAAGGAAAAGTAATTGGAAACTCAGAGAAAACATTTGGTTGGACATACGCTTCACATCTTCGTCAAACCCTTGGTTGAATAATATGCAGGTTTTCAGAAATGCTGAACTGCTATGGAAGTCTTTTTTCCTGACTGGCCTGTATGTGTGGAGCTGAAGATCACTCGACACACATGTGACGGCACCAAAGCCCAGTGCAAAACATTTCCCAAAACCCTCCAGGAAACTCAACCACTGAAATTATGACTGGCATCTTATGTATTAACTTAAGTCTTATTTTGTTAATATTCATGTGATGCAGTTTTCCGTTTGTATCTTGCATTACCCCAGCTTAGCATTGAATTGCTGGCTGTGCCTGAATTTGGATGAGACGTCTTCTTGTTGCATGTTCTACAGCCTTTGGTTTCATCCATGACGTGTTTTGTGGGCTGGTGAGTAAAACACTTCCACATCTGTTACATCACTGTGCAAACCCTCATATGTTTGACCCAAGGCAGCCCTCGAATGTGCTATATTCCTGGCTTACATAAACCACCACCTTTCCCTTGAAATATTCTTTAACTATGCTGCCCGCTAATGCAAAAGAGCTTCTATTTCACAGCCAAGCCCCACTTACGGTAATTGTATTTTGAAAACGCATCATTATACAATATATTATAGAATCAACTATTTTCAAAACCACTTATGTCCATAAATATGGAGGCTTGGGAAGAGGCAGAAATATATAGAGAATGTTTGATTCATCAGGTGGTGGGAAGTGTAAACGTGCGCTACCTACAGGATTTCACTGTCATTGGCTGACTCAACAGACTGTCTTATCTGTGCGTGGAGGCATTCATCAACATTTACACTGCTGCAGTGTGTGGGATTAACACTTTCTGTGCAGAACACAGCACACATAGATCTCTGTAGGTTCTCTGTGAGGAAAACGGTTTCCATGGAAATGCACAATGAAGATGAGAACTGGGAAAAAAAAAAGCATTTGATCATTCAAAAATACTACTCTAAAAGTTCGGAAGGTCATTTTCATTGGCAACGCAACACCATTGTTGATCGTGAATTATTCTGCCGATTTCTTTCTTATTGCTTACTCTGTCATGTGAATGTGATTTCCACGCTTGGGGTGTCACCTGTAGGAGCTCATATTCCACTCCACTGTCTGTGATCATGTCTTACTGTTACATTACAGTTTTGAATTACAGCCATCTGAACATATATAGAGAATACAGTAACGCTGTGCTGGAATACTTCTCAAGTTTAATTACGCCTTCAAATAAAAGCATTGATACAAGGTATCAAAGCAGCTAGCATAAAGAATATATAATATAATATAATATAATATAATATAATATAATATAATATAATATAATATAATATAATATAATATAATATGCAAAGGAGTGACATTCATGAACATTATGTCAAATAAAAAATAATGAAAATAATGAATGTTGCAGGGACAGATACCCAGAAAAAGCAATGGCAGCCATTTACAAATACCAGGGATATAACAGAAGAGTATAAAATCAAATAAAATGTGGGAAAATGGTGCAAATGGTCAGCCTCTGGTTTGTTGGCATGCTGCATGAGGCAGGGCCTTCTGTACCTGAGGATCAGTACAACTGAGGGTCTGTGATACCCGAGGCGCTAAAATGAATTTTAGGTTGTTTAATAATACATTTATCAAAGGCTTAACAGAAATCTTTGATAGGGCTCCTGCTCTCAGGACACACGGGTAACTAAGACATGATGAAAGTGTGGGAAACACATTTCAACAAGTAAAAAGATATTAAAATTCATTGACCATGTGAATGAGTATTATTAGAAGGAGGATGTTTCGCCCTTGATTGAGGTGTTGTGGGATCTCTGCACCAGGAGGGGGGGGGGGGGGGGGGGGGGGGCTGCTATGGAAACGCATCACCATGGAAATAATTGCGCTGCCAGGATTTTCACTTCTCCAGAGATATCCCAGGTGCTCAGCCTATCGCTCTGTC
The DNA here is from genome assembly GCA_019788955.1 of Albula glossodonta. Classification (NCBI taxonomy): domain Eukaryota; kingdom Metazoa; phylum Chordata; class Actinopteri; order Albuliformes; family Albulidae; genus Albula; species Albula glossodonta. The sequence goes on along the minus strand of JAFBMS010000075.1, from coordinate 1,196,119 downwards.
TGCGCATCACCTGCCATGCAAAAATGGTCCTGCGTACGGGACGGCTATCAAAACATCAATAAAAACCCTGTACTCTCTGAAAACCTGCTTCATTTTCAGAACATCTGTTTCTGCTCTTGGTTATAGTTTTGATATACTTTTATCATTTTATTTAAATCTGACTGTGATCCATAGGTGTGTATCTTATGTCAGCTCCTGTTGCACCCTGCAGATATTCACCCGGCAACAGACGGTACCAGGGCGCCACGGCAACGCAGGTGTGAATCTCCTGAATGATGCAGTGATGTCGTTCATTAGTTATGTGAGTAACCGAGTGAATGCAAAGTCCTAATTTCAGAGAATTGGGGAGGTTTTCTGTCAGTTGATTGTGTTGTGAGATACCATAATGATGGGGAAACCACCTATTACAGAAAACCAAGTATTACAGAAGCTTAGGGTTTGACTGTTCGAAACAAATTATGTTTGAAGTTATACAAAAAAAAAGTAATGAAATTTTAAAAAATGTTAGAGACAAATAATATGACACATCCTGAAAGCTGGACATTTACATGTAGTATCTGCCCTGATACAGAACAAAAACACATCATAAAAAACAGACTGCATTAACTAAGTACAGTGATTTAAAAGGGAACACTTCTATTATGATATGATATTTCAGAATTAGAATATGTCTTATTGGCCAGGTATGTTTGTACATACAAGGAATTTGTTGCCAGTTAAAATTGGTTCACACAGAGCAAGCAGTCACAGTTAAGTACACAAACAATTAAGTGCAAGAAATTAAATAGACACAATGTCATGCTTGCAAAAAAAAAAAAAACAACAACAATACCAGACAAATTTACAACAATTTATAACATTTACAGCTAACATAGTACTTATGGAAAACAAAACAATGGCACTAACAATAGCCAGCAGACAATGCACATCAAACATGTAGAGACAGCTATGAATGTTACTGGTTACTTCAAGAATTGCTAGAGGTTGCAAGAGATCAGGTATTTTACTCAAAGATTTATGGGGGCTGGCCCGGTGAGTGGCCAGGAACTCTGGGTCCAGTGAAAATGTTCATTGGCTGGTCATTGCCCCCATTTGACCAGCCAATGAACGGGGCTGAATTCATGACCAAGGTCTTATTTTTACACCCCAGATTTATTGTGCCTGACTGCATAAAGCATGTCGCACTCACATATTTTTGTTCCTTCTTTTTAATTGTTATTGCTTAATTTTTATTGCCTGTGGCAAGTGCAGTCAGGTTTATCAGGTTACTATGGCGACCAGGCAAATCGGTTATTTGTGTGGTGTCTTGAGCTCACTGTTTCTAAGAGAATGCATTTCTGTCCACAGACGGAGGATTTTTATTTATTTTTTTTATATGTATATATATTTATATTATTTTTTTTTGTTTAAAAATGACATTTTAATGTACTTTCAACAGGTTCAGCTGCTGTGTAAGTATAAAATAAGACTAGATATTTAAACTTACACAAAAGAAAACTGAAGCAGCAATTAGGTTCATATCACAGTGTTCCTGAGATGTTTTGACATCTCTCCAGGGTGCTGGAGGAGACTTCCTCCGGTCCACTAACATAGTCTGATATGGTTAAAGGCAGTGGGGTATGTTCAGAACACTATGTGCAGAGCAATTTTCTGATTTAGCATAATGAAATATACATAAATACTCCAACAGCATTATGCAACAAAATGCAGCAACAAAGTGTTAATTATAACCGTGTACTGCTGAACAGCGGTGATTAGTGCAAAACAACAGTAAAGTCAGCTTTGCCACAGGAGTGTAGCATGATGGAACCCTTGAAACTTGACTAATCCATGGAAACATTATCATGTATGGAAACATGCACAAAAGGTAGATATGATATTTGTACCAGTCAATGTAAATAAGTTGTGTTTTTACCTGGAGGAAAAAAGAGACTTTTGAAGGTTCTAAATTCTTTTTGGGAACCCTGGGAAGAGTAGTTTGGAGGAGCTTTAATTTTTTTCTTTTTTTCTTTTTTTTTTTGCTGCTTGCAGCTCAATTTTTGACACATTGTAAAGTGATGTATTTTTTTTTACTGCCAGACAATAGCAACATGACAACAATAAACCAGCCCTAAGCAGACCAGAGCATGACAAGGATTGTTTTTTTTTCTTTCAGCGCTTTACTTTTGCGATGTTGCGAGATTGAAATTTTGTCTTCATCTTCCCAGACAAATGTTGATGTCTCACAATAGAGAAAACAAAGATCACAATGTCAGTTTTGTCAGAATTTCATCATGTCAAAAAATTGTGTCTTCACATTTTTCTGTCCTACCTCCATTCTTCTTGTTTCCTGCAATATTAAACGTCACTGTTTGTCTCACCTGTTGTACAGATTCCACTCTGCTCGCCAAGAATGCACCTCTTCAGTCTGGAGGATAATATTTTGAAGAGGGATGCGATTAGAGCGAAAAACTAAAAAGAAGGACTGTTCTGTATTTAACCTGGTGCACACCACATGAGACACTGGGACAGCTGTCACGAAATACAATGGAAGTGCTTGAAGTACTCACTCAGTGGAGCGACAGCATTTCATACTGTTTCAAACATGACAAGAAACAGCTGGACAGAGGAGGACTAATGCATGTGTGGATGGTGTAAAGATGTTGATGGTGTTTGATGTGGATGGTGTTAAGATGTTGATGGTGTTAAGATGTGGATGGTGTTAGGATGTTGATGGTGTTTGATATGGATGGTGTTAAGATGTTGATGGTGTTAAGATGTGGATGGTGTTAAGATGTGGATGGTGTTAAGATGCAGATGGTGTTAAGATGTTGATGGTGTTAAGATGCAGATGGTGTTTGATGTGGATGGTGTTAAGATGTTGATGGTGTTTGATGTGGATGGTGTTAAGATGTTGATGGTGTTTGATGTGGATGGTGTTAAGATGCAGATGGTGTTAAGATGTTGATGGTGTTTGATGTGGATGGTGTTAAGATGCAGATGGTGTTTGATGTGGATGGTGTTAAGATACAGATGGTGTTTGATGTTGATGGTGTTAAGATGCAAATGTTTGTTAAGATGTTGATGGTGTTAAAATGTGGATGGTGTTTGATGTGGATGATGTTTGATGTTGATGGTGTTTGATGTGGATGGTGTTAAGATGCAGATGTTTGTTAAGATGTGGATGGTGTTAAGATGCAGATGTTTGTTAAGATGTGGATGGTGTTAAGATGCAGATGTTTGTTAAGATGTAGGTGTTTGTAAAGATGCAGATCTGGGTTATGCGAATTGGGGCTGCACAAGAAGCATCGCTTCAATTACATCCTAGGCACAATTTCTCAGATTGGGTACAGATAGAATTTGTTTAAAGGGATACTTCAACATTTTGGTAATTAAAACCTCAAGTCTGCCTGCAGAGAGACAATGTTTGTGCTTTCCAGAGAGCATTCCTAACCAGAGGCGTTGTGGGACTTGGACAGGTGAGTATACCGCACATCTAAAAGCCCATATGTACTGCAAATAAGACTAATAGGTGGGCATACTGTAACTCCAAAACCCATATGTATTAATAGTGATAAGGTTAATGGGTGGGTATACTGTAACTCCAAAGCCCATATGTTTTAATGGTAATAAGGCTAATAGGTGGGTATACTGTAACTCCAAAGCCCATATGTATTTATGGCAATAAGGCTAATAGGTGGGTATACTGTCTGAGGAGGTGGGCATACTGTAACTCCAAAGCCCATATGTATTAATGGTAATAAGGCTAATAGGTGGGTATACTGTCTGAGGAGGTGGGCATACTGTAACTCCAAAGCCCATATGTATTAATGGTAATAAGGCTAATAGGTGGGTATACTGTCTGAGGAGGTGGGCATACTGTAACTCCAAAGCCCATATGTATTAATGGTCATAAGGTTAACAGGTGGGTAGGTGGTACAAACCCAAATGTTTAGGTGGGCATACAATGTACCCTTGTGTATACCCTTGAATACACCACTGCTCCTAACCAGCTTTTTATTTTTTGTCACCCACAGTGGCCAGATAATGAAGCAGTGCCAGCAGAATGTCACAGTAGAGTTTGATAATGTGTACCACCGCTGCTTGTGACAGAACAGTCAGTCCACCCCAATGCTGTGCGGTAATTAGAACGGAGGAGATAAAGTGACACAAAATTACATTTCGTCTCCGAAATTTTTCTGTTCCTCCACCAACAGTTTCATACTTCCCTTTTGTGGATGAGTCTGGAGTCCAACACTGCAACATTCTTTTCTTTCCTTGCTTGCGTAAAAGCAGGATAAAGAACAGCCAACAGTAACAAACACGATAATTGAATCTGAAAACAAGAAAATAAATCAAATAAAATAAATCAGAAACGGCTGATTGCCCCTTTATAATTATGAAGCAGATTCCCAGAGACAATTATGCAGGCACTATACAACCAACTGTGAAATAATTGGAGGATATGGGGCTATTTTTGGAACCCGAATCAGAGGCTTGCAAATTAATGAATAAAGTAATATTATTTCTTTCTGGAGATGAGGTCGTTATTACATGACTAATATTGGTCACATTTTGGTCAGATTTTCATTCACCGGGCTTTCATGCTCAGGGGATGGTTTGCTGCTGAAAAATAAATGGAATGCTTTTAAACTTTTGACATCATAAAGTGAAAGTGACTGAATTGACCGGCCACCCTAGTCTCTCAGTGACACATTTGTCTAAGCAGGTTTTGCAGTTTTAGCTTAATGTATTGTTAAAGTTGCTTTATGTATCTATATATTTGTTTGTTTGTTTGTTTGTTTATCATACATTCTCTGGTGATGACAGTTCTTAAATAGCACAGCAACCAGCTGGGTAATGTTTAAACAGTACAGTCTTTGTGGATGGACAACAGGATACCTGATGGACAGTGTAGTATAATGGTTAGGGAGCTGGGCTTGTAGCTCAGAGGTTACAGTGTAGTATAATGGTTAGGGAGCTGGGCTTGTAGCTCAGAGGTTACAGTGTAGTATAATGGTTAGGGAGCTGGGCTTGTAGCTCAGAGGTTACAGTGTAGTATAATGGTTAGGGAGCTGGGCTTGTAGCTCAGAGGTTACAGTGTAGTATAATGGTTAGGGAGCTGGGCTTGTAGCTCAGAGGTTACAGTGTAGTATAATGGTTAGGGAGCTGGGCTTGTAGCTCAGAGGTTACAGTGTAGTATAATGGTTAGGGAGCTGGGCTTGTAGCTCAGAGGTTACAGTGTAGTGTAATGGTTAGGGAGCTGGGCTTGTAGCTCAGAGGTTACAGTGTAGTGTAATGGTTAGGGAGCTGGGCTTGTAGCTCAGAGGTTACAGTGTAGTGTAATGGTTAGGGAGCTGGGCTTGTAGCTCAGAGGTTACAGTGTAGTATAATGGTTAGGGAGCTGGGCTTGTAGCTCAGAGGTTACAGTGTAGTATAATGGTTAGGGAGCTGGGCTTGTAGCTCAGAGGTTACAGTGTAGTGTAATTGTTAGGGAGCTGGGCTTGTAGCTCAGAGGTTACAGTGTAGTGTAATTGTTAGGGAGCTGGGCTTGTAGCTCAGAGGTTACAGTGTAGTGTAATTGTTAGGGAGCTGGGCTTGTAGCTCAGAGATTAAAGTGTAGTGTAATGGTTAGGGAGCTGGGCTTGTAGCTCAGAGGTTACAGTGTAGTGTAATGGTTAGGGAGCTGGGCTTGTAGCTCAGACGTTACAGTGTAGTGTAATGGTTAGGGAGCTGAGCTTGTAGCTCAGAGGTTACAGTGTAGTATAATGGTTAGGGAGCTGGGCTTGTAGCTCAGAGGTTACAGTGTAGTGTAATGGTTAGGGAGCTGGGCTTGTAGCTCAGAGGTTACAGTGTAGTATAATGGTTAGGGAGCTGGGCTTGTAGCTCAGAGGTTACAGTGTAGTATAATGGTTAGGGAGCTGGGCTTGTAGCTCAGAGGTTACAGTGTAGTGTAATTGTTAGGGAGCTGGGCTTGTAGCTCAGAGGTTACAGTGTAGTGTAATTGTTAGGGAGCTGGGCTTGTAGCTCAGAGGTTACAGTGTAGTGTAATGGTTAGGGAGCTGGGCTTGTAGCTCAGAGGTTACAGTGTAGTGTAATTGTTAGGGAGCTGGGCTTGTAGCTCAGAGATTAAAGTGTAGTGTAATGGTTAGGGAGCTGGGCTTGTAGCTCAGAGGTTACAGTGTAGTGTAATGGTTAGGGAGCTGGGCTTGTAGCTCAGAGGTTACAGGGTAGTATAATGGTTAGGGAGCTGGGCTTGTAGCTCAGAGGTTAAAGTGTAGTGTAATGGTTAGGGAACTGGGCTTGTAGCTCAGAGGTTTCAGTGTGGTGTAATGGTTAGGAAGCTGGGCTTGTAGCTCAGACGTTACAGTGTAGTGTAATGGTTAGGGAGCTGAGCTTGTAGCTCAGAGGTTACAGTGTAGTATAATGGTTAGGGAGCTGGGCTTGTAGCTCAGAGGTTACAGTGTAGTGTAATGGTTAGGGAGCTGGGCTTGTAGCTTAGAGGTTACAGTGTAGTATAATGGTTAGGGAGCTGGGCTTGTAGCTCAGAGGTTACAGTGTAGTATAATGGTTAGGGAGCTGGGCTTGTAGCTCAGAGGTTACAGTGTAGTATAATTGGTTTCAATTGGAACCAATTCATTGGTTCTTCCATGTTTTACAGGTGTGATGCGAGTGAGTGGGCGCTACCCCTCTAACCCCTATGCCAACACTCTCTACCTCCATTTCATCAAAGTATTTCTTCAAGGAGAAATCAGGCAGTGAGTTTGGCTGGTTTGGGCTTTAAAAGGGTGGCTTTAGCTGGAAAAGATGTTTTGGCATGATGTAAAAAAAAATTAATAGACTTGCTGATTTGTAGCTGGAGTGATTGAATGATTTAGCTCATCCATAAATCTCAAAGTGACCCTTAGTATCCTACCGCTGTTATGATACCGCCTTCGGTAGTACTCTATGCCAAGTGCACACAGTTCCATTGTTTTTATGTTTGCTGGTTAAAAGCTGAATCTGTGACTACTGAGCTAAATTGCAGCCTTAGAGAGAGGTTGAAATGCCCAGCTATGGCTTACGGATTTAATCCCGGCCATTTGGTTCAAAATGTGTAAATGATCGATGGCAAAGGCTTGTGTTTGTGTACTTGATTTGTGTCTCATAATTACTGCTGAACAGAAAGCCCGTTTTTTCAGATGTTAACACACAATGCTCTAATGCTCCTCTTTCTCCCTTATGGAAGCCAAAGTGTCATACGAATGATTGGTTCGGTTTTGAAGTCATATGCATACAGAAGAGAATTTGCATGTAATCTTCATGTATGGTAGAGGATGCGTAGTTCTCATTAAACTGGATGATATTTCAGCACCATCTAGACTTCTTAATGGGACTCCAAGTACGCATGCATAATTTTTCAATTAAATTTCTACATAAGTTCTTGTTAAAGGATAAAGTACCTCAGTAGGGCTTGCTTCAAAAAAAAATGAGATCAGAAAACAAAATTATAATTACAAGTAGACCTTGGAGATGAAACAGAAGACTGTAACTGTGGACTTTTATTGATCATTACTCTGTAAAAAGGCTTTGCAAATGTAGAGAAAATCAACTGTAGTTCTGACATAAACATCTATAAGTGAACTCTTATTGACATTTTTGTACATATATTTTTTGACAGTGAATAGTGTGTGTTTGAAAGCATGTTTCCCCTGTCTTTGACAGCGTTCGCTGTGGACACTCAGAGCAGGAACAAAACGCTCTAACACTGTGTTCATCATAACCTTGATGCTTTGTGTGGAACAGCTGAACTGGAAAAAAATAAATAAAAATAAAAACACAATTTCAACGGTGAGCATGCCACACAAAGCTGCCGTAATTAAATGGAGCTGTGAGAGAGTCTAGAGCTCAAGGGCTTGTCAGGAGTAGGACAGAGGCATCCACCCAGGGAGCAGTGACCTCTGGGCCGCCCGAAAACAAGGGCCATCAGGGGGACACGCGCTGGCGACATTCCCATGTCCTCCCTGTGTGCTCCTGAAAGGAATACGTTCAATTCACCTTCAGAAACCGCTGAATGCGTTTGGAAGGAGTTTATTGAGATGTGGAGAGTTGTATATCTGTACAGGTATTTGATCTTGGGCAGCGTCATGCCTCAATATTTTGGATGAGGTGAACCCCCACTGGTTCACTCAAAGAGAAGGAGAAATACAGAAGAAAGGGAAGTAGACGTGAAGGCGGAGATGGGGAGGGGGAGGGATGCCGGAAGCAGTGAGTGTGATGGGAGAGAAGGTACGTAATATCTGCATTCTTTAAGCGTAGGGGACAAAATGAGCGCACAGTGCACATTAAACACCAGCATGACAGTAGAAAATAGGTGAATGATCTTTTCCTTTAAGCGTGTTATCTGGGTCTAAAACTCATTCCTACGGAAATATGTGGCAAAAGCATGTTAAATAATTGCCTGCAATATTTTCAGAATTATGTATTTCAGCGTGTGCACGAGTTTATGACGAGGTTGGCTGAGGTCTTCGACAAGCACTTTAACTACCGAGCCTCTCGGGTGGCCTGCGAGCGGAAGCTGAACTTTGATGGGAAAACAGGGACAGTTCAGAATGTCTTTTTAACGAGCGTGGCAGTCAGTCTTTAGGAAACCGAGAGCCGGTCTTCATTTATGGTTCCATTCAGGGGCAAATGCATTACAGCACAGTGGGAAACGTTGACACCGCCAATCACACCGACACGGGTCAGAAGGGGGGCAACAGCAACGTGGACTGGCATACCCTTTACGTGGGTTCTAGATTATTCCTTATTCCAGTATGCATTTCATCTGAGAGGATGTACTTAGCTTTTAGCATGGATATTTAATGTCTGTGTCAGCAAATATCAGGATGGCAATTTGCTGTGAATCTTTAATGATCGCAGCATGTAGGCCTCTGTTCGTTGCCATGACTACCGTGGCGCGTAAGGTTTGAACGTGCATCCTGCTTAATTAACTCTATGAAATGTCTGAGCTGAAGAAAATATGTCAAAAATGTGTTCTTTCAATGATAGCTTGAAAGGTTGATAAAACATGTATTTTCTGGTTTTTTATTTAGGTTTGACTCATTCAAAAAAAAAACACCCGTTCATGTGAATTCGGTGGGTATATCTACTGTTCACTGCGTCCTTGAAAACCTGAGGAGATGGATAAAGTTTCATCTTTCTTTTTTAATTCCACTTCTTAAAACCTCAGTGTTGTGAAAAGGGTGGAGCTACCATAAATTAACAGTGCCAAAGGGCATTGGTCGAATAATTGTCATTTGAATTACAACCCATTGGTATTGGCCAACCATTATAAGGTTCATCAAAACAGAATTTCCCATCGCTGGGTGACAGTCCAAAGTGGAAAAGTGAAGGTCTGTGTAAAGCATCATTGTGACGATGTCCTTGTTAAATAAAATTGAAGTGGGAAAGAGGGAATCCATCGCTACTTTGAAGGTTAATCACAAAGATAGAGGGTTCTAGCTGAGTAATAAACTTAATCTGTCTTTTCTTTTTCTTTTCTCCTCAATTTGTGTTGTATTGTACATCTCCACTGCTGTGCCACCTACACACATATACCAGCCCAACACGCCCACGCCGCCCCCGTCACACTCACCTGTGAGCCACTGGCCACTTTACACCTGAAGGGCCTCACGGCCAATAAGATGTAAGATAGCATTATGGGTTATTGGTGATAGACTGTGCTTTCCAGGGAAGATTTTTAATAATGAGGTCCTGAAAACTGCTTGTGCCTTAGACCTCATTTCACCTCCAGCATACCTTTTCCTGAACTTTTAAGAACACACTTATTTCTTCAACACATGTTTCTTTTTCTTCCCCCATCTCTGACATTAATTACAATTTACATGAAAGAAGGGATCACAAATCAAACGTTCAGCCTGTATCCATTTTCATCCATTAGCACAATGGACAGGATTGAAACAAATCTATCACCATAATCCACTTTTTCACAATCCTTGTTTTAATGTTTCCCAATTACCTTGAGGCTTAGCAGTAGGTTAGCTCCTGGAAATAAATGTGAATTCACCTAAGCTTTTTCTCTCCAGTGAATTCATTCTGCTTGTGAAAACCCTTTTGAAGAAATTTATATAACAGCGACATGACCTGTCAGTCAAAATGACAGGTGACTTTTGGATTTATTTATTTATCAAGTTAGACGAGAAAGGGGATTGCACACAAAGCTTAGATCAGTGTTAAACATGCCGTACCTGCTTTCCCAGGCACAGCCATGGTTTCCAGACAAGAACAAGGAGGAGGGAGAACAAACTTAGCCTGACTTGCTGCACCATAACCTAAAATCAGCACAGCCTAGATCTGTAGAACAGGGGTGTTAGAATCATGTCCTGCAGTGACTGTGGGGGGCTGGGCTTCTGTGGCCATGGAAACAAGGTGTGTGGAATCTTTAAACAATTAAATACTTTTATATTGATAACTTAAGTGCTGAGATGCATCTAAAAGATGACAGAGGAAACTGCTATAGCCTCACAAATATTACAACTCCATTTAACTTTCAGGCAGATATTCATCCGGATATAGTAATGTCTGTGTCAGGAAAGTAGTTTTTGTGGAGGTCAGACTTCATACATGTAGAAATGACCCCATTCCAGACTTAAGATACATACATATCTATGTGTGCACACAGTCAATGGCTGACTGAGGTGTTTGGTACTATCCAAGAAAAACATCCCCAACCCAGAAGCATTAAGACTGAGGGACAAGGGAACATCAGGCCGTTTCTGCAACAGCGTGGTGGGGATGTAATAGGCTCAGCGGTATCTCACAGAGGGGGCTGAGAGCTACAGAGAGGGGTGGCTGACGGTCACCACTAGTTCCTCTGTTCTGTCCGTCTCCATGGTGCCAGTGGGGCTGTAGCAGGACCGCAGAGGGGGCAGGGATGGGGAGAGATGAGGGAGAGACACGGAGAGCGTATTCTCAAAGGTTAACTGCATCCCTGAACATAGGAAAGAAGCCGGCCCTTTGCTTTTATCCACCGCTGACATTTCCGCTAACAGCCTGGCCATCCATGGACGGGGACAGGCGAGGGACTTCCATCACTCCCCTCCCTCCATCACCCCTCACACTTTCATTTATTTATTGGGGTTTTTTTTCTTTATTTTTTCCCTTTATTACCCAATCCCAGCTGAGCTGTTTTTACAGATGCACCTCAAACCCCCACCTCAGGCTCAGGAGAAAGTGTCTGTGCTTCGACTCACATGGCAACCAGCCCTCGAGCCGACGCCATTCTCCACACTGCTGATGCGACACTAAGATAATATGACAGCTTTGCCTTAAGTGGAACCTTATGACTTTTATTGGTGATCCATTCCTTTCCTCTGCAAAGCTAAGTCATGCGGTGATACTCCAGTGTGGGTCTCTGGCCTCAGGTGGCGGTGGCCCAGAGATGGCTCATCATTGGCCCAGCAATGGCTCATCAATGGCTCATCGCTCGCTCAGTGATGGCCGGGCTGGGCTGAGACTAAATGCTTCACTATGAGAATTTAGCAGTGACTGTAACCAAGTGAGCCTCTGTTTATGCAGAAACTGAGAGCTCAGGTCTGATGTTTAGTGCCCTGCACCCAGTCACATTCAGAGGACGGCCTGGTGGATGGATGTAAGAGAGGCTGTTTTGAGACAGTTTGACTGAGACACAACAAGTAACCGGCCCAGGTAACAGCCCCGATATCAGGGATGACTGGGACTGGCGTCAGCAATGTTGGTGAGACTAAAAAGTGTTGAACGCTTGGCTGATCTTGGCCGTGCGGACATAAGCGAAACCCAAAAAAGACAGGCAGTGATGAAGTTACATTCGGCATTCACAGCATACAGACAGCACAATTCCTACTATGCTGTATTCTTGTGTCCGTGTTCATATTCAAGCTGACGACAAGTGCGAGGCTAACTTCAGTCTCATCGCGTCGCGTGTGGTCCTTTTGGCCAGTTGCCATGGTGACACAGACTTCAGCACCCCACCGCTTGTTTACAGGTTTCCGTGGTTTCCCACGGACACCGTCCCTGAGGACAGCAGCTGCCGCAATGCCATTACCACAATACGACCAGTGAAAAGGCAGGCTGCTCCAGACCATGAGAGCCAGTGCTAGAGCTCAGGAGTTAGAGTTAGGAATATCATTGGGGTTAGGGTTAGGGTTAGCATTTTGGTTAGGGTTAGGATTAGGGTTAGGATTAGCATTTGGTTTAGGGTTAGGGTTAGGATTAGGGTTAGGATTAGCATTTGGTTTAGGGTTAGGGTTAGGATTAGCATTTGGGTTAGGGTTAGGATTAGCATTGGGGTTAGGGTTAGGATTAGCATTAGGGTTAGGGTTAGGGTTAGGATTAGGGTTAGGGTTAGGGTTAGGATTAGGATTAGGGTTAGGGTTAGGATTAGGGTTAGGATTAACATTTGGGTTAGGGTTAGGGTTAGGATTAGCATTTGGGTTAGGGTTAGGATTAGCATTTGGGTTAGGGTTAGGATTAGCATTGGGGTTAGGGTTAGGATTAGCATTGGGGTTAGGGTTAGGATTAACATTTGGGTTAGGGTTAGGATTAGCATTTGGGTTAGGGTTAGGATGAGCATTTGGGTTAGGGTTAGGATTAGCATTTGGGTTAGGGTTAGGATTAGCATTTGGGTTACGGTTAGGATTAGCATTGGGGTTACGGCTAGGATTAACATTTTAGTTAAAATTAGAGTTAGGATTAGCATTTCAGTTACTGTAAAGGTTAGGGTTATGAAGGACAGGCTGTAGATATAGAGTCTCAGAACAAGACACATGAATCCGTTGGTTTTATGATGCTTGTTGGCTTCATCAGTGTCCCCTAACCCTTGTACAGTAAAGCAGGTCCTTCTCAAAACGATACCATTTTACCAGACATATTTTATTTTTGTGCCTCTGTTGCCCCCTGGTGGTACTGTATGTGTATGTGTAGTTCACAACTGGGGAACTTGGTAAGATTTAGCTGTCACCTCAGACTGTATTGTCAGCATACTGACCAAAGATGACATAATGGGTCAGTTTCCACTTCCAAATAACAGGATGTTAGAGTCGTAGAATTTAACGCAATGAACACTAAATTTGTAATATCGAGACTTTCCACAGCTGTATATGTTGAACAGAATAACCTAAAATAGGAAAATAGCAAGTCATTCATCCTCTCTCTGGACTTTGTGAAGATAATTTAGTGCTGACTGTCTGACAGTAGCATTGAGCATTGGACCATTCCACCATTATGGCTAAAACAGAGTCAATACCAAAAATTGACGACTAAAAGCAAGTTGATAATTATCATTGATTTCAAATATTCTCTGATTATTTAGTTTGCATGAATATGTTCAGGTGGTCTACTGACATTTTCACTGAGATATGCCAATGGGCAAATGGACACAATGGAACATTAAAAAGAGAACCACTGGGGTTCATAAATCACATCTCAGCATTCATTTTAAAAATATATATCTCCCCCTTGTGGTACATTTTAGCATTGCTGTCCAATTAATCCTTTGACTGAATTGAAGCACTCTCATCTGATGGTTCACTATCTCCACCCAGTGGATAAATATATGAACTACAACTAGGCTATGAATCCAAATGGCATTAATTGTCCTTCAACAATTTAAAATCAATACACTGTATCACATTGGCAAATAGAAGCAATTCTTGACTATTTTGTCGCCAAGGCTGCAGTCCAATGTATAATACTGAATGGGGAACCGTTTAAAAACTGTAGCACTTTAATGTACAGGGAATGGATGAGGGTAGTCAAAAATTTGCCAACAGAAAACCAGATTTGTCACGTTTACTTTTATTGTAAAGGTGATTTATTCCAAAATAGTAATATGATACAGAAAGAGAGACATCTACAAAACATCTACACCAGACTTTGGTAAGAATCCTGGGTGATATTATCCAAAAAAACAACAACAAATAACCAAACAAACAAATAAAAAAAAAAACAAAATCAATCCACAGCAAAAGTAAAAAAAAAATCTAATAATGGCAAAAAAAAGAAGAAAAAAATGTGTAGAATTATAGTGGAATATAAAGGTGAAAGAGATTTCTGTCCTAAAAACTGCGCCTTCAGACGTTAAAATGCTGGAATGGTTGGTTACCTGTGCTTTTAGTTTAAAGAAAATAATAAAACTATTGAAAAGTTACCATAAGTTCCATTTCTCAACTGATAGGATCTTTTAAATTATTACAATTATTTTTTCAATCGTTAAGGAATAGAATACTGAAACACTTTTACAGCGACTCTCTCAGGAGTTCTATATGCAACAGAGCAGTTCTATACATGACGAAGAGAAATCAATCTGCTTTAATCTTATGGGCCGCTTCCAAATCAAGGAGGTATCGATTCTGGGTATTGACTGGCCCCCCTCCCCCCACCTGCCCAAAAAAAAAAAAATACCTTCAATGTGACAGCTTGATTTAAAATGGATCTTGACTCCTTGATCTGGGATTAAGTTCAGAAAAAAAAAGGGTTGGAGGTAAATTGATTGAATTGCAAATTTCGTGCTATGCCCTTGATAGGGTGACGATCCAAAGAAAAGCTGACTGCCATCGGAGAGGAAGATCCACATCTGTCCGGAACACCTCAGGGCGTTCGGACCGCCGCTGCCGGTTCCTGATTGGATTAGGACTCTTTCACCGCCCCTCAGCTCAAATCTCTCCCACCTCACACACTCAACAAAGAGCCCAGAACAACATCCTCAGTGCTGCCAAACCTGTTAGCTGGAAATTATAGCAATAATAACAATAATAAAAACGCAAAAATAATTAAAAAAAGATTGTTAAAACAAAGAGTTGTATTAATGGGTTGTGTGCACTTTTGATGTCGGTAATATCTATCGGTGGTTACACTGTAGTATATGATTCTGCTGAAAAGGCAGCTATAATACTAATTTACTGCTGCTGTCGTCCCTCTGGGGACTGTACAGCGCCCCGTCCCCGACCCCGCCCCCACCCGCCCCACGCACACTGACACGACGATCAGGCGGGGGTGTGTCACTAAAACACCAGCTCCGATAGCCAGATCACCCAGAGTCACAGCCACTCAGAGCTAACCAAACTCCCCATGACAGGAACTGGTGAAGGATCCCATACTGGGACCGAAGAACTGGAATCATAGATGTCACGTTCTAGAACAGTCTTTTTTTCATGAAACATACAAAATGGAGTCAGCGTGTATTGTAGCAACAGAGCGCAAAAACAGCAACACATACCACAACTTCTGGGTTCAGCACTAAAGAAAAGTGGGCTTTTTTTCTTTTAAACAATGCACAATTCTCAAAAAAGCATTTCTACTTGGTTATAAAAAAAATCTCGAAAAGTTTTGCCAAACTCTGTGTAGTCTATGACTCTGAAGGCTCGCAACTAACGCAAAACGTTCCCAGAGCATGAAGGAAGGCTGCAGGTTAGAGATTCCTACTTAGTTCTGACAAAAAAATGGCGGCGAAAACAAAAACGTTCCCCAAGCAGGCTTGGAACACTTCCATTCCAAGCAAGCAGGGCCAAAGCCACTTGACAAGAACAAAAAAAAATATTTCCAGGAAAATTACATTTAATGAACATCCAGGAAAAAGGACAAGTTTACATGTGTCAGGAGCATTTACCCTGGGAACATTCTGGAATGTGAAAGATGGTTAGCTGGGCTTAAGCTGGATCTCCAGCATCCTGCTGTTCTCAGTGACACACCAACCCCCCCCTCCCCCACCCAAACCACCCCCCCCCCCCCGCCCCCCCCCCCCCCTTGCCAAACTCATGCCACTAGCAGGGATGGACGTTGCAGGCCCGGATCTCCTTCCTCTCCCTGCAGCTGGAACCCTGCGTGCCCTTTGACCTCTTCTTCGGTGTCATGAAACGCTCCTGGATACCCCCGCCACACACCTTGGTACATTCCATCCAGGAGGACCAGGGCCGCATCTTACATCCTGTGTGCAGAGATGGGGGCGGAAGGTTGGGGGGGGAATAATGGGTTAGGGAACTGGACTTACATTTACATTTCAGTCATTTAGTAGATGCTTTTATCTCAATGCGACCTACAGGAAGGGCAAATGTTCATCAAAAAGTTCAATATAATCACATCCGTTTGAGAGCGGGTGACACTCAACCAAACACAAACATATGATCACATACATTGTGAAGTTTTTGGGGGCAGAAGATTTTACGGATTGGACTGCAGCCCTGGCTCATGCCTAAGAGGTTGCAGGTTTGAATCCTAGCAGAGGACATTGTGTGGAAATGGAGCTTATTCACCCTGAACTGCTTCAGTTGAACTCAAAGTTGTACAGATGGATGGGGCATAGAAAACAAATTGAGTTCTGTGGGCACTTTCGAAAAGAGGACCTGCTCAATGCCTGAATAAAATAAAAGGCAAATGATGATGATGGTGATAGTGACGAGGATGATGAAGGTTGCTCACCCTGGTGATCCTCAGGGCCCTCGTCCTGGCCAGCCTTGCTCCTCCTCTTCTCGCGAGGCTCCTTGCCTGCCCGCAAGCACTTTCGGATCTTGCACTTCTTCCTCTGCACGGTCACGGGGCACGGGGTGCCCCCAAACTGGGGCTCTAGCTTGATCATCCGAGTGCGGATCCTGTGACCCTTCCCGCACGACTTGTTGCACTCGGACCATTCCGACCACTCCGACACCATGCAGTCAGTTGCTGTGACATCACAGTTGGAGGCATGGTCAATGTCAGTTAGAGATTCCACAGTGTTTCACACACACACCTGTTTGAAGTATTAATTTGCATGAAGTATTGATGTATGCATTCCATATTATGTGATAAGGGTTTCACATCTTTTTTTTGTGTGGCTTATACCACCTGCACAAAAACCTATGCATCTGCTGTTTTTGTTTTGGTTTACAGATATTTTTTTCAGAAGTTATTAGTATGTAGTAACAATACACATTTACATTACTGATGGCCACCCTTTACAAAATTAAAGTAGTGGAGGCATATGTGACTTTGCGGGAGGCTAAGGCATATTGGTCACAAAAAAAGGAGAGAAGGAGAGAATGTTTGTGTATGTGTGGGCTGACAAGCACCAGTCTGGGAGGGCTGCACTCTCTGCTCAGCTCTTCAGTGCTTAATATAGGTCATTAACTGGCTAAAGAGTTCAAACACCTTGTTTCTAGGGCCTAAATTGGCTGCTGAGTGAAAGGAAATCACACAGAAAAGCTAACTGCAGAGACTGCAGCAGCCCTTGACTTGAGTTTCACATGGCCAATTTAAACGTTAGCCAAGCTGCAAACTCACGTCTTTGATCTAGCCCTTGCTTTGGGTTTTAACGAGGTTTAACCAGCATGGAACTTCACTGCTTTAATTTCCATTTAACTGGCGTTTTAATCACAAGAGGACCGTACTCTGAATAACGATAAACTCCAAAAGAATTTTCTGTGAAATGTGTTCATTTAATTCCAAAATAAACAGCATACACCATTTACGTAATAAAGTCTGTTTTGACCATATTGCATATGTCCTTAAAAAGACTGCATGTGATTGGAAATGGGATTCAGTCAACATCTGTCCTTACGTTACTTTTTTGTCAGTAAAGATAAAAATGAAAAATTTTAATTTAACTGTGAGAAAGTTAAAGACAAAGGTTAATTGAATCCTACCCTGGGCTCAAACCTACATCTGTGATCCCTTCTGTGTCCCAATAAAAGTTTGGACAAGGTTATGTCAGTGCTAGATTTGAGTGTCGGTGCTGGTGCTGCAGTGGACCCTCCCAGCCTCTGGGTGGTGCTGCAGGGATGGCACTCACGGCACTCAGGCAGCATGCACTTCTCCACTTGCTCCAGCTCCTCCACGCACTCGCCCAGCTCGGCCGGAGACTTAAGCATGCGCTGGCGTGTCCGCATTCCCATCCCACACGACACGCTGCAGTCGCTCCAGTCCGACCAGGGAGACAGCATGCAGGGGATGGTGTCTGTGTGCACATGGAGAGAAAGAGAGCGCCATCTGCTGTCAACATCCAGAACTGCAGTATTAGCTACAGAGTATGGTGTCTGTATGCACAGTGGAGAGAGAAAGAGAGCACCATCTGCTGTCAACATCCTGAACTACAGCATTGTTATCCTGATAAGCACAGTAAACCCACACTCCTGTTATGCAGGGCTTACCTGTGGAGGGCTGGTGTTTGTGAAGGCTTTTATCCCAGTAACAACACACCAGATACAAATGATCACTGAATCATGGTCTTAAATCAGGATATGGATCAGTGTTAGTTAGTCCAGGTTCATTAGTCCTCGTTCAGTTCAAAAACCTGCACCTACACTGGAGAAGGCTGCTGTAGTATGATTTATCCTGGCCACAAAAGTCCAGAAGAGGCCACTGGACTCAGCAATTAAAAAAATCTGAGTGAATATCGGAACTGCATATAGAGTGGATTTAATAGTTCACAGAGACAAGACGGATACAAATGTGTTCACAGTCTGACTTTTATTTCCTGTTCCTTGAACATAAAGCTCAGTTCTGCCACAGATGAGTGGCAGTGACGATCATTTGCTCTGCGCCCTCTCTATTTCAAACTCCTCATTAAACTCAAACCAGCGGAACTTCAGTTACATGCTGACAAATTGAATTTATGCTCTTTTTAAATGACAAGTTTTGAAAGAGAGGCTCCACTTACCAAAAAAAGAATTCACTGCAGCTTTAATGTACTCATGTTCAACATTTTTGATTCTGGGTTATTCAAAACATGAAGTGTGAAGTGTACCATTTACACATTTTCACCTAAATTTCAAATATCTGTGGGTATGTCTGGGACACAGCTGTGAATGATTCTGCAAGCTGAAGGGGTGTTTGTAGACAGGGTTTAGTGTTTTTATTTGTATGTTTTATTATGTTAATCTCTTGAACAAAGGACTTTTTCCAGGTGTCATTTTTACCAGTCCCTGGGTCCTGGGCGGAACCTCTGACAGCCCAGGATCCAAATGATAAAACTGCACTGCCACCACCAAAGCAAGGCCAACCGCCAGCTATTCCTATGTAATTGACTAATGACTGACATAAGCTTCAAGCTTAGAAACCTTTCGAACATCCAGTTTTAAAAGGTTTCAGAGACGTTGTGAGTGAGAGGGTGAGGGCTGTGGGAAGGCTGAGCGATGCTGTGAGTGAGAGGGTGAGGGCTGTGGGATGGCTGAGACGCTGTGAGTGAGAGGGTGAGGGCTGTGGGAAGGCTGAGAGACGTGAGTGAGAGTGTGAGGGCTGTGGGATGGCTGAGACGCTGTGAGTGAGAGGGTGAGGGCTGTGTGAAGGCTGAGAGACGTTGTGAGTGAGCGGGTGAGCATGTTCATTTTAACTCACGGCACTCTGGCATCATGCACTTCTCCACCTCCACGACCTCCGCTGTGCAGAGGGAGCCGTCCAGAGGGGGCATCTTCACCATGCGCTCACGCCGTTTCATCCCCACGCCACAGGTGGCGCTGCAGGTATCCCACTCTCCCCACTCTGTCACTATGCAGCTGCTGGGAGCTGAGGGGCCAGGAGACAATGGGTCACAATAAACAAGCATCAAGGTGTACACCTGCACGCACACACAATACTACAGACCGATATATATACACACACACACACACACGCACACACACCATACTACAGACAGGTATATACACACACACACACACACACACACCATACTACAGACAGGTATATACACACACACAACGCACACACACCATACTACAGACAGGTATATACACACACACAACGCACACACACCATACTACAGACAGGTATATACACACACACAACGCACACACACCATACTACAGACAGGTATATACACACACACACACATGCACACACACCATACTACAGACAGGTATATACACACACACAACGCACACACACCATACTACAGACAGGTATATACACACACACAACGCACACACACCATACTACAGACAGGTATATACACACACACAACGCACACACACCATACTACAGACAGGTATATACACACACACACGCACACACACAACATACTACAGACAGGTATATACACACACACAACGCACACACACCATACTACAGACAGGTATATACACACACACACGCACACACACCATACTACAGACAGGTGTATACACACACACACACGCACACACACACCATACTACAGACAGGTATATACACACACACGCACATGCACATGCACACACACCATACTACAGACAGGTATATACACACACACGCACATGCACATGCACACACACCATACTACAGACAGGTATATACACACACACACGCACACACACCATACTACAGACAGGTATATACACACACACAACGCACACACACCATACTACAGACAGGTATATACACACACACGCACATGCACATGCACACACACCATACTACAGACAGGTATATACACACACACAACGCACCATACTACAGACAGGTATATACACACACACACGCACCATACTACAGACAGGTATATACACACACACACGCACACACACCATACTACAGACAGGTATATACACACACACAACGCACACACACCATACTACAGACAGGTATATACACACACACAACACACACACACACCATACTACAGACAGGTATAAACACACACACAACGCACACACACCATACTACAGACAGGTATATACACACACACAACGCACACACACCATACTACAGACAGGTATATACACACACACAACGCACACACACCATACTACAGACAGGTATATATACACACACAACACACACACACACCATACTACAGACAGGTATATACACACACACAACGCACACACACCATACTACAGACAGGTATATACACACACACAACGCACACACACCATACTACAGACAGGTATATACACACACACAACGCACACACACCATACTACAGACAAGTATATACACACACACAACACACACACGCACCATACTACAGACAGGTATATACACACACACAACGCACACACACCATACTACAGACAGGTATATACACACACACACGCACACACACAACATACTACAGACAGGTATATACACACACACAACGCACACACACCATACTACAGACAGGTATATACACACACACGCACCATACTACAGACAGGTATATACACACACACAACGCACACACACCATACTACAGAGAAGTATATACACACACACAACACACACACGCACCATACTACAGACAGGTATATACACATACACAACGCACACACACCATACTACAGACAGATATACACACACACACGCACACACACAACATACTACAGACAGATATATATACACGCACACACGCACACCATACTACAGACACATATATATATATAGACACACACACACACACACACACACCATACTGCAGACATATATATATATATATATATATATATATATATATACGCATGGACATACTGACACACACATACATTGCAGGTACTTACAGCAATCTCTCACACATAAACACACACACATACCCCGATGGTACCCATAGCAGTTTCACACACACACATGCGCACACACTGGGACTCTATCACACACACACGCACACACACACACCCTGCCGGCACTCACAGCTGTCTCTCTCACACACACACAGACACACACACACAGACACCCTGCTGGCACTCACAGCTGTCTCTCTCACACACACACACACCCCGTTGTCACTCACAGCAGTCGTCGTTGACGGTGCACTTCTCGGTCTCCTCGGTGTGCAGGGTGCAGATGGAACCGTCTTCGGGGAACTGCTTGACGTACCTCTCCCGAGATCTCATCCCCATCCCACAGGAAACACTGCAGGGGGACCAGGTGATCCACTCTGACATCATACAGGTGGAAGTTTCTGGAACAGAGTGAGTGAGTTAGTCTCACGGTCTTCCTCTTCCTGTCCTGAGGCATCAAACCCAGATGCACATCTATAGTATGAGTGCACTAGGGAAAGTCCTCGGCCCAAACACAGCTCTCTTAATAGACTTTTAATCAACATTGTATCGACAGTTATGAACTCAACTTTTTGTGAAACTCAGATGTAAACTGAGTGCTTGCCACTGAGTGCTTTTGGTTGTATAGATTATATAAAGGTTGTTGATTTTTTTAGGAACACTCCAACCCAACTGCGTTCGCATCTCAGTGATACGTTGTATTGTGCTGTACTGAAGAACCAAAACAGTATCCGCAAATGCACACTGACCCATTAAGGACAAAATTAATATCAGCTGTGTTTTGGAATAAAACCTCTGAACAGCAGCTCCATGGAGGAACACGTAACGGCTGACACAGCCAAGCCTCATACAATCATAGACAGTACAGTGAGCATGACACAGCCAAGCCTCACACATCATAGACAGTACAGTGAGCATTCAAATGTGTGAAAAGGCCAAAGGTCTACAGCATCCTTTTTTCAATGCTCAGTAATTACACTTACATAACCCACACTGGGTTCATGCTTATTGGCCTACCGACAGAGTACATACTTCAAATAGGTCACCATGTTAACTATGTCCTTCTCTGACCAGCATAAGAAAACTAAACAGCCAAAGAAAAACATTTTAGCGAGCTTAATCTCAGCTAATGGTTCCCCAATTACCTCTCCACGCACTTGTAAACAGACTTGTTTTCAGAAGGGATGGATGAACTTTGAGGAACTTTCATTGGATTTTTACTTTTCCCCACTGTACCGAGGCGAATTCCGAGGCACGGCATAATAAGGCAGAACTAAGCTGAGCCAATTAGCGAAGGCTGTGGGTAAATGCAGGCCTGACGAGATGCCTGGGGCCTCCGTGCCAGTCAGCGCACAGATTATCAATCAATACAAACCATTAACGGCCCATTAAACACGAACAAAGAGAATTGACCATGGAAGAGCTCAAGTCTTGGGTGCCAGACCTCCTTATCAATAAAGCACAGAGGAGGGAAACAATACTCTGCAGCGGCTTGCTTTGTGTAACTCTAGAACCTTGAGCTTTCAAAGACAAAGAATATATGTGCATGCTTTATATGTGTGTGTGTGTGTGTGTGTGTGTGCAAACTGACAACTATTAGAAGAAGCCAAAAGGAAGAACTGGAAAGACTAAGAAAGCAGAGCCAAACCACAACAGGAAAAAGCAACCATCATTCACCTGTTGCCAATTGAAGGGATGTAGGGACCCTGGTTGAAGATATGACATATACGGTTTTCCTTCTTTGCCGGTTGTGAAACTTGATTAGTATCCAGTCCCATGCTATGCTGTGTACATGCCTCGTTGGAGACTGCATCAGCTTTGTAAGCGCTGAGTCAGGGGGTATCATGAGTTCAGTGAAGACAAACCATCCAGTCCTACATTTATTAGGGCCTGGATTTTAAGCTCAGGACCTATAAGGGCGTGACACGGTCTCTGAGCTAAATCCTCATCTTGGAAGCACAATCTTTGCTCCGATCCCTCTCAAAGTTCCATTGGCTTGCGTACAAAAACGAGTGAAAGGATTTATCGATCATCCCGGCGGCGATGAAGACAGTACAGGACCGGCTTCTGACCTTTCCCATGCGGGCGTATTAATCTATGTCTCGCCCTTCTTTGGGCAGGCTAGCGTGCACACCCACTGGACCAGGCCCCGTCCTTGGTGAAGCACATTTAGATCACTGTGGTTGTGTTTTAGGACAAGATGCCAGTATAGTGGTATTGTATTGTGTTGTATTGTATTGTACTTTAGGTATTGTATACTATTGTACTGTAATGTATTATTCTGTACTGTATTGTATTATCCTTCATTGTGCTGTATCATATTGTACTATCTTGTATTGTGTTGCATTATATTGCATTGAGTTTTAGTGTATTGCACTGTACTGTGTTGTATTGTATTATATTGTGTTGTACTATATTGTATTGTGTTTTACAGTGTTTTAGTGTATTGTATTGTATTGTATTGTGCTGTGTTGTGTTTCGCAGTGTTGTAGCGTACTGTATTGTATAGTATTGTGCTGTATTGTATTGTATTGTATTGTGTTGTGTTTTGCAGTGTTGTAGTGTATTGTATTGTATAGTATTGTGCTGTATTGTATTGCATGGGACCGTACCCTCCTCGCTGCAGCCGGGCCCCATGCAGGGCTGGAAGTCCTGTGTGTGTGGGCAGGGCACAGTCAGGTCCAGCTGGGCCTTCAGCATCCTCTGCCGCATACGTTTGCCCTTCTCACAGGTGGCTGAGCTGCAGGCCGACCAGGGGGACCAGTTGGAGTAGATACAGGTCTCTGGGGTGTCGTCTGGGGCAGCGCACAGGACAGAGAGAGAGGGCTGACTTTCACCTTCCACAGCATTTTATACTTTATTTATGACTGCACTCTTATGGCAGTTAGTCACTCTCCACAATATATGAAAATCACACTTAAACGAGATACGCTGTAGCTCAATGAACATGCTGAAAGCAAAAAAAAAAAAAAACAACTGAAACATAAATAAAAATTCACTGTCTGCGAACTGGTTTATGAACTGAACACATGTTGACTTGGTGTCTGTCAGAGGACACAAGCAGTTATGATGAAGTATGATTTGCATCTGCAGTGTGAAAAATAGTTAAGGATGGTTGCCATGACAATCTGAGGATTCTTGTGTGTAGCTGCTTTTTCTTGAATCTGTGGGTGGGGGAGGGGGTAGTGGGGGGGGGGGGGGGTTGCAGTTGATTTGGATGATAATGTTCAAATAGATTGGTACAAAAATGAACAATTAAAGTCTAACCAGGAATAAGTTAATTAACTTAATCAAGCTCAACTAATTACCATATTTTAACATGACTATGACACTATGGTAGAAAATCTAGTCAGATTTGTGCTGTGGTAATGTTTTTTTTTCCATTGCCTTTCATGAGATGTGAATCTGTAGGTCTAACTGGAGAACATTGTGGCTTGTTAATTGAATTGTCTTCACACCCGTCTCTAATTCGGTTGCTGGAGAGACAGAGATAAAGTTGGCGTACCTTCCTCCCTCTCCTCCTGAGCAATATCAGCCACGATGTCGTCCACGTTATCAGGGACGATGTTGCACTGTTCGCCCTGTGGAAAACAGAACACGTCTTTGACATCATATTAAAGTCAGATAAGATCCTCAATTTGCCACCAGATCAGTATCGCGGCAAGCCGGTAAACAGCCCCAGATGAATTCCACCACCCACCCTCCAAAGACCCTACAGACCGTTTCAAAAACGTAAACTCGTGATAATTCTGTGAAGTCAAAGCTGATATACAGCAACTTTGCAGGAATGTTGACTTACTGATCTATGGTGATCTAGAGCCAACAAGTTTCAACACATTAAAGATGCAGAATCAAGATATTGAACAAGTGTGACCAATCAGTGTCCATGTGAATGCCACTGTACATGCAAAACACAGCACAGACCACAAGAACAGATTTACTACAATAGTGTAGTACAGCTGGATTTTGGAGAGTGAAATGAAAAATATTTTCCACAAATAAGTAAACATGTTATGAGAGCTGGCCGCACTTTGTTTTCTAATGTTGTGAACTCACAGCAGCAGATACAGAATTACTAAATCCTTCGCCTGAAAAAAGGAACACCCCCACATTCCCACAGTAACTTTTCAAACTCCACGGCTGTGTCACATCTGTGAAATATTCAGGAACATATGTCGCGGCTCACAGGAAATTGTCTTAGGAGGAAGTGAGAAATTGAATTTTCCAGCCGAGATACTGATGCTTTCACTGAAATGTCAGCTTTCAAACTTTGGATCGTTGTGCAACACCACTGTCAAACTACTAGATGAAATAAATCAGATATGAAAACACCACAAGGTCCCAAGTGGGTCTGTAAAAATAGTTTTAGGTCAGTTGAGTATACAGAATATCTCCCAATACACATTTCACCACACTGGTATGCAGAACATTCTGGAAAATCACAGATATTGCTTCTAAAAACAGCACCGCACACCACACAATGCCTCACCCAAAGCTCTGACTTCTTTCAGGCTATGGAAACGTCCTCAGACAGTTCACTGGGTTCAAAGCCATTTTGATATTATGTTTCCTCGCTTGTAGAGCAGAGCACATACCGAAACCAGACACCCATGTATGAATGGTGGTGAAAAGATTTGGGTTTATATTAATGCTTTGTAACCCTAAACTAATACTGGGATTATGGGGTAATATGATAAACCCTATACTATAATGTCATTGTGATGATCCCTATATTGCAATGCCATTGTGATAAACCCTATACTCTAATGTGATTGTGATAAACCCTATACTGTAATGCCATTGTGATAAACCCTATACTCTAATGTGATTGTGATAAACCCTATACTGTAATGCCATTGTGATAAACCCTATACTCTAATGTGATTGTGAAAACCCTATACTGTAATGTGAGTGTGATAAACCCTATACTCTAATGTGATTGTGATAACCCTATACTGTAA
This sequence comes from Albula glossodonta, assembly GCA_019788955.1. Classification (NCBI taxonomy): domain Eukaryota; kingdom Metazoa; phylum Chordata; class Actinopteri; order Albuliformes; family Albulidae; genus Albula; species Albula glossodonta. The sequence goes on along the minus strand of JAFBMS010000075.1, from coordinate 1,169,739 downwards.
TGTGAGTGTGATAATCCCTGTACTGTAATGTGAGTGTGATGATCCCTATATTGCAATGCCATTGTGATAATCCTATACTCTAATGTGATTGTGATAACCCTATACTCTAATGTGATTGTGTTGAACCCTATACTGTAACGTGAGTGTGATAAACCCTATAGTTTAATGTGATTGTGATAAACCCTATACTCTAATGTGAGTGTGATAAACCCTATAGTTTAATGTGAGTGTGATAAACCCTATACTCTAATGTGAGTGTGATAAACCCTATAGTTCAATGTGAGTGTGATAAACCCTATACTCTAATGCCATTGTGATAAACCCTATAGTTTAATGTGATTGTGATAAACCCTATACTGTAATGTGATTGTGATAATCCCTATACTTTAATGTGATTGTGATAAACCCTATACTCTAATGCCATTGTGATAAACTCTATAGTTTAATGTGAGTGTGATGAACCCTATACTGTAATGTGAGTATGATAACATTATGGAGACTGGAGATATTTATTTTATCCTGGTTCTGGTGATGCTGGTAACACTTTATATTGGGTAATGCAAAAACCCATTTATAAACACAATAATAAGTAATGATAACATTGTTATCATTAGTAATGTGTTTATTAATCACTATATATGATATGCTGATGTGTTACTGAACATTAGTAAATTACACTGTCTGCCTCGAGGCAAGTTTGACTTTGTAACCACAAACGGTCACTGATCCAGGGCTCAGATCAGCCTTCAGGGTGACCTTTGACCTGCACAGGCACAGGAAGTCAGGCTGTAGTGATTACCAAGATCAGCCTGTTTATTCCACAGACAGTGTCATTTACTAATGTCATTTTATGTGGTTTACTCGTGTGATATTTGTGTTTTTATGTGGTTTACTCGTGTGATATTTGTGTTTTTATGTGGTTTACTCGTGTGATATTTGTGTTTTTATGTGGTGGTTTACTCGTGTGATATTTGTGTTTTTATGTAGTTTACTCGTGTGATATTTGTGTTTTTATGTGGTTTACTCGTGTGATATTTGTGTTTTTATGTGGTTTACTCGTGTGATATTTGTGTTTTTATGTGGTGGTTTACTCGTGTGATATTTGTGTTTTTATGTGGTGGTTACTCGTGTGATATTTGTGTTTTTATGTGGTGGTTACTCGTGTGATATTTGTGTTTTTATGTGGTTTACTCGTGTGATATTTGTGTTTTTATGTGGTTTACTCGTGTGATATTTGTGTTTTTATGTGGTGGTTTACTCGTGTGATATTTGTGTTTTTATGTGGTGGTTTACTCGTGTGATATTTGTGTTTTTATGTGGTTTACTCGTGTGATATTTGTGTTTTTATGTGGTTTACTCGTGTGATATTTGTGTTTTTATGTGGTTTACTCGTGTGATATTTGTGTTTTTATGTAGTTTACTCGTGTGATATTTGTGTTTTTATGTAGTTTACTCGTGTGATATTTGTGTTTTTATGTGGTTTTACTCGTGTGATATTTGTGTTTTTATGTGGTTTACTCGTGTGATATTTGTGTTTTTATGTGGTGGTTTACTCGTGTGATATTTGTGTTTTTATGTGGTTTACTCGTGTGATATTTGTGTTTTTATGTGGTTTACTCGTGTGATATTTGTGTTTTTATGTGGTTTACTCGTGTGATATTTGTGTTTTTATGTGGTTTACTCGTGTGATATTTGTGTTTTTATGTAGTTTACTCGTGTGATATTTGTGTTTTTATGTGGTGGTTTACTCGTGTGATATTTGTGTTTTTATGTGGTTTACTCGTGTGATATTTGTGTTTTTATGTGGTTTACTCGTGTGATATTTGTGTTTTTATGTGGTTTACTCGTGTGATATTTGTGTTTTTATGTGGTTTACTCGTGTGATATTTGTGTTTTTATGTGGTTTACTCGTGTGATATTTGTGTTTTTATGTGGTTTACTCGTGTGATATTTGTGTTTTTATGTGGTGGTTTACTCGTGTGATATTTGTGTTTTTATGTGGTGGTTTACTCGTGTGATATTTGTGTTTTTATGTGGTTTACTCGTGTGATATTTGTGTTTTTATGTGGTGGTTTACTCGTGTGATATTTGTGTTTTTATGTGGTTTACTCGTGTGATATTTGTGTTTTTATGTGGTTTACTCGTGTGATATTTGTGTTTTTATGTGGTGGCTTACTCGTGTGATATTTGTGTTTTTATGTAGTTTACTCGTGTGATATTTGTGTTTTTATGTGGTGGTTTACTCGTGTGATATTTGTGTTTTTATGTGGTGGTTTACTCGTGTGATATTTGTGTTTTTATGTGGTGGTTTACTCGTGTGATATTTGTGTTTTTATGTGGTTTACTCGTGTGATATTTGTGTTTTTATGTGGTTTACTCGTGTGATATTTGTGTTTTTATGTGGTTTACTCGTGTGATATTTGTGTTTTTATGTGGTGGTTTACTCGTGTGATATTTGTGTTTTTATGTGGTGGTTTACTCGTGTGATATTTGTGTTTTTATGTGGTTTACTCGTGTGATATTTGTGTTTTTATGTGGTTTACTCGTGTGATATTTGTGTTTTTATGTGGTGGTTACTCGTGTGATATTTGTGTTTTTATGTAGTTTACTCGTGTGATATTTGTGTTTTTATGTGGTTTACTCGTGTGATATTTGTGTTTTTATGTGGTTTACTCGTGTGATATTTGTGTTTTTATGTGGTGGTTTACTCGTGTGATATTTGTGTTTTTATGTGGTTTACTCGTGTGATATTTGTGTTTTTATGTGGTTTACTCGTGTGATATTTGTGTTTTTATGTGGTTTACTCGTGTGATATTTGTGTTTTTATGTGGTTTACTCGTGTGATATTTGTGTTTTTATGTGGTTTTACTCGTGTGATATTTGTGTTTTTATGTGGTGGTTTAGTCGTGTGATATTTGTGTTTTTATGTGGTTTACTCGTGTTATATTTGTGTTTTTATGTGGTTTACTCGTGTGATATTTGTGTTTTTATGTGGTGGTTTACTCGTGTGATATTTGTGTTTTTATGTGGTTTACTCGTGTGATATTTGTGTTTTTATGTGGTGGTTTACTCGTGTGATATTTGTGTTTTTATGTGGTGGTTTACTCGTGTGATATTTGTGTTTTTATGTGGTTTACTCGTGTGATATTTGTGTTTTTATGTGGTTTACTCGTGTGATATTTGTGTTTTTATGTGGTTTACTCGTGTGATATTTGTGTTTTTATGTGGTTTACTCGTGTGATATTTGTGTTTTTATGTGGTTTACTCGTGTGATATTTGTGTTTTTATGTGGTTTACTCGTGTGATATTTGTGTTTTTATGTGGTTTACTCGTGTGATATTTGTGTTTTTATGTGGCTTACTCGTGTGATATTTGTGTTTTTATGTAGTTTACTCGTGTGATATTTGTGTTTTTATGTGGTTTACTCGTGTGATATTTGTGTTTTTATGTGGTTTACTCGTGTGATATTTGTGTTTTTATGTGGTGGTTTACTCGTGTGATATTTGTGTTTTTATGTAGTTTACTCGTGTGATATTTGTGTTTTTATGTGGTGGTTTACTCGTGTGATATTTGTGTTTTTATGTGGTTTACTCGTGTGATATTTGTGTTTTTATGTGGTTTACTCGTGTGATATTTGTGTTTTTATGTGGTTTACTCGTGTGATATTTGTGTTTTTATGTGGTGGTTTACTCGTGTGATATTTGTGTTTTTATGTGGTTTACTCGTGTGATATTTGTGTTTTTATGTGGTTTACTCGTGTGATATTTGTGTTTTTATGTGGTTTACTCGTGTGATATTTGTGTTTTTATGTGGTGGTTTACTCGTGTGATATTTGTGTTTTTATGTGGTTTACTCGTGTGATATTTGTGTTTTTATGTGGTTTACTCGTGTGATATTTGTGTTTTTATGTGGTTTACTCGTGTGATATTTGTGTTTTTATGTGGTGGTTTACTCGTGTGATATTTGTGTTTTTATGTGGTTTACTCGTGTGATATTTGTGTTTTTATGTGGTGGTTTACTCGTGTGATATTTGTGTTTTTATGTGGTGGTTTACTCGTGTGATATTTGTGTTTTTATGTGGTGGTTTACTCGTGTGATATTTGTGTTTTTATGTGGTTTACTCGTGTGATATTTGTGTTTTTATGTGGTTTACTCGTGTGATATTTGTGTTTTTATGTGGTGGTTTACTCGTGTGATATTTGTGTTTTTATGTGGTTTACTCGTGTGATATTTGTGTTTTTATGTGGTTTACTCGTGTGATATTTGTGTTTTTATGTGGTGGTTTACTCGTGTGATATTTGTGTTTTTATGTGGTTTACTCGTGTGATATTTGTGTTTTTATGTGGTTTACTCGTGTGATATTTGTGTTTTTATGTGGTGGTTTACTCGTGTGATATTTGTGTTTTTATGTGGTTTACTCGTGTGATATTTGTGTTTTTATGTGGTTTACTCGTGTGATATTTGTGTTTTTATGTGGTTTACTCGTGTGATATTTGTGTTTTTATGTGGTGGTTTACTCGTGTGATATTTGTGTTTTTATGTGGTTTACTCGTGTGATATTTGTGTTTTTATGTGGTGGTTTACTCGTGTGATATTTGTGTTTTTATGTGGTTTACTCGTGTGATATTTGTGTTTTTATGTGGTTTACTCGTGTGATATTTGTGTTTTTATGTGGTGGTTTACTCGTGTGATATTTGTGTTTTTATGTGGTTTACTCGTGTGATATTTGTGTTTTTATGTGGTTTACTCGTGTGATATTTGTGTTTTTATGTGGTTTACTCGTGTGATATTTGTGTTTTTATGTGGTTTACTCGTGTGATATTTGTGTTTTTATGTGGCTTACTCGTGTGATATTTGTGTTTTTATGTAGTTTACTCGTGTGATATTTGTGTTTTTATGTGGTTTACTCGTGTGATATTTGTGTTTTTATGTGGTTTACTCGTGTGATATTTGTGTTTTTATGTGGTGGTTTACTCGTGTGATATTTGTGTTTTTATGTAGTTTACTCGTGTGATATTTGTGTTTTTATGTGGTGGTTTACTCGTGTGATATTTGTGTTTTTATGTGGTTTACTCGTGTGATATTTGTGTTTTTATGTGGTTTACTCGTGTGATATTTGTGTTTTTATGTGGTTTACTCGTGTGATATTTGTGTTTTTATGTGGTGGTTTACTCGTGTGATATTTGTGTTTTTATGTGGTTTACTCGTGTGATATTTGTGTTTTTATGTGGTTTACTCGTGTGATATTTGTGTTTTTATGTGGTTTACTCGTGTGATATTTGTGTTTTTATGTGGTGGTTTACTCGTGTGATATTTGTGTTTTTATGTGGTTTACTCGTGTGATATTTGTGTTTTTATGTGGTTTACTCGTGTGATATTTGTGTTTTTATGTGGTTTACTCGTGTGATATTTGTGTTTTTATGTGGTGGTTTACTCGTGTGATATTTGTGTTTTTATGTGGTGGTTTACTCGTGTGATATTTGTGTTTTTATGTGGTGGTTTACTCGTGTGATATTTGTGTTTTTATGTGGTGGTTTACTCGTGTGATATTTGTGTTTTTATGTGGTGGTTTACTCGTGTGATATTTGTGTTTTTATGTGGTTTACTCGTGTGATATTTGTGTTTTTATGTGGTTTACTCGTGTGATATTTGTGTTTTTATGTGGTGGTTTACTCGTGTGATATTTGTGTTTTTATGTGGTTTACTCGTGTGATATTTGTGTTTTTATGTGGTTTACTCGTGTGATATTTGTGTTTTTATGTGGTTTACTCGTGTGATATTTGTGTTTTTATGTGGTTTACTCGTGTGATATTTGTGTTTTTATGTGGTGGTTTACTCGTGTGATATTTGTGTTTTTATGTGGTTTACTCGTGTGATATTTGTGTTTTTATGTGGTTTACTCGTGTGATATTTGTGTTTTTATGTGGTGGTTTACTCGTGTGATATTTGTGTTTTTATGTGGTGGTTTACTCGTGTGATATTTGTGTTTTTATGTGGTTTACTCGTGTGATATTTGTGTTTTTATGTGGTTTACTCGTGTGATATTTGTGTTTTTATGTGGTGGTTTACTCGTGTGATATTTGTGTTTTTATGTGGTTTACTCGTGTGATATTTGTGTTTTTATGTGGTTTACTCGTGTGATATTTGTGTTTTTATGTGGTGGTTTACTCGTGTGATATTTGTGTTTTTATGTGGTTTACTCGTGTGATATTTGTGTTTTTATGTGGTTTACTCGTGTGATATTTGTGTTTTTATGTGGTTTACTCGTGTGATATTTGTGTTTTTATGTGGTTTACTCGTGTGATATTTGTGTTTTTATGTGGTTTACTCGTGTGATATTTGTGTTTTTATGTGGTTTACTCGTGTGATATTTGTGTTTTTATGTGGTGGTTTACTCGTGTGATATTTGTGTTTTTATGTGGTTTACTCGTGTGATATTTGTGTTTTTATGTGGTGGTTTACTCGTGTGATATTTGTGTTTTTATGTGGTTTACTCGTGTGATATTTGTGTTTTTATGTGGTTTACTCGTGTGATATTTGTGTTTTTATGTGGTGGTTTACTCGTGTGATATTTGTGTTTTTATGTGGTTTACTCGTGTGATATTTGTGTTTTTATGTGGTTTACTCGTGTGATATTTGTGTTTTTATGTGGTTTACTCGTGTGATATTTGTGTTTTTATGTGGTGGTTTACTCGTGTGATATTTGTGTTTTTATGTGGTTTACTCGTGTGATATTTGTGTTTTTATGTGGTTTACTCGTGTGATATTTGTGTTTTTATGTGGTTTACTCGTGTGATATTTGTGTTTTTATGTGGTTTACTCGTGTGATATTTGTGTTTTTATGTGGTTTACTCGTGTGATATTTGTGTTTTTATGTGGTTTACTCGTGTGATATTTGTGTTTTTATGTGGTTTACTCGTGTGATATTTGTGTTTTTATGTGGTTTACTCGTGTGATATTTGTGTTTTTATGTGGTTTACTCGTGTGATATTTGTGTTTTTATGTGGTTTACTCGTGTGATATTTGTGTTTTTATGTAGTTTACTCGTGTGATATTTGTGTTTTTATGTAGTTTACTCGTGTGATATTTGTGTTTTTATGTGGTTTACTCGTGTGATATTTGTGTTTTTATGTGGTGGTTTACTCGTGTGATATTTGTGTTTTTATGTGGTTTACTCGTGTGATATTTGTGTTTTTATGTGGTGGTTTACTCGTGTGATATTTGTGTTTTTATGTGGTGGTTTACTCGTGTGATATTTGTGTTTTTATGTGGTTTACTCGTGTGATATTTGTGTTTTTATGTGGTTTACTCGTGTGATATTTGTGTTTTTATGTGGTTTACTCGTGTGATATTTGTGTTTTTATGTGGTTTACTCGTGTGATATTTGTGTTTTTATGTAGTTTACTCGTGTGATATTTGTGTTTTTATGTGGTGGTTTACTCGTGTGATATTTGTGTTTTTATGTGGTTTACTCGTGTGATATTTGTGTTTTTATGTGGTGGTTTACTCGTGTGATATTTGTGTTTTTATGTGGTGGTTTACTCGTGTGATATTTGTGTTGTGTTTGTTATGTATTCACCGGCTACACAAAGGCCTTCCACTGGGAGAAATAAAGTTGAAGTTGAAAGTTATTTCAGTTTATGAAAGTCACAGACAGAAGCAAATGCTTATGTATCATCAGGTCTACACTTAAGGTCATTCAGTTTCCTCAAAACACTTGTTTGTACAACAAAGCACTTTTTAGATGGTGAAACAAAATAGAATACAAATTTTATTCAGTGGGCTTAAACTCACAATGAATAATAGAAGAGAAAACATAAATAATAAAACACATATAAGGTTACTAATATCCGCTTGGCCCAATCCGAGCTTAGCTGAAGCAAAATACTCTTCCAAGAGAATAGGAGAACACAACTCAGCAACAAAAAGTTTGTATTTCTTTGGAAATGTTTCAGTCATGCAGTTTGAAAGTGGGAGGGATCTAAAAAAGAAAAAAAGTGGGGGGTGACATGGTACCTTTCTGGCGATCCTCTCCACTATCACCCTGGCAACAGCCGTGATGGGCCCCCCCTCGGGGTCGTAGAAGGGGCTCTGGGGGTGGTCCAGGCTGGTGAGGGGTCGGATCTTCTCCTGAGGGATCGTGGGCTTGTTGGGAGACTGTGGGGGGGATAATAAAGATAATAAAGACTGGCTGGCAAAGCCACTGCTGTTTTCTGTCCACCATTTTCAAGGAGCTCAGCTTGATAGCATTTCTAAGAGGATTAATTTTCCATTTTTTCCCCTAAATTGGCTTTTGGGGTTTTGCTAGGAGTTTTTGGTCCTGCTGGAGAATGTCCATTGTGAGGTGTTACGTTACAACCAGCTTGTATATGAATATAAATTGACTGACTCACTGACTGACGCCCTGAATGACTGAATCACTTACTCATTGACTGACTGACTGACTGACTCCTTCATTGACTCATTGACTCACAGAATTTATATCCATGAGGTGGACAATTGCATTCCTTCTAGTTTGCTGACTCACTTATTTAACTACCTGAGTGACACAAAACACTATTTCACTCATGGAGTTGACCACAATAAAATGTTTCACGTTGGGTAAAAAAGAACAGCACAAGAAGTCTTAAGCAGTCATTCATAATGATTTATCGGTATATTTAACTAAAATTACAGGTGGCTACAAATGAATAGGCTAGAAATCCAGGAGCTTTGCAGATGTGGACGGATGCAGGCTGGAAAAGACCATCTCCACCTACATCTGGGGGGGGTTTGTCTGATCTTTACATGCAGAACGTATTAGACATGTAATATCCCTCCTTTCCCCACCCCCCACTTTATCACTTTATTCCCTTCCTGCCCTTTTTTCACGGATTACCATGTACTTTGCATATCCAAAAGGGAAAAATCCACACTAGGGAAAAATCAAAGTAAACAGACTCTGCAGAAAGTTGCGCAGCAGAAATATTTGTGGAGCTCAGCAGATTGCCGTGGATCTGAGCAGACCTTTGTAGACTTCTCCAGAGTCAGGAACAGCGCAGTAAGCATTGTTGAACTCATTGCTAAAGAGTTCAGGAGATCTCAGTAAGATCCAGAAAGACTTCAGAACAGATTAGTGAACCCTGGAGAACTTCAGTCAAATGCAGTGCAGGTTTGTACTCTTTACGAGAGCATTTTTGCTATCATGTTTTTGAAAGGAACAGAAATGGAGCTTTGCTGGTGTGAGTGCCTGGTCTCAAAGCCTTACAAGAGTCGTGCTGTTTCAACATCTGAGGAATCATGGGAGTGTTGTAGTTTCATAACATAGCGTAGTTACCCCCTCAACATAAAGTAAAGGCACCTTATGTGACGTGAAACCAGACAATCTGTGAATTCAGTAGTTACCAAAGAGACTGGCATACTTTACCTCTCACGCTATGTTAAAAGAAGTTGATTGGTCGGTTGACTGGTTGGTGATTGGTTGGACAGTAATTGAATTTGACTATGTAATTTAGCAGGTGGGCTGCAGGGTTGATAGCACGGCCCTCAGCGGTCGTCCACCACATGTTGTGTGATCAACCTGCTGAGCTAAAGATCTCCAGACCAAGGAGCTAACCGCTCCCTCGCCACTCCTCTCAACATGACATCACAATGTCAGCGGCCGTTTGCATGCTAACCGACGTTTCCTAGCGCAGCTTCAACAGCATCCAAAATGTGCCATACTGACACAGCCACCTTCTCTTTCAAGCTACAGAAGCCGTTGCCAGCACACGAAACGATGGGCAGTGCCAGCCAGCGGCCGACCTTCCTCCGCCGGTCAAGTACAAATTACCCCCGAGCCGTAGGGGGCTAATGACTCGGCTATATGCAAACATCACCCAGGAGGCCGGTGGAAATCAATGCTCCATTCAGATGTACTGTAATTTAAATCTGCAGCCTCCTCATTTCAGGGAATTACAGTACATTACATTTATTTCCTTCCATCCGTATGCTCTATCTTTCATGCTTGACCTGCCAGGTTAACCCAGTATACTGGATGCCATTCTGTTTATGCAGCTCTCCATTAGCCATCAATAAACTAAAGGCTATTCTATGCTAATACTCTGCCTCTGGGGACCACAGAATAAAGCACATTGAAGTCATTCACTTGTGGGACAACAAGAGTGGCAATGCTATCAACACAATCTCAATTATCAATGTGATGATTTGCCAGCATTAAAAAAAAACAACACAAAATGAATATTCAGAATGGTAAAGACTACTTGCTGAATGATATTTGTTCAGAAAAGATGTATATTGATTAGTGCATGGAGTGAATCAATTTTATGAAATTATTTTTGAAATTTAATAGTATTAGCTAGATGCTGGTACTGGTCAATGTTAACTGTACGTTTTTGTTTTTATTTGTCCATTTTTATGATGTTTTCTGTTTGTTTAGAGCCATTCACAAGACCTGGAAAGGGAGCATGAGAAAAGGACACAGGCTAATTGCAAATGTTGGTCACCATTCAGTGTTCTCTGTTTGACCTGTGAAATATATTCAATTCAAATGACTTTTCCCGACCAGCAGAGGGCGCCGTCATGAAAGTCCAGATTTTAAGGGTAGCGGAGTCTTTAAAAGAATGCAACTTTCTCACGGTGGTTCAGAAAATATGCCAGAATCAAAAAGGGAAGCATAATTAGCGTGGCAGCCAACCGGCTATATATAGGACGTCTCAACAGCTACAAAGCATCGGTACTGTCTCAGGCTGTCTGCACTTGTTGGTGGCTTTGCGTTTTTGTTTTTTCAACTGCTGTCTTGAAGCTGGAATGAAAACTCTGCAATGGCAGACCCTGATAATTAGGGAAAGTAGATCAATTGTACTGCTTGTGAATTGTGGTTACAAAAAAATGCTGGCCTGGTTTTACATTCCACAATTTGGGGCAGTCTTTGACTGGATATTCTTCTTCACCAACACACTTTCCAAAAGACCAGGGGAGGGGGCTAAGTTCCATGCCTTGAAGGGCTTACTGTATTCAGGTTTTTATTGTTTTAATTAATCAATTACCAATGCTCAATTAACTAATTAACCCCACACATCAACCTCGCTCAGTCATCATCAAGATAAATGTTTCATGTAGGAGCGGTCTTTAGCACAGTGCAAATCATGGGAGGCAGTAAACGAAGACAGGAGGACCTCTACCAGCATCAAATGTAAAATATTGACAGTTTGATTGCTCTACTCTGTATTCAGAGTGAATGTATATGTCTCTCGAGCTGTACGGACTGTCTGGATGAGATGAAAGCAGATGAGATATAAAAATCACACACAAACAAAGGGAGTCTTGTTTTACAAGGCCAGTACAAACCCTTTATCCAAAATAGCTACAATACAGTTTCAGACGAGAATGGGGTTGGGGGTAGGGGGGCTTAGTGGCTTTATGGGCTTATCAAGACATTTTACTGAACAACCTGAAAACATAGGTGTGTGAGGTATTAAGTAATAAAGGACAGGGGATTCTGGGTTGGTAACTGGGATCTGATACACACACACACTCCATGCCCTCCTCCTCCCAGATGTAAAAAGGAGGGGAAGAGGTGGTTTGGGGTTTTGGGGGCTCACCTCGTAGGTGACCCCGCTGTCGGTGCCGGCGTCCCAGGGGATGAGGTCCTCCACCAGGCGTTGCACCCAGCCGCACTCCCTGGTGCAGAGGTCCTCCGCTGACAGACCCACGTTCCAGTCCGGGCTGGGGCCCAGCATTGTCAGGAAGGACATGAGGTGCCGTGTGCGGTCCACTGAGAACTCCGCCGAGGGCGCCGCACGTCTGCCGGCAGAGACGGAGAAATGGAGAGAGACAGGGAGAGATGGAGAGAGAGACAGGGAGAAGTGGAGAGACGGAGAGACAGAGAGATGGAGAGAGATGGAGAGACAGAGACGGAAAGAAATGGAGAGACGGAGAGAGATGGAGAGAAATGGAAAGAGACGGAGATACAGAGGGAGATGGAGAGAGACAGAGAGCATTTCGATTTTAACAGCATCTTCATTGTGTCAGTTTTTCATCATTACACTGTGATCTCAGCTCATAACAATCATCAACACTACACAGGAAACAAAGGCGGAAACTCAAAATAAAACCTGATTCTTTGAGAGTGAGAAAGACAGCGAGAGAGAGAGAGAGAAAGGGGAAGGGAGAGAGAAACAAGAGAGAGGGCGAGAGACAAGCGGGAGGATAAAAGAAATTGAAATTAAAAATGTAAATTCCTACGTGGAGGGAGGGGAGAGAAAGAGAGGGAAGGGAAGTTAAGGAAAACAGCACTTAGAGCATATTTTGCAATTAAAGAAAACACTCTCAGAAAAGCAAGCCTCAATAAAACATGGCTGAATGTATGTGACTCCATTATCCAGCCCACCCTTAGTTATGGGAGTGAAAGATGGTTTCATATATTATTCATAAACAATAAACCAGCGGATGACACCCAAACTGAAAAATGTATCTTTATATTAATAACAGTATTAAACACACATAGAAATGTCCCTAATAACATATGCATGCCCAAATAGGGCCATTCCCCACTATAACTGCCAATATGAAAAAGAGCAATCAAAGTCTGGATTCATTTAAATTAGGTTAATCCACACTGCTACCAGCACAAGGTACTCAAAACCAATCAGCTCTACCCAAAGGAAGACACCCCAGACAACTGGCCATAAAGCATCAATTTTTACAGTGATCACAACAAAAAAAAACACCACTGCAAGATTTTAAAAAATGGACCTGCTCAACAAAAAAAATAGTACTTTAGTCATTGGCTGGAGGAGGAGAAATTAAACAATAAATTAGAAACATAGTGGGAATGTAATAGAGACTATTCCCTGGCAGAATAGCTTTTCAGAGTGAGACTAGAAACAAAGGCACACATTAACAGACTGAATTCCCTGGCCAGCTATACACAACAGGCTGAGGTGGAGACCACAGCCCCCTTTCCTATTACTGGCCCCGACTACTTCTTCATTAGGCAACAAAATGTAGTCAAATCCCCTGCCCTTATTAATTAATTTCACAAGCTACCAGAAACAGATATAACACAACTGCTGCTGGGTGAGGGAGCTAGCACAATAGAGCTGGCAGCCCAATATGCCTGGGCTAGCCATGAATTAAGAGAGGGTGTGGGTTGGGCTTACGATGCCTGTCTGTGTTTGCATTTATGATCTCTGGAAAAGAGAGGCCTTGAGTTTGTTTGTTTTAAAAGATGATAAAATATGCATTTTTAAGATGGGGTGAGAGTTTTTGTATCTGTGGGGGTGAGTGGGTGGTGGCAGGGGGTGTTATTTATATCCTATACATTATTTAGTGCTTAAACAACACAGGTTTTTTTTTTTTTTTCTGAAATGAATTATGGGGAGAGACTAAGAGAGAGTGGGAGGGAGGGAGCAAGACAGAGAGATAGAGAGGGAGTGAAGAGTGAAGAGGGAGAGAGGGAGAGAAGGAAGGGAATGAGAGGGTGAGAGAAAAGAAAGAGGATAGCCTCATCATTCTCTTTTCCTAAGATTCACGCAGACGTCCCAGGTAGACACCTGAGTCCTTTTAAATTCCACACGTCTGTGGCGTGCCTCCTCAGTGAAGAGATGGATGCATGTCCAAACACAAACACTCTGCATGCCAGACTAATGTTCACGCATGTATAACTGAAGCAAGTGTGCAGAATTTGGGAAACAGTCCATAAAGGTTTGCAGTTTGTTTTCCAGATACGTTGGCCTGTGTTTAATCAATGTTTGTCCTTGGCACTGACAGAAAAAAGTGACTTGATGCGACAAAAAGTGAACAAGTCAAACAGCACTGGTAAAGATTAACACTAACACATGCGCTTAAAAGAAAGCTCAAACTTCAGGGATGGACATCTGTTCAGTGCTGGCCTGCCATATAAATCTCTGTCGTAGCTTGTGTTTCCTGTCACTGACACAGTCTCAGAGCTGTGTGCACCTTCCAGTCCAGGAGCCCCCAGCCAAAGTGTACCGGACAGTCATCACCACCAACAGGCAAAGAGCATTACTTTCCATTTACCAAAGACCCTGTGTGCCAACCAGACAATTACAAGACTATGCACTCTATCAAATCCCTGTGCTATCTCAAATAACTGTCTCAGAACTCTGGTTAAGCAGCAAATATTCAGTGTGAAATAGCATTGATCACACATGGGAATGTGGAAAGGTGGAGTCTGTTATGTGCTCTCAAAATAACCTGCCTCAGTATGAAGGAAGGTTACAGCAAATGCACTCTGCACTGCTAACAACAATACTCCACTAACAAACAGCGTTTTTAATGAGACTAATGGCAGCTTGGCTGAACTGCGCAGCCAGTTAGAAAAGTTGATCAATGTCAAATGATCAATGTCTGACACTGTTAATAAATCTGGGCCTGTTCACCTAACACTGACCAACAGAAACGGGGCATTTTTTCTTCAGGTGAAGAAAGGCATTGGGCCAGTTTCAGGTGTATGAAAAGCTAGGCACAACGCCAGCTAAAACTACTACCTCAGTACTGTGATAATACCATAGCATTAAGGAGTGTTGAAGTCCAGGCTTGATGCAGTGCTGGATGCTCTGTGTGGACTGTAGGTAAATGATGTGCCTAGGTGGGCTGAACAGCCTGTTAATGTTTTTACATGCACTGATGCTTCTCTTACATTTTTAATACATATAATTCAAACATTACATGACTTTCTCTGTGCAACATCTTGAGTTATTATTTGTGATTTAGGAATTATGAGACAATACCAAATTTGCTGGAACCGTGCCGTTTTGACGGATCATGAATAAAACATGTGTTACTACCGCCGTGCGAGGATCACCACCCACATATCACAACAGGGCAGTCCGCAACTCCGCTTTTACAACGCACGCGGGGAAGGGAGCTGGCTGCACAGAGCGAAATTAAGATGATTTACTCAGGACCAGAGCCCATGCCACCGTGGCCGAGTTACTGTGGTCAGCATCGCATCGGTCTCAAACCCCATAACTCTCCAAGGGTGTGATATTTTTTGTCACTCCACAAAACCAGAAACAAAGAACTAGCAGCTGAATCCAAACTTCAGCCAAGAGCAAAGGCAAGATTCCCTGGGGTTTGGCTACAGATATTTAGTATACAGTAACTGCAATGTCTATATACACATTACACAGCATGCTGCTTATTTAATTCTTATTGATTCACATGTGTTACAAGCCAATTGTAATTACATTTTGTCAAACAAAAATTGACATGAATTTGCTGTCATATCCCATTAAATAAATAATAAAACTGTAGCGAACCATGCACAAATTACTCTTAATTGAACGGCGATAAAGTACCATTGATGATCCTGAAACAAGTGTTTTTATTTTTACTGCAGATCAGAGAAGCAGAGCTTTCTACCAGGGCACTGGAAGTGTTGTGGAAGCATTAATAGTGTGTGAGATCCATTCTTCATTGAAATAACCATCTTGTCACACTATAATGAGCAATTAGGGCAAGTACATTTAGCTTCTAGGCAAAGGTTAAAGGCTGCTTAAATACAATCATTTTCTCAAGCCACAAAATGGCTCGACTGGAAAAATAAAAAGGGTCCGGCAAGCTATCAAAGGAATCACTGCACAATATGAATGACATCATTGAGATCACAGCGAAGAGAGATCATCTCTCAGCTGACATACGTTCTGCCATTCAACACAATGTTCCTGTCAGCAGCAAAAATAATAAATACATAAATAAACAATACACACAGCTCCCAGTGCAGCAAATACAATATACTCTAAAACGACCTGAGTGGAAATACTATCAATTTATCAACACAACACAATCTATCCACTCACTCTTTCTATTTCTCTTAAAATCTGCATATTATATCTGCCTGTTTCAACATATGAATGTGTTGTCTATTAATAAATGTGTGAAAATGCAGGTTTGGGGATGGGTGGAAGGTTGGGACGGGGGGGGGGGTGCTCTGGTACTGGAGCTTTCTGTAGGTTTACTACTATTGCACTGTGATAACAAAGTTGGAAAACAAATGATCTACATTAATTTTAAACATGTAGCAAAGTAAAACTGCCATTTTTTGCAAGAACTAAAGATATGTAATTACTGGATGTTCCAAAGTTTCAGCCATAAACGATTCCTTAGTGAGAGAGAGAAAGAGCATTTACCTCCGTTTCTGGAAAAGTGTGTTTTTGAAATGTAAGTTTGTTAAAGTACTGTACCAGATGTTTGTGCTTAAGTGCAGTGACACTGAGATTTGCAGATGTGCATATAAAACGAAATGAAATCCATACAGACAACTACTTTCCGGTTTATGTTAAAAGCTGACAAAAACCTCAAAAGATGGGAAATTCACAAAAGTCCCTCAACTTTGTATTGGCCTTTGCACTGACATAGCTTTTTCAACAAGTTGAAACAATGATGGCTTAGCTACATCGTGTTACCACATGCAATATGTCACTTCAACACAAACACCTCATAATTATGTTTAAATATACATGATAATTGTTAAATTTAATTAGTTGGTGCATAAAATGTACATATTAGCTTCCTTATTTTCTTGAAAGTAATGTACACTTCTGTGTGAGCTACAATATTGCTCTACACTGATGCACACAGAGCACTGTGTGATATAGTGAACCCCCCCAAGAGTGGCAAAACAACATTCAAAACATTAAAAATAGTCCACTTGCTAATTCATGACTACTTTGTTAACAGCTGAATAATGTACAGTAAGTGCAATTCAGGTAATATGAACCAAGAGTCATTGGTGCTCCTAATAAGACATGTGAAACGGGGCCAGCCTTGCTGTGTGGTATAAATGGCAAACTGACATGTGACAGGCCGGGTTTTGTTTGTTGGTTGACCAGTCAGCAGGAAGGACTGAAACCATCCATGTATTGATAGATATAATACCACAGCGCTCTCTCTCTCTCTCGCTTTCTCTCTCCTGATATGCCAGTATAGAATCAGATGTGTGCTGTTCAGGGGATTGGGCAGTTGGGCCATGCACATCGCTAAACAGTTTCCATAGCAACATGGTACAGTCAACCCCCCCCCCCCCCAAAAAAAAATAAATAAAAATAAAATAGAATAAATAAAAACACACACAGAAACCCGGCACCCAAACACAAACTCACACATGCATAAACCCACCCACCCACACACACACACACACACACACACACACGCACACACACGGTCTGCTAGAAAGTCATAAACCTGTGAAAATTATTTCCCAAAAAGATACAACGCAGCCAAAATTTGATGAAAAGGTTGGTGCCTTCACTTCTGGCCTGGCAGAGAGGCACCCCAGCCAGCTGCAGGCAGCCATTGTGCTGTCTAATGTGTGCTCCACAGATAATACTGAGTCCTTCCCAGTTCAGCCCGGAAAAACCCCGCTGGAGGAAAACCCTCCTGAAAACCAATACGTTTCCCCTATAGCCCCCCCCCCCCCCCCCCCCCCCCCCCCCCCAATAAGAAGCGGATCTCTCACCTATAGATGTGTGAGAGGAATGTAAAACCGAGTGCATAAAAAGCAGTGTTTGCATTAGCATTTTAATTTACAGCACCAATGCTGCGGAGGGATTTGCCAGGTTATAATCATCAAATTATTTTCTTTTTGCGATCAGCCATTTGCCAGGATTTTAGCGGCTGTGAGCAGTACGCCGTGGCCCCCACTCTCGATTCTCTTCAAGCATGTGACATGTTTTACAGCCCGCATGTCCTCATTACCTCCTCAAAGACACCAGAGCTGTCTTCTCCTCGCCCCACGTCTTGAGAAACAATCGCACTTTTAAATCTAATCAAACTAAGCGTCTAATTTATGCGGCGGGACCACGGCCAGCCCATTATTCCCCTGTCAGCACACTGCTAATCAACTGATCCTTTCAAACTCGGCGAATGAAACAGAAATCCCGGCCGCATCATTCAGCACTGACAGGGAACAGCTCCATAAATGGGAGATTGGACTGATTAACGGTGGATAGCGATCTCCTGTCACATATTTCCGTGCTTTTGGGAGATCCGGCAACCCTAGGCCAAGATGTTTGCTTAAGGCCATCAAAAAAAGAGGCCACACCGTTGGCTGGATGTTTTTCCTTCTGTAACTTAATGATGACTATGTGCATGATGAAGGTCTCTCTCCACTTTGGAACCACTGCACAGAAACGTGGACCTTGCTGAAAAACCTCAGGTCAGATACATCTTACGATGATATACCTTCTCATGCTGGTGTTTCTTCAGTTGCAAGTGGCAATTCAGAGCCAGAAAATTCTTGATTGAAAATTGACATATAATTTAATGTGTCCCCCTAAAAGCTGGTGAGACTGCTTAGCTAGCTAAATACTAAGGAATATTTAATTTGTTCAATGAAATGAAATAGATTAGATATTGAAGTCTGCAAAGTGTTTTCTCTTTTCCATCTCTCTGTTTGACAAAAAAAAAAATGACTTCATCAAATCTCTCACTGGTTTCCCCCTAATACAAAATAAAGGACGTATGACCCAATTATCCAAACTACAGCCTTCTGTTTGAGTATTCCATCAGCAGACAGGTAGGGATGTCTTTGTTAGAAAAGAACATTTTCAAACAATGGTGTTGCTGTGGCTTCAATGAAAAGATATAGTAAACATCACTAACCTGTCAAATAGCATTGCTGAAAAAAACCATATAAAAAATCAATAAAAGCAAAGCAAAAACTTACTATCATCCATCAAAGTTGTTTATGGCCATATAAAAGCACAAGACAGGGTGGGATGGGCGTACAGTGATAACTACACCAACCCACTAAACAGATCTTCATTATTCTTAATTCACCAATCATATTGCTGTATATGTCTATACAAATAATGCATGTTTTGTGGATGCGTAATATGATAGTCAGCATCTGGAGTCAGGACTGCCCTGGGTCCTGTGTTGACAGCGAAAAACAGTTAATCTATCACTGTAATTTCATTGCGTCTTTTTTCTCCTTCAGTCACAGAAGCCATTTTTATACATTATGCATCCATGAAAGAGGTTCTAATTGTAAACATGTGTTTAAATTACAGACACAATGATGATACTTTCTCAGTTCCCAAAGAAAGTCTTCATTTATGGTAAGAGGGACTCTTCAGTGCCTGAGTCATGAAGATACATTTCAATTAGCTTAGGGAAAGGAATGAGTTTGCCACCGCAGTTTTAAAATCATAATACATATTCACACAATATTATACTAGCATAGCAACTGGCAAACCTTTACATATGTTTTTCACACAATTTTTTTTTTTTCCTTTTTAGGAATACATATGAATGACACTAGCTATGATCATCATTAATGCCCTTGTTCAAATAGCTCTATATGAAGTGATGCAAGTGGACGCTAATCATTGTCCATGTTTTGCAAACAGTGTTTAATTAGTGCCTTGCAAAGTTGCTTTTTCAAAAGAGAGAAAATTGCCTGCCTTAATTGACAGCCCGCTGTTAAAATAGGTCACCATGATGTCTTGATATGGAAGAGCTGGAGGGAAGCCATTAAACGTTGATTGCAAACACACACTAGGAAATGAAATGTATCACACACCAAAATAGAAGCCTTTCTTGCTCAAACAAAACAACTCATAAAAAATTGAACATGCTCATTAAATGGATCTAATTAAAACATCTACAGGCCATACATGTTCCATTTAAAAAAAATAAATAAATGAAATTAATTTCAAGGGCTTCTAAGACTCATTTCTTGAATGGCTCATCTCTGTCCCTGTTCGAAAGTGTAAAAATGTCATGAATAATTAATGCAATTATATATTTGCTGT
Organism: Albula glossodonta; assembly: GCA_019788955.1. NCBI lineage: Eukaryota > Metazoa > Chordata > Actinopteri > Albuliformes > Albulidae > Albula > Albula glossodonta. The sequence goes on along the minus strand of JAFBMS010000075.1, from coordinate 1,149,976 downwards.
ATGTATCAGACCTGCGTTTCCAAAAAGCCCCAAAATTGGCTTCATTTACACAGCATTCTAACAGCTCTGGTATAAAGGAATTCATTTCCCACACAATGAGGAAAAAACGCTGTAATTAGCTGTTGCAGATGTGATCACGTCCATTGTCATTCCCTTTGGAGCCATTAAAAAAAATGAATTCCCAAAAGAAGAATTACACCGAAGATATTTTTGGTATTCTGTACAAGCCTGACTAACTAGCTCTTTCAATGTAACACATAGTCATGAATAAGTGAACAAAGTCAGGCATTCTGAGACTAATGTTGTTTATGCGTGTGGCGCTCAGGCCCTTTATTCTACCTTTCTGCGAGCATCATGAAGAAGGTTGCCTTGACCTAAAAATCGAATATTTTGGTTGCATAATATAATGAAATTTTAATAAGCAGAAAATAGAAAAGAAAATGAGAGCTCCTATGTGTTTGTTTTGTTTATTGCGGTCTTTGTTCCGTGATTATTCGCCCCATCGCCTCAGTATTATCAACGTAAAAGCGCCCGGCAGTGCTTTCAGGTGTTAGTATTAAAACATAACAGGTACGAACAGCAGAATACTTATGTTTTTTTTTTTTTTTTTTCACTTTTTCTAACTTTGGCTCAAATGGAGGTTTTTTATTCTGTGTTTTTGGGCACTATACAAAATAATTTATTTGTTAATTGAGGGTTGAATCCAGACATGAGTTGTAAGTCTCTTAAGTGCATTTTCTGAGCAATGATAGCCACAAAAAGCCTGGTGTCATCAGGTCCATACCGTTTCGCTCTTTTTCATGGGGTACCACTTAACCATTGCTGTTGGGCCCTTGAGCAAGGCCCTTTACCCCACATTGCTCCCTGGCTAGCCTAATCAAATGTTAGTCGCTTTGTATCAGAGCGTCAGCTAAATGACAGTAATGTAATGTAAAAAAAAAAAGTCTGGTAAAAAGAGTTGGACGTTACTAAGAAGTGCCTCACTGGTGTCAGAGTGGGATGTGATCATGTGACTTAAGGAGAGGGAGATCCAAACCTGAGGAGGAGATGTTAAGTTATGTAGTGGGAAATCAGGGCTTAATTCCCATGCCCACTGAATAAACTCCTTATCTCCTTGAAGAAAAAACCTACTGCACACCATATTATCAACACAAACACATGACAAAGACAGAAGCTCAAATCTGCAAAAACTTACATGTTCAGAGGTTGCCAAGCTGGCCATTGTGCCTTCGTTTTGATGACCGTCAGAACATCATCCCCCTAAAGAGAGAAAAGCAAACAGAAACAACGTTCAGTCACTGAGCAGGACCAGTTCAGCTATTACCAAACCAACACAAACAGTTTTTCTGCTTATTATTACTGATTATTCTACTGGAGAAATTCAAGCAAAGTGGTTTGCTCAAAGGTACAGTGACAGTTCCCTTTCAGAAATATGAATCTGCAATCTTTGTCTTACCATCCCAGTCCCCTATCCATTACACTACATCCCCGCCCAATGAGAGCACTAAACTCATTAGCTGAATGGACTCCCAGAGTGCCGTTGTCGCATTTATCTGTATAATGTGCATCCTGAAATGTGAGTATCAGGGGTATAACCAAGCAGCCAGGCCTCAGAGGGGCTGGGGTACGAGAGAATATAGATGTAATGACACCTATTGATCACGGAGCGACAGTATTAATGCTTCATAAATCTGCATAAATATTTCATCAATAGCTTCAGGCGCTCAGAACACGGTGTCACAGAAACGGAGAGAGAGAGTTGGTTAGCGTACCCCTCAGACTTCTGCTATTCTTTCTAATGAAGAATGGGAAACTAGTCTGACACACTGAAGGAGGAAATCAAACTTCTTCAGAATTTAGATTACCAGAAAGAAACCAAATATAATAAATACATTTTAAACATGAACACATATGCACACACATATACACAGTAATACAGGAGTTTGGACATTTTTAGAAAATGGGAAAACGTCCACAATGGGCATAACATTGTGGAATTGTGACATACTTCATTAAATAATTTATTTTGGTCCGACAGCCTTTTCTGTTGAGGGAACTCTGTACCTGTGCAGTTCAGAACGGACCACAGCTTTGAGCATACAGTATGCCACCATGTAGCACTGGGAAATTTTCTTTTATTTCTCTTTCTTAACCCTGTTTTCCATTTCCCCATTTCCAACTTTCGCCTCATAGGGCATGTTCATGGAACTCCACTAATACTGTTTTACTTATATACACTCATATTTATGTTTTTTTATGCATGCTTTAAAAAAACTACCAAAGGCTAAGCCATTGAAATTAGAATAATGGTATAAATGTTGCGATACATTGCACGGGATTGTTATTTCACAATTATAAACATGTATATTTATATGTATCTGTCCCTTTCAGAGAAATATGAAATAAATAATGCATACATTATCTCGACTCATACTTGTGTATAACATGCCATTGTATGTGAGAAGCAATTCATCACTAACCGGCGTGTGCATACATTAAAATGAAGTAGGCACGGCACCGCCAGCACTCTGGAAAGAGCTAGCGATGCGTATATATCTGTCTTCTGCATGCATAATGAATGAACATCCAGTGTACGTAGCAATGCGACAGGCAGGATACCACACACTTTACACATTCCATATTCTTTAGTGTGTGCCATTTATATCGCTAAAACCGCTGTGCTCAGCAAGAAGAAAAAAAGAGACAGGGATTCCCAGGAACAGCACCTTATTTTCACAAGCGTAAAAGTTTGCAACCCAAGACCAGGGGCATCGTTTGACCCTATTTACTGGGGCCACATGCCCGTTAATATTTCGATGTGCCCCCCATAAATGGTCATGACAAAAAAAGTTTTAGATTTTGTGGTGTATCATAAAATAGGAGTGTGGGGACAGATGTGAGCTCTAGGGGTCTGGGCAAACAGTGATGCGCAAACAGCGTCCAAGACTGCAGACTGAAAGCCAAGAGAGAAGAAGTTAGCCCTGATAGAAGCGAATGTGTCCCAAGACAGTTTTGAAGATTCTATTGCGGTTTCACTGCAAAAAAAAAGGATAAGTTTGTGCGTTTGCAGCTGCTCAATCGTTTCAGCCCACGTCAACATTATTTGAGAACAAGATGTGTTAGCTTGGCGTGATCTTTTCCAGCACCTGATATATTTAATACCGAGTCATGCAGATCTCGATTTTTATGTGCCTACACAACGTGAGAGTTATGCAGCTGTCTGATATTGTCAAGAGACACCAAGAAAATGACAGCTGATTGAGAGTAGGTAGAACAGTGACATCTGTAAAATGTTATCGTACTGGACTATGCTAAATTGCTTGTTTGCATATGCTCATACAGCAGTTAAGGAGCTTTATGTTACAGTGATGTCATAAACATCCCCCCCCCCCCCTCATTTTTTACCTCATTAAATGCTTACCAAGCATGAGTGGATGGTATACAATTTGCATATTCAGCACCAAAAACAGAATCTGGATATCAGCAAAACAAGGGGGAGAAAAGACCCTGCCAGGGACCACTGCCGAGAGATGGGAGAGGTGGCTACTGGGTATTAGGAATGCACAAACTGGCATCGCCAACATTCATCACTGAATTCCCATGATGCATCTGTGTGCGTCAGACCAAATGCAGGGGGAGCGGCATTATGAAATTCATAACTCCTGGCTTTGCTGCTGGTGTGCCTCATCCTCTCCCATTATAAAAAGGCAGTGGTTCCCAGCGTCGGTCCTGGGGGCCCGCTGTGTATGCTGGTTTTTATTCCAACCACAACTGCAACCCCAAAATCTTAACAAGCTCTTCATTGTTCATAATTAGGTCCTTTTCATGATTAGAGAGATGATTTGCATGTTATGAACAGAGACCAGCATACACAGTGGGCCCCCAGGACTGACGCTGGAAACCACTGGAATAAGTCAATAGTAATTGGAAATAGTTGCGTTTTTCCCATCACTGTAGTGAATGCGGCTGATGCACAATGCTGCTACTTCAAATTCAGACCTTAAAAAGAGCTTAAGCAAAACTTTCTAAGTCCACTCACCGATTTCAGACTCCTAATCTATGACACACAGACTGATGTAGCGCCCGGTTTTAATTCCCGTTTACAGAGCGGTCTCTTCTCCTGTATGCTGTTTTAAATCTGTGTAACATTGTGTGTCCACTGTCTTTGTCTTTGACATATTGTGTTACGTGTCAGGTCACCGTTGACAAAAGAGATTCCAATCTCAAGGGGTAAGGTAAAAATAAAGCATAGATTAATGGGTAAATACCACAGTTCCCTGCTGTTCTTAGCTGCATGGCACCATGGTTATAATGGGGCACTGTGAAGACAACATATCCCAGCATTCCTTCCCACACAACCTCCACCCCTGCTGCCACATCCTGTTAAAAAACAGAGAAGTCAGAGTCTTGGCTCCGAACAGCGCATATGTTGTTTGTGGCAAAGTCTCCACTGTTTGGTTATGATAATGTGTGATAGGGTGATCAGCAGGTCCCCAGCTCAATCCCTGAATGTTTTTTTTCACATTAAGCGTATCTCAAAGTAATACTTCTCTCTCTCAGGGTATTTTTGCACCTCAGCCCCAATCTTTGCAGTTGTCTCCGCACTGTTAGTTTGCTCTGGATGAGAGCCAGCGAAATGCATGCAATGTAATTTACTGTAACACGAAGAGTTCTCCAGCAGATTAAGAATGATTCTCTTTTTGCTTAAAAAATGGCACTCTGGCACGTTCCATTTGCAGACTTGGGCTTGTTTTCCATTATGTAAAAATAAGTGAGTAAATAAATAAATAAGTTTTAGGAAGACAAAAAGTGTGAAAGAATGTCTTACGGTAGGACTTCTACTAGTACAAGGTACTTTTTTATATTCATACTCTGAGTTGTTCCCAGAGAAATGTAACCTACAGGGATGGTAGTTGTTACAAGATGGAAGATATTATTCATTTTATGGTTGGCTGGAGTTTCTTTCATTAGTTTCAATGCCTACAACTTACAACATACAAGGTTTTTTTATTTGATGAAAAGAAGTTTTCCTCTAAAACTTGGAGCACCTCTGGGTTTTGTTGGTTTTGACTTATGTATCAGCTGCATAAGGTCACCGCTCATGTGCTCTACTGGAGCAAAATAAGGCTTTCTTTGCAAAATAAACTTATGTGTGATGGATACCTACAAATTCCACCACTTCACTGCAAGGTCCAAAGAATCCCCCATGAAATAAAGATGGCACAGAAGCATGATGGTGAGGGAGGTGGATGGGTGACTCAGAGCTGCGGGTTCAATTCCCTGATACAGCCACTCCTTCGCACTCTTAAGCAGGATCCTTCACCTGCATTGCTTTACTTAGTATCCATTTGTGTAAACAGATATTGTCTGATATCCAGCTGAATAAATGGGTACTGCCTAAATGCAAACTGTGTAAATAACTCTGGATAAGAGAGCCGGCTGCATCCCTGAAAAGTGTACTATAATTGGCTGCATATCTCAAAACCGGGCCCAGAACAAAACTCAAGCATTTTTTTGTATTGTGGTTTGTGTAACCATCACCAGCCTGTTATGCTTGTGGTCATAGCGACCATCTGGATCTAATGTTTTTTTACATGCGGTGCCGTTCTCAGAGGCATACACAATACACACAGTGTTTGCACTCTGTGACCCCACTGCACCCCCCACCAGACCCTGCATTTCAGTGACCCACAAAACTATTTCCCCAGGAATGTGGGAGTGTTTGACCGGTTACCTGGATGCCCTTGAACATTGCGTTTCCTGGGACTTGCACTAAAATGTTGTAAGTTTGAAAAAAAGAAAAAAAAAAAAACAACTTATTTTCCAAATGTTACCCCACAACAGAAGTAAATACATAACAGTTTGTTGAAAAGAACTCTTTTAAGTTGTAAGTGTGGCGTTCCGTTCTTAATTGGAGAAAAATAACAAACTGAAGCAAATATTACCAGCCAACTTCAAACCGACATACACTCACTCAGACCTATTCAGTACCCTCATCTCCACCTTCAGCTGCTCCAAGGCTAAGCAAGAAAACACACATTCAAGAGCTGCTTCATAATCACTCAGGGGAGACAGAGACCAAAACGCAAGGCCAAGCATTGTGTGCTGGTACATGTCAAGCAGTTCTAAGCTTTAAAAATCCATTTGATTTGAACGATTCGAGTGCAGTCCCACAGATAACCACTCATTCATAAAAGCAGAAAAAAAAACATATTCCTCTCACTCTTTACTGCAGGGATTGAGTACTTTGCGATCACCTGCACACAGCAATGCTGTAGGAGAGAACAGTGAGGAGCTAATGACTTTCTTCCCTATGGAAATTTTAAAGCTTTAAAAACAGTATTAGCCTTTTAGCCTTCCCTTAAACTTTGCATAATTTCACTGAACTTCTTAGCATAATATGTTTTCTCTCTATCTCTCTCTCTCCATCCTGGAATGTTATAGGCTAAGGCACATGACATCCCTGTATCAACATTACTCCCGCACCCCCACCTCCCAGTTCACAGCTTTACCCCCCCCCCCCTCCCCCCCACCCCACCTACCACACCTACCATCTTTATAAAACAGACAATTCAAACATTTCTCCAAAGCAGTGCAAAATACTATAGTCTACGTACTCTGTGCCTGCAGTTAAGATAATTTCAATGCCTTCCTGATTTGACCCATGAGTGTTTTGCATTTCTTTATGGCTTAATGAAAATTTGCAGAAAGCTTACAAGGTACTGTGAGGGATATGCTGATGGACTTTTCAGCAACACTAACCCCGGCTCTCCATTCACACATGACTCCTTATCCAAAAATGTTCCGTAAAATTTCAGTGTCAAGCAGCGCATATGACAAGGGTTTGTGACTAATCTGTAAAGGGAGAGGCGCTTTGGACTTTTGGCATATGATCTCTCCAGGTGCTGGGCCCAGAAAGCATCACCACGGGGAACGGAGAGGCCAAGAGCGATACAGGGATTAGCTGCTTCTGAAGCCAGAGACGGGGAGGCTGAAAGACCATCTACTAAAGCAGCCCCGTTCCCCCCGCATCTAAGTCTGTCTGTGTTGAGCGTCACCTTTTCAACTTCACCTCTGTCAAATTATGAGTAAGATGTCACCTGTCGCACCCCAGGTGTATCTTTCCCAGGGGTCCTTGCGAGGGCAGAATATAGAGTGACATCGTTCTGCACATCGACACGCATGAAATGTCGGGTTCTTTCATCTCTCTATTGGAACCTGCGGCAAATTTTCAGAGCAGACCTCAAAATGGCGGTATTTGAACCCAGAGAGCATACAGCAGTGTGACTCTCTCTGCCGTCTTTTGCCAATACGTGCCATAAGAATATGAATATGAAATACAGCGATGCATATATCCTTTGGATTACTCTGTGCATCATATTTGCTGATATCTTATCCTGTATATGTCAGTGACATATAAGGAAGCAGAGAAATGTGTAGAGATTTCGAGGTATCTAATGACATTCCATGTATGAAATCAGATGCAGAAAAATACATTGCAGAACGTACACTCTCAATCCCACCCACCCAGAAAAACCAACAAATCTCTATATGCAAAACATTTTTTTTCAGTGCATTTTAATCTGGTCCTGGCACCTCCCACTTCTTCCAGCCCTTACAAAACTCACCCTCACCATCCCATCCCCACAAAACACACACACACACACAATATGCACTCACACATGCACAGACACAACCCAAACCACCAACAAACACGCAATATATACATTCAAACACACACATAAACCTCCCCCCATGTGTACACATGCACGCACACACACACACACATACACACATAACATGCACACACACATGCTCACACACAGACATCCATCTGCCACACCCACAAACACACACACACACACACCTTGCAGGAGCTCGCTGCATGTGAGTAATTGTTTTTCACAGAGCTGTAAGTCAGTCAGTCAGCCCAGGCCAGGGGCCCTTCCGGGCGAAGCCGCGCGCAGCAAAAGCATGTGGCGGGACTTAACAAGGCTGCGTTTCTCTGCCCATCCTTCAGAAGCCAGAGAGCTGGACGGCCATCGCCGTCCCTCTCGAAGTGAGGACTCAACACGTACACCCTTCCCCTCACTGACGCCAATTTAACCACGTTCGCCAGGGGACCTCAGAAAAAGCGCTGTCTCGCAGGCAGAACTCTCAGAGATATGGCATGAAAGGGGACTCAGGGCGCCACACTTCAAAGAAACAAAGGAACTTTGTGTCAGTCTGAGTTCGGGTTTGAAGACCGCCATTGAAATGTATTTTGGTATGAAATGATGTGATGCTTTGCGTTTTAAAGTCAGTGGGAATTCGGGCTTCTGTTCAGAAGTTCATGCTGTCTGTAAACCATCATTAGAAATGATCGCTGGATGAGTTCCCACTCTCCATTGGCCCATCGCTGTAACATTTGCAGCTACCGCGGCAACTGTTTTTACATATTTACACAGAAATGCTATTCCACATAGACCTCCCTCTTATCAAATATGAAAGACATTGCATTCTCAGCGATCTATAAACACTCCCTGCTAAATCTATGCAGGCAATAACCACTATTCCTTCAAGTGATAGTACACACTTTTCACATAAAAGATACAGTGAACAATATGAACACAGTTGCCATGGCTACTGTGGCTACAAACCAGGATGGAGTGAAGTTTAAGTGCGTGCATCTGCCGTTCCGATCCATAAAGGAAACCGATACACACGCACTGGGTCCCGTTCTCCCAAAATAGTCAGACGATTTTCTCAAGAGGGGAGAGGAGAGCAGGATAGATGAGAGACGTGTGTAGGAAGATAAAGAAAGCGCCTGAGCGATCTGCATGAGTGGCAAAAGAGGGCGGAGGGCAGCTTTGATCTCTACCTGTAGCATGTACAATAAGGAGTGAGCGACGCAGAAAAGATACATACTGTCACGTCATTGCTATTAGCTGTTGTTGCTGAAGACAAAAAAAATTGACAGAAAAATAAGTAAAACCGAAGCAGGCCTGATCATCCAATCAGAGACGACTGCACGGCGACCGTGCTGTGAGAGTGTGTTTAAAGGCCTGGTTGACTCATCCTGCTGTTTGCCAGCCAGTATTTCCACATCCTATTGTTTGAAATCATGTTGCACAATGATCCATGTCTGGATATTACACATTTTATATATTACATATTTATATAAACTCAGTTTTTTTAAATGATTTTATGGATGCTGCCTAGTTGGCAGATATAAAGCAGCATTCCTGTCTTTAAGGTTACTGAGCACATTAAGGGGGGTTACTTTTGCTGAATAGTTTGTTAATAGTAGATTTAACTACAATGTATGCTACATACATAAAATACAGACTCTTAAAACACGGTTTTATACATTCTTTGGGCTAAAACAAAACAAAAAAAAAATATATATATATATTATCTTAAAAGTCTCTGATAATTAATAACTGTATATAATTTATATTTCCCAAATACTTCATGAATAATGTATAATTTCTTCATTATCATAGCATTTCTTTATGAATAATTCATGAGCATGAGTGCGGGCGCTCATTAAGATTGCACAGGTCTGAAAGACTGACCTTAACTGGACTGACATTAGGTACTGCAGTACTTCACCTTTGAGAAAAGCATGACATTTGTGCCTCCCACTGAAAGGAAGCTATGCCCCTTCTTCATTAAGCCTTTAGCACAAAATACTTTGTAGTAAATCATGACCAGTGCTTTTAGATAGCCCAACACAGACAGTAAATAATGACCTCAAACTCACCACATTATTAGCAGTTGTTAACTGCTTTTGTGTGGCTACAGAGTGCTTTATATATTTCAGTGTTTATGCTTTCACTTATTTAAATGGGCTATATCATTTTGTTTCTGCTAACTGTCATTATTTATAAAAGATTTATAAATCATTTGTTAAGGCGCTATATGAGCTTTATGAAGGCCTTATAAAATACACTTAGCTGTAAAGTGTAACAGCCACAATTATATCCAAATTATTCTGGTATACATATTTTCAATTTTAGAAGGCATTTAAATTTATATATGCAGATTTTATGAGTTTGTAATGGTATGCCAAAAGTAATAAAATTGTAATACAACTATAATCGTTTTACTGTAAAAAGAGCATATCATATCATTCCCAATCGTTAGAACTTCTCAAGAGGTTCTGAAGAAACTTACTTATTATTTTTTGCCTTATTTTTTTAGGCATATAGCAGCCACTGTGGTGCAGATCACTGTTTCCAATTCCACTCTGGGCTAAGGGGGGATGATGATCTCACACCAATTAAATGGACACATATCCAAAGATGTTAGAGTGTTTCTAATAGCACAAACAAATCCCCACCGCTGGAGGAAAACCTGCGTAGCACTTCTAATAACAGTCTTAACAAGTTAATTGTGTTAGACCTCAGCAATGCCATGCCATTTAGGAAGGGCCTATTTTATTACTACCAGAGTAAAGAGTAATACAAGTTGTCTTTGATGTGTACATTGTGGATTTTTCTTCGCTTTCCTTTATTAGAAAGCCTCGCTCCCCGTTGAGCGCTTTGTGTTATTTACTCCAAAGGCAAGTGGGGTAATATTAAACCTCCTCTGTGCTGGGCAGGAGGAGTCAGACACGGCAATAAGAGACACAGTCAAAGATACCCTGAAGAATATTAACTTGATTGCATGAGGAAGTGAGAGGGAGAGAGGGGGAGAGAGAGAGAAAGAGGGCAAGGGCAAGAATGACTTAGAGAGAGAGGGGGACAGAGATACACGGAGAGAGAAAACAGGAGCAGAGGAGAGAGGGAGAGAGGGGGAGAGAGAAAGAGGGCGAGGGCAAGCATGACTTAGAGAGAGAGAGAGGGACAGAGATACACTGAGAGAGAACACAGGAGCAGAGGAGAGAGGGAGAGAGCAACAGAGAGACTGTGGCTGCTTTTATTGTTGGAGCTCTGTTTAAAGACCTGAAGCTCCCCTAACGGCTTTTTAGACTAAGAAAAACATCCCCGATGGCCCAGCCTCTTCTTCTAGCAAGGCCTCGTCGATGTCTTCCCACTGCTAGGCGTGCTCTCGGTGTCTAAGGAATATGTGCTATTTATCTTGGTTAAGGCAGAGTCGGTGCAGCAGCGCACAGTAAGAGTGTATGGAACCTGTCCCCCTCACAACAAAGCCCCCTGTGAAGAGAGGCTGAAAAGAACTTAACAGTATTCAGATCATCCAAAGACACCTTTACAGACCCGGGGCCTCCTCTTAAAGTTATTGTGCTGCTCTGGGAACTTTAAAAAAAAAAAAAAAAAAAGCTGCAACTATATTAATCCCTTAATGCTGGGGATGTTCAATCCTTCCAGAAAGGTCAGCTTTTGTTGACCTTTGGTGAAGGCTTTTGTTCTAGCCCAGCACTGTAGTGACACAGTAGAACTAGGGCCAGCAGCAGATGCAGCAGTGGTAACAGAAGTAGCAGCAGTAGCAGTGGTAGTAGCAGTAGTAGCAATGATTATTATGGAAGTAGTAGCAGCAGTAATATCAGTGTTAGCAGCAGTAGTTCTAGCGGTGTTGGTAGCAGCAGTAGCAGTAATAGCAGTGTTAGCAGCAGTAGTTCTAGCGGTGTTGGGAGCAGCAGTGGCATTAATAGCAGTGATAGCAGCAGTAGTTTTAGCGGTGTTGGGAACAGCAGTGGCAGTAATAGCAGTGTTAGCAGCAGTAGTTCTAGCAGTGTTGGTAGCAGCAGTGGTAGTAATAGCAGTGTTAGCAGCAGCAGGTAGTAACAGCAGTTTTAGCAGCAGTAGCAGTAATAGCAGTGTTAGCAGCAGTAGTTCTAGCAGTGTTGGTAGCAGCAGTGGCAGTGATAGCCGTGTTAGCAGCAGTAGTTTTAGCGGCGTTGGTAGCAGCAGTAGCAGTAATAGCAGTGTTGGTAACAGCAGTGGCATTAATAGCAGTGATAGCAGCAGTAGTTTTTGCAGTGTTTGGTAGCAGCAGTGGCAGTAATAGCAGTGTTAGCAGCAGTAGCAGTAACAGCAGTTTTAGCAGCAGTAGCAGTAATAGCAGTGTTAGCAGCAGTAGTTCTAGCAGTGTTGGTAGCAGCAGTGGCAGTGATAGCCGTGTTAGCAGCAGCAGCAGTAACAGCAGTTTTAGCAGCAGTAGCAGTAATATCAGTGTTAGCAGCAGTAGTTTTAGCAGTGTTGGTAGCAGCAGTGGCAGTAATAGCAGTGTTAGCAGCAGTAGTTCTAGCAGTGTTGGTAGCAGCAGTGGCAGTGATAGCCGTGTTAGCAGCAGCAGCAGTAACAGCAGTTTTAGCAGCAGTAGCAGTAATATCAGTGTTAGCAGCAGTAGTTTTGGCGGTGTTGGGAACAGCAGTGGTAGTAATAGCAGTGTTAGCAGCAGCAGCAGTAACAGCAGTAACAGCAGCAGTAGCAGTAATAGCAGTGTTAGCAGCAGTAGTTCTAACAGTGTTGGTAGCAGCAGTGGCAGTGATAGCCGTGTTAGCAGCAGTAGTTTTAGCGGCGTTGGTAGCAGCAGTAGCAGTAACAGCAGTGTTGGTAACAGCAGTGGCATTAATAGCAGTGATAGCAGCAGTAGTTTTTGCAGTGTTGGTAGCAGCAGTGGCAGTAATAGCAGTGTTAGCAGCAGTAGCAGTAACAGCAGTTTTAGCAGCAGTAGCAGTAATAGCAGTGTTAGCAGCAGTAGTTCTAGCAGTGTTGGTAGCAGCAGTGGCAGTGATAGCCGTGTTAGCAGCAGCAGCAGTAACAGCAGTTTTAGCAGCAGTAGCAGTAATATCAGTGTTAGCAGCAGTAGTTTTAGCAGTGTTGGTAGCAGCAGTGGCAGTAATAGCAGTGTTAGCAGCAGTAGTTCTAGCAGTGTTGGTAGCAGCAGTGGCAGTGATAGCCGTGTTAGCAGCAGCAGCAGTAACAGCAGTTTTAGCAGCAGTAGCAGTAATAGAAGTGTTAGCAGCAGTAGTTTTGGCGGTGTTGGGAACAGCAGTGGTAGTAATAGCAGTGTTAGCAGCAGCAGCAGTAACAGCAGTAACAGCAGCAGTAGCAGTAATAGCAGTGTTAGCAGCAGTAGTTCTAACAGTGTTGGTAGCAGCAGTGGCAGTGATAGCCGTGTTAGCAGCAGTAGTTTTAGCGGCGTTGGTAGCAGCAGTAGCAGTAATAGCAGTGTTGGTAACAGCAGTGGCATTAATAGCAGTGATAGCAGCAGTAGCAGTAATAGCAGTGTTAGCAGCAGCAGCAGTAACAGCAGTTTTAGCAGCAGTAGCAGTAATAGCAGTGTTAGCAGCAGTAGTTTTAGCGGCGTTGGTAGCAGCAGTAGATTTAGCAGTGTTGGTAGCAGCAGTAGCTTCAGTTCATCTACAGGCAGACTGTAAGGAAGGATGGCTGAAATTATTTCTCCACAGGCTTTCACAAATGTGCAGAAAAACTGTAAGAACAAGAAGTGAAATTTAAAAAGTCTGATCAGGGGTAAAAAGAAAAAGCCATTCTGTAATGGCAGCTGACATGCTAAGCGACAGAGAGAGAGAGACGTAGCGTGTAATTTTGATGGGCCATGATGCTGCCTGCCTGTCGCGCGCACTAAGCCTGACGCGGGAAAAGCGGAGTCTGAAGAACAGGAAATCGATAGGGTGGTCTCTGGCCCATTCAGATCAGCTTCAGTCACGCACAGCGGGACGAATTAAACAGGAGGCGCGCGGCCCCCACTCCTGAATTATAAGACAAGAGTGATGCTCCTGCCTGACATACAACCGCTTGGCCAATAAAAGGAAATAGCACGACTATAAATTCTTGTTAAAACAAGCCATTGCGTGGGGGGGGGGGGGGGTGAGGGGCTTCAGAGGTTTAAAAGAAGACGCATGCAGGAAGATGTATGAGCTCATGAACTCGGTTACAAGCGCAGCTTCCTGCTTCATGTACCACAGTCCTTCCAACGCTACTTGGATAGAAATTTTGACAGTACCTGCAAAGATTTTGCTACCAAAATAGTTCAGGTGAACACTGAAACATTTAACCGGCTGGTTTACCTAATTGTATGTTCCCAGTGAGCTAGGGTAACAACATTATCGCTGGCAATGCATAAAACGAGACATAATTTTATCTCGGCTTTCTGGTGCTGTCAAACCACATGCTACGCTATATTCCAGAACACTTTTCAGTATCAGAAGGGAAATATGCTAATAGCGTTTTTATTTAGCAAACATTCACTTCATTAGCAGCAGCTTGGTGCATTTTCTGACAATGTTTTCAATTCGATAGCTCTGACAAGCGGCACAGAGTTTTGATGTTAACGTTGCTACATTAGAACAAAGTTTGTGTAGAGACAGTAATAACTGAGGTTTTTTTTTTTTCATTTTCAAGACTTTTTTTCTCCTGCTCATATTGCTTTCTCCTCTTTGGGGAGAATAACAATGTAACTTTTAAAATAACTTTTTCACTTGAGCTGAAGGATTTCTAATCACAGTGTGGTACTCAGTAGCTATTTTTCCCAAATGGTCTGAACCACGACTCTAGATACATTCTTTTTTTTCCAGAAATTCCTGCAACTGCAAAGACTGAAACTACCAGGATTTCACTGTAAAGAAAATATTTTACCTTTTTTTCTACACAATTTGGAGTCGCTGTTGAGCTCACAGCTACAGCACACAACAGCGCACATAGTAATTCAACTCACTCTGAGGCTCACAAACTAAAACACCCAGCATTCCACACAACACTTATGCCTAGTAGTGCCTTTATTTGATTATTCAGGCTAAGGGACTGGCCTTTCAGCCAATCGGGGATCATCATTTTTGTTACCAACTTGGGCAATTTTCCCTCTCTTTCTCTTAAATCACAGCTACAGCACACTGGGGCACATAGCTAAAGCTAACAGGGCACATTTCAGAGAAATAATTCACAACAAGGCTCACAAACTAAAGTACTCAACAGGGCATAAATAAAAACAATACCCTTTGGGGCACGCAAAACTACAGTGCAAAACAAGACCTACAAAACTACAACAAAAACGACAACATCCAATAGCCCACACAGAACCACAAGACCTAACCAGGCACGACAGAAATACAATACCCAACAGACTACGCAGAACTACAACACCCAACAGAACATTTCTAACCACAATGTCCAACAGGGCACACAGAACTACAATGCCCAACAGAAGATGTGGAACTACAAGAACCAATGGAACACACAGCACTGAAGAGATTTTGGGTTGACTGGAGGAAAGGGCTACCTCAGCTGGTTGCCGGTAAGTTGGCATCTCCTGTGTCCTTGAACAAATGTAGCTGTAATTGCAGAAATGCTGGTCATCAGCAGAAAAAAAGAACATTGCTGTCCTGCTGTTCAAAACTTCACACAGAGCTGGACATTTTCTAGACCAGTGGTGCTCAAGATGAAGCCATCATGGTCCTGGAGACCTGCAGCGTCTGCTGAATTTTATTTTCCTCTTAAATCCCCCAGTCAGTTCAGATCCAATAAAACAGGTGAGCTGAGTTCACTAAAATCAGCTAGTTTAATTGATCAATTAAATTCTCAGCAACAACAAAAGTCGGGCCAGGCTGCTGTTCTCTGTGACTCGGACTGAGGACAATCGCTCTTGTCAGTAGAGACAATGATGAGTCCTAATTGGCTGAAAGACCATTCTTCCCCCTGGACAATCTTATGTAGCCACTAGCCTACAGAGCAGTAAGTTGACCGACGCCATTCTCCTCAAGCCATTCTGCAGCTGATACACGCTAGCCTGATCTCTCCATCTCCGTAACTCAACCACCTCAGGGCAGCGGTTTGTCCTTCCCCATTATGTTGGTCCTCTCATTCATGATGCCTGTCTGCACAGGTCCCCCAGTAGTGGAGTAAACTCTCCACAGCGGTGAAGACAGCAGGATCAATATCTGTCCTCAGATATGGACTGAAGATCCTCTTGCCCAGATTGCATCTTAATTCTCTCCCATCCCCACCCCTGAGCCGTAGTATGTTATGGTAGATGATGTCGGTACCTCCTCTCGTGTATTTATTATTTGCATCGGGGCTGTGACTTTCTCTCATTGCTTCTGGATACATCTGCCTGCTAAATGACAGTAATGTGTCATTTTAACTTTAACAATTATCAACCGAGCAGCTTTCTCCCAATGAAAACTAAAAAATAATAAAGATCATTGCGATGAATGGTCCAGATCAGGCTCATAACACAGCTTGGCATTTTCTGTGCTGATAACTGACACTGTGTCCCATGTTCCCTCATTAACACGCCATCAACACGGACGAGAGAGTGACATAAATAAACACGATGCTTTATGTATTCCTGCACAACTTCGCTATTAAGGGTAATGATCAGTAACGCTCGGATTTATTGGTTTAATGACAAAGTGAAGCACAGGCCATTAGCTTATCGCAGAAACCCACATCTTCCAATTCGAGAGGGAAACTCACCCGGTTTCCAAGCGTCTGTTTGTGCCTTAATGAACACATTAGGGTGCTGATATCGGTTAAAAGGATATTTGCTGTCTCAATGTCAACAAATTTGTTCTGAAAAGTTTTGACTAGCCGCTAAAGAAATTAAAAACGCTGTTTGACGTCAGTGCAGGAGTAAGAAAAAAAAAAATGACAGTGTTCACAAACGCAACCCCTACACAGTGAAAGCTCAACATCAATTTTGAACATTTTGTAGTTTGAAAAAGCCATTAAAATTCATATGTAAAAGTGATGGAGTGATTAAGTAAGTCTGTTATATAAGGAGTTAAATGTAAATGGATTTTTTGTTGTCTCGCTGAAGTGTGTTTGGATACACACCGAGGGATAAAAGCAACCCAGTCATAGAGCCTTCATCAAAAGACGTAGTCTGTGTGTGTGTGTGTGTGGTGTGCGCGTATATGTGGGGCTGTTTTTTAGGCCCATCCTCATCTGGTGCTTGAGATAGCAACATCAAAGAGCTTCATTTTACCAGGATAATAACACTCTCTCTTCTACTGTATGTATTGAGAATATGAGGGATATTTTTATGGAAATACATCTCCACAACAAATACATTTTAATGAGACCAGGGGAAAATCTACTTTAAAGGAATGTGACTTCCATTTGCAGGACCTCATTGTAATCCCATCCACTGATTTGATGAGCATGTCACCTCAGTGCCAGGTGTAGGGTCCAGGTGTGTGTGGGGTATCTGTCTGTTGGTATACACGTGTGTGTGTGTGTGAGTTGTATGTTTGGTAGTATACACAGGTGTGTGTATGTGTATTAGTTTCTGTTGAAGTTTATTGGGCATTGTGAATGAAAGGAACAAAACAAAGGGAGACGACAACCTATGCGCGTGTGTCAGCTTACTATGTGCAAAAGCAGATCTGAAAAGCTAAGTCAGCAACTACCCTTAATTTCATACTCATTCAACTTCAATACAGAGTTGCCTTGGTAACAAAATTCATTGGGTCTGTAATAAAATAAACACACACTACACAGGAGTAAAACACCTTACAGATGCATTCTACTGATGCAGTTTTGTCAACACACATTCCCCAGCTCTGGCCCAACAGACCAGAAGATGGAGGAATGGTGCAGACTCTCAAAGATCACACCATTTAGACCTGAGATGAATTTCCTGCTGAAGAGCCGTCCCCAAAGGCCACAGTATTCACAAGCTGTGGAGTCAGCACAGAACTGGCTGGGCTTTAACCACACAGACAAAGGGTTTAGATTCAGTCTAACACACTTAATGACATATGCGGTTCAGTAAAAATGCGCTACAGTCTGTTGGGAGACAGTTCTGGAGGGCGGTACAGTATTTGGCAATGTGTATTAGAATAACAATGGGATGTCGGCGCAACCAACCAGAGCCAAATGGCGCCTCTTGTTAACGACCTGCTACCTGCCATCTGGGGAACGTGGGGTTCCCCATGATCATATATGGGCCTCACTTCCTGGGGCTACCTGGCCATCACATGCAAACTCATCTCCCCTGAACTGAATAAATGTTGAACACACAGTGTACACATTCTGCACATTCAATGCATATTCTGCATATACTGAACTGATGCATATGCAATTTCAGTGACACCAAAACCAAAAGCCATAACTGAATTTAAGGAATTCTATATTGCTGCTGTAGTATAATATAGGCTAGTTGAAAACTATGAGAGTTAAAGTATCACATACTGATTAATATACATTATTGATTTAAATGAATAGTACCTAGTGTAAAATATCAGATAGAAGCATATTATGCATACGTAGAGGCATATTATACATATGCGACTCCAGGGGGCCAATGGGGGGCCCAATGGGGGGCCCAATGGGGGGCCCAATGGGGGGCCAGCAATTGTATCAGGATGGCCGTGACCACCCCTTCCCCCTCTCCCTCCACCTCCCAGGCCCCCTCTCGGTGGTGCCATTGCACTCTATGTCTACCCAGCTTACATAATTATTTCAAGAACATTTGAGAATTCTCTGGTTTTGTTGCCATTTGGTAATGAGATAATAAAATTATGAGAGAATTTTCTAAATAGTCTTAAAACATTCGAGGCATGTTTCATACAAACTCGCTGCCAACATAAACCAGAATGGGTACCATAAATCATGAATAACCATATATAATAGAGACAAATACACTTTCAGCACAATCCAAATGAAAACATTGAAATGGCAGAATTGTTTAACATTGCTGACATTCCTGGTAAATGAATGACCATTCACAAGTCAAATAAATTTTAACTGGAATAACAAAACTGAATAAAGTTTTGGGAATATTTCTGCTATGTTCCATGTGATCTTAAGGTGACATTGAAAGGATCCTCCAAATACAAAGACTTTAGTATATGCTGGGAATGTTTACCAGAAGTGGATTGTTCTGGCCACCAAAACTGGTTAGCGGTTAATTGTTATGCAACTCTCACTGGCTCTGGGCTTTAAAATGGTTTGCGGTGTATCGTTATGCGCCACTCATGGGCTTTGGGCTTTAAAATGGTTAGCGGTGTATCGTTATGCACCACTCATGGGCTCTGGGCTTTAAAATGGTTTGCAGTGTATTGGTATGCGCCACTCATGGGCTCTGGGCTTTAAAATGGTTAGCGGTATATCGTTATGCACCACTCATGGGCTCTGGGCTTTAAAATGGTTAGCGGTGTATCGGTATGTGCCACTCATGGGCTTTGGGCTTTAAAATGGGTTTGTGGTGTATCGTTATGTGCCACTCATGGGCTCTGGGCTTTAAAATGGTTAGCGGTGTATCGGTATGCGCCACTCATGGGCTCTGGGCTTTAAAATGGTTTGCGGTGTATCGTTATGCGCCACTAATGGGCTCTGAGCTTTAAAATGGTTTGCGGTATATCGGTATGTGCCACTCATGGGCTTTGGGCTTTAAAATGGTTTGTGGTGTATCTTTATGCGCCACTCATGGGCTTTGGGCTTTGAAATGGTTTGCGGTGTATCATTATGCGCCACTCATGGGCTTTGAAATTGTTTGCGGTGTATCATTATGCGCCAATCACTGGCTCTGGGCTTTAATATAGTTTGCGGTGTATCGGTATGCGCCACTCATGGGCTCTGGGCTTTAAAATGGTTTGTGGTGCATCGTTATGCGCCACTCATGGGCTCTGGGCTTTGAAATAGCTTGCCCCTGCCATTTAATGGGACGTGTCCATTCTGTCCCCCACCTCATGTTAATCACTGTCACTGAAGCCACTGTCCCAAATTCACCAAGGTTTTTCCCATGATGCCTTTTGACATTTTATCCAGCAGGCATAAGCAACAAATCCAGCATGCCGAAATGTGACCCTGGAGAACCACAAATCCACAACCAAGCACATTTCCTTGTGACATTTCCATGCAAAATTTCTCACGTATTTCTGTTTTAATTTTATTTTTGAGTCCAAGGTTAACATTAAAAGGAATGGGTCTGGCATCCATGCTGTGAAATTAGGGAATTTTAACATTTAGTAAACTAAATCTAACTGTGCGAGACCGTCTGTAATAGATTTGAACCTTGTGTAATGGCTCTGCACCGCAACTCCCTCCATCTGAATGTGTTGGGTTTTAGTGCAACGGGGGCAGGCCTGCTGAGAACAGCCAACCATCTCACTCTGTGCTTGCGTCTCACGTAATTTGGCCATTTCACACACTCTCATGTCTCTCAGCTTCGGAACAAATCGATCACCGGAGCGAGAGAGAACAGCATTGTGACACGCTGACCAGTTCAAAAGCTGATCATTCTCGTTACATTGTTACACGTTCAGTTACTGAATAGAAAAAAAAAAAACTTTTTTTAATGCAACTGCCTCCAAGTCAAAATGTATGGCCAAAATAATCTGATTATTTTCCTATTTTTTTCCCCTTTCATTCACACGAATGCCAAGACTTGACAATGCAGGAGTTCGTGTCTCTGCCTATTTTCTGTCCCATACTGGCATAATCTTACTCCAGTGGTTATCCATAAAATAACAGTCTAGATACCTCTGGCCCATGAAAAAAATGTCCTACATAAATGCATGTATGACCAGTGTCAAATTCCACAGAGAGTTCATTGTTATTTGTCTCATAGAGGCATCTCTAAGTGCCCACAAAACAGCTATAGACGTAGAAGCGAGAGCAGCCAGAAAAGACAGCAATCAAATGCAATCACTGGATCCATTGTGAAGAACTATGCATCTTCCTTATTCTTTTTGTTTGATGATGATGCTAACTGGAACATTCGATTTCACGTGTTCAAGCAAAGTGCACACCTGAGACTAAAATAAAATAAAATAAAAAAAGCGATCATCAATGTGTCATTAACGCCAGTGCATCTACCGCTGGAAAGTAAATAGATTTCCATTATACCTTTGTAATGTAAAAGTCTACATGACCAGGTCTGGAAATAAGAGAGCAGTGAAGAGGATCATGGGAAGCAACAGAAGTCCTGTCTCACGGTCTATGAGCCAGCGTGAGCTCCATCTCACACTGTCGCACCTGGCATCTTTGAGAGTACCTGCCATTGTTAATGTGCTGTTCTAGGGTTTCAGGAAGGTGAGGCTCTCACCTGCTGTTAAAGACAAACTTGAACTTATCTTCTTTAGCTGGATGTCGCATCCCATAGATTGAAAATGGTGTTGCACGGTGATCAAAGTCCATATCAGTAAAAGCATTTGTAACAGGACTGTAAAAGTACATTTTCTGAACCCTCACTATAATTATTCACACGTACGGATGCATGACATTACATGTGTCACAGAGCTACCCTGAAAGCATAATTACCTGGGTAATGCAGGGGGTGTTGCTTTTTTTAGCTGAGCAAAGTCTTTCTCTGCTTCTGTTCTACGAGTATTTCTTTGGGGAAAATCAGGAATAAAGTTGGGGTAGGGGGAGAATTAAAATGGGAACGGAGCCCCAGTCTCAAGATCCACAAATGATCTGGACTAACGCATCATCAAAAAGGCCATGTCTCAAAATGCAGTAGCATGTCCTGCTAAAAGGTTGTCTACGCTGCATCCAGTCCGCCTTAGCTCATACAGATGAGCCTGACAACCTACTCTGGTGCCATAAATAAACTGTCAATTACTGCTTCTGACTTATCACATCTCCAGTTCAAAGTTGTTATTCAGAGGCAATTCCCAAGTGGTTCATCTGTAATGTATTATGACATATGAAAACTGCACTGGCCAAACCAAGTCCACTCTCAGAAGCCTGAGAGCACCAATAAGCTTGCAGATAGCCTGTATGGAAAAAAATAAAATTAATGCATATTTTAATCAATTTCTGAAAGAGCTTCCTGCCTTCCTGTCAGAATTACCAAAGTGTGCAACATTACATTTAGGCAATCTTATCCAGAACAGCTTACATAGTTACATTTTTACACACAATCCCTTTATACAATGGAAATACTGGATTTTACTGAATTAAGCTTGCTTTTGGTAACTTGCTCAAGAATACAAGAGTGCCCAACAATTTCATGTTAAGCACCTTGCTCAAGGGTCCAAAAGCAGTACCCTACTTGGGAATCGAACCCACTAGCCCAGATTTTGGACCTCTGAGGTGCTTAATCATTGTACTGCACTGCTGTCCCCACACGCCCCACCCAATCAGGCTGATTCCTGGACCGCAGTTTGGATTTCAAAGCTGATGCTTCTCAAGCACAGAGCAGAGCATCCTGCAGATGATTAGAGCAGAGTGAGACTCAACACGAAACACAGAATCAATGACAAGAGGGACGAGGAAGGAAGAAAAACAGAGAGATGGTTTTTGACACAAAAGAAGGACAGATGCGTACCAGGGCTGTCCAAGGAGATGAGTAGGCATCTAAACATGAGGGAAACTGCTCGTACTAGAAAGGTGACACAGACGCTCTCAGGAAGGTAATTTGCAAAATGGGGGATGCCAAGACAGGATGTACGCTGTCAGCTGAGCAAAGCTGTTGTGTAGGGATCCCTCAGAGGGCCTCCCTGGGGAGTGGAAGGGATAAAAAATCACTTGAATAATGCCTCTTTCAGAAACTTATCTACTTTTGTGGAAACTCTCACAGGAGGTTTTAGCAGAGTGGAGACTTGTATGCATGCAGCGACACTGGAAACAAACAAAGGACAAGGCTGCTGGGTTCCTGGCATGTGTCAAACCAAACTTGGCTCATGCTGATTTTACACCGCGAGGAATCAATCAAAACGGACAAGAGTCTTTTTGAGGGCATGCGCTGTTCTGTATCAGAATTAAAAGGACACATTCCAGAGGATGTGTTTTCTTGTCTTCAACAAAACAGAGAGTGTATAAAAAATGTATGTTGTGATCTAAATTCTGCTTTTATTGACTGGCATATGTTATGATGGATACAGAATGCATTTGATTGGGCCCTGGCCAAGGCTGGGAGGTTATTCCCTTTGGGTTTGAAAAAACAAACCTCCCTTACTGTATGTACAGATTTATTTGATGCCCCCAGCATTCAGAGCAGTCATAGCTGGGATAAGAGGTGTAGCTATTAAATAATGAGACTAATGCTGAAGAAAAACACATCTACTTCAAGTGATGCATAAAAGAGAACTGAAGATATGAGCAGATTGAAACTTTCAGGGGTTGTTTACGCTTGCCCATTGGTCAATGTATACCAGTCTCGTTATCTAATAGCCACACCTCGTATACCACATCTTATCTATCAACTTGCTCTTTTGGCATTGAGTGATATGGGTCATGAGCCATGATCTTGGACTGTCTCGGATCCTTCATGGCTTTAATCAATGACCGCAAACTCAAGGCAGATATATGACCATTCAGCTCCGGCCGCTGATTAGGGTGGGGCATTCATGGCCAATGAATAAAACATTGCTGCTCTTATGTACAGCCACTCCGGCACATTCATTACAGCAGAAGAGCAAAGCCTGTGTATGGGTGACATCCAATCAAATGCACTTAGTCTCTATAAGGGCAATTCAATTGAAACGGACTTCAGTATTTTACAGGACATATGTTTTTCTAGCTCAATTTTCTATTTGACAGCAAAAAGAACACATTCCACAGTACCTGACCTCAACAAAGCAGAAAAAAAAAGCTAAAATAAACTGATGTTGTAATGTCAACTGAAAAGAGACCAAGTGAATTTTGTTGGATCCCTGTGTGGAAAACTAAGAGCTTGTCGCTATGCAAGTGACAACGCGATGATGTCATTAATGAGCGCAGTAGCACAATGTGTCATCTACTTTTCTGAGCAACCAATAGCTACTTTCCTTGGGAATTGAGTTGGAATCAGAGCTCCAGACTGAAGCCGGTTCTCACAGGCACGCACTGTGGGTAGAATTCGCTCCTTTCAAGCTTGAGCGATTATACAGTCTCCTAACGCCACGCTTCCATGCCTCCATTCCGTGTACCCTTGATAAACATTAGCCTACAGTACCGTCTCCCTTCAGCTCTCCGGCTTGTTGCAATAGCTCCTACCCCCCCCCCCACCCCCATATTTTCAGTGACAAGTTCCAAGGGCAAGATATTACAATACCTGGTTACATGTGTGAGACAGCAAAAACACTCCTGGCTCCCAATAAGACATTGAACGCTATACGACCTACGGATATTTTAATAGGTGCTAAGTTAATGACAGATCGAGCAGCTTGCTAAAGCAAACATTTCATCACTTTTTCCCCATTAAAAACATTCAACAAGCTGAGTAGTCTACACTATGATGAGGATCCAAGACAGAACACTTGCTCTCCTGCTCAGGACAGAACTGCGCTGTCACATCGTCCTCGTCCGTGCTGCATGCTGGTTTACATACTCTACATGGGTCATACTTAACATGTGTTTGCATCTTCATTTTTCAGCTTAAAGGTGAACAAAGCAAGCAGATTCTTTGGTTGGTGAGCAGATTTTGAGAAACATTTATTCTTGACACTTTTTATTGTACAAAACCTCATTTTCTTTTATTCTTCTTTTATTATTCTTCTCAATGTAATATTCCTTTTATTTCTTGAGAATTCTGATTCTTAATTACCATGTTTTTTTCATCCTGCCAGCAGTGTTGAATTGCTGAAATGATATTTAAGCAATATGAAACCAGCTCTCTCTGGTACTTGGAATTCATTTGACTAATCTTTCATTAGCATTGCACACATAGAGGAGGGTAATATCTTCACCAACACAAAATGTACTTTTGCTTTGGGAACAGGAATGGGGGTTGATCTCACAGTAATTCCAGCCGCGAAGATACCCACTGCCTGTCGGGAAAAAATAAAAAAAACACAAATTTCACGGAGCACTGCGAGCGTGCTCATTTCTGTTATCGTCTCTGTATTGATTAGTCACGGATTTAACTCTATTTAAATAGGCAAAACAATTATGAATAATTGCAGAAACCAGCTTGCTTGATCATATAAAATGAGATCACACATTCTTGTGATAATGACAGAGGGGGAATCACACAAGCCAATAGAATACAAGAGCTGATCTGCGGACACAGGGGGCGGCAGGGCCTGAGATGCAAATCATGCGGTTTGAGGATGCGATTCTGAAATGCCAAAAAAAGCCCTTCTTTTCAGAGGCATACGATTGGATCCAAGCCAGTATAAGTGGATTGGTGCTGTCAGTATCAACGGTCTGTCCTGCACCAACATCATCGCTCGGTCAATAACAGGGAATAAAATATTATTTTGAATTTTGAGGTTCAAGAGGACACGTGGCCATCTTCCTTTTGCTCCTCTCTCAGCGGCCAGGGCACAGTGGTCTGTAGAAAATGGCTGCTGATTTAACTTTTGCCAGGCCAGAAACTTGCAAAGGTATCTCAGGTGTTACGATGACCGCAACGGCCTTCAAACACGTGTGCAGAACATTAAACACAGTTATGCACTACTATCTATTTTTAATCTATTTTTAAAAAGCAATTTTATATTACTCAAAAAAGCACAATTGGAGTAAGCAAAACTGTAAGTGCTATGCTTTTTAAGCGCGTGCTTATTCCACTGTGCAGCACAACTCCCAAAGTTCCTGGGGAAGCAAAGACAAGGCCAGGATGAAGTTGGTAACTGCTTTCACCTTTAACTAAATTGGTCTTACTCATTGTAGGGCTTAGTAATTCATTTTGGGTCTCCTGCTTGCTCTGGAAGCAAAGTTACTGAATGGGAAATTGACTTGGTGAGCGTTAAGTGCCCCTCGGCAATATGTCTTCAGCTGCATCATGGGTAAAAATGTGGCCAGTCGCTGCTTGAAGCTTGATGACCGGCGGTGAGGATACAGATCTCCGCAGCCAGAGACCGAGGAGCAAAGAATGAGTCTTTCAGAATGGGACCGTGATTTTCGCTCCATGCCTGGAACCCCCCCCCCCCCCAAAAAAAAAAAAAAACGATATGAAACTTTAATGGCGGCTGTAGGAGATGTGCTTGTTATCCTGAGAGTCACAGAGAAAAGACCCTGGCTGTGCCGAGCTTGATGAGAGCTCATTCCTGCTTTTCAGCTCGGCTCCTCCGACCGGCACGGTGAAAATTACGGGACCGCGGCTTCCTCCATCTTCAGCACAACAGCCCAGATTATGGCTGCAGAGACAGTAAGCTTGATATGAATAAAAGTGTTGTTTCCTCAGCCACATCCTGCTCCGCTCATCACTGATAGTCCCCGGTGTGTCTTCAGCCGAGCAAAGGATGGATTATCTGCCCACTTACCAAATAAACGCTTATTATGAGCACACAAAAGGGATATGAGAAGACATGTGGTTTGAGTACACAGCAGATTTACAATTCAGTGTCAGTGTTCTGAATGAGGGTTTCAAATTTCACTCTAAATGAGAGACGAATTTGGCTCTGAACAAATCTAAAAAAAAAAAAAAAAAATTTGGATTTTCTTTTGATGCATTTCTGTATAAATTCAAAACATCTGTCAGTCATGCCCTGTATACCAAAGAGAAAACCATACAACTGGCACACCCCATTATTTGTATGGGGCGTATATCCAAAATGCACACCTGCAGTGAGTTTGAGAGGCAGGCAGAAAGGGGCTTTATACGGAGGAGTTACAGACAGACGAGGATTGTTGGCACGAGGCATTATGTACAAATTAGGACTCGTGAGACATGCTAATGGATGTACATCCATGTCCCTGCCACCCACCGCTTGCTAGCCACCTGCAAAAAGACTTCACTCCAGGACATATGCTGCGATAAACTGCGTGGAGGTCCCTCCGGAGCTCTGCTTTGAAGACCGGTTCAATGAAAGTCCTTGGCGATTTCCTTCAATATCCCATTTAATGAACCTAGTGGAGTTTCCCTAAACCAAGCCCATCCCTACCTCTCAACTGTCCAGAGCCTTTTCTGGAGAATATGATCAAGGCACTTCACAGATTGGCTCTATTAGAATATAAAGGTTTTTTTTTTTCTTAGGGATAGTGACTATCTCTCAGAGTATTATGGGATATAAAAGTCTGCGTACCCATGGACCAAACAGTGGAAAATGCAAATGCCTTTGGTTGTTAATGTAATAGCCCCAGCTCATAGCTCAAGCCTTTTTCACTCATATGAGGCAGCCGACATTTTCTGAATCAATCATCTTGTCCAATGCCTTTCCTTCCATTTCACTGATTAATTAACTTCAATAAACAGAGCCCGTTACAACTTCACTGTGGTATGCTAATGAAAGTTTATGATTTATTTTTGTGTTCCATTTTCTTAGGCTGATAAAAAAAAAGTTCAGTTTGCTTGTTATTTGCCATGTTATCAATCTCTGTTGGTTTAATAGACATTTATTCTATTTCATAAAAAAAAAAAAATAATAATGTAGCAACTTAAGCAGCTTCCATTTGGAGCTGCGTAAGTATTTTAGTGGAAAAAGTATCTTCAATACTCTCTTCTAGACTTTGTCCTTGAGCTCTGCCCACATGTTGATATGCAGGCACTGGAACATACTGAAGATGTGACATAGTCATGCTTTTCATCCTGTTTCCCATCAAACGAGGGAGGCCTTATTTTTCCAACTACTGCCATAAACCATCTCTTCTTCCATTTTTTGGAGTATTCCTTCAAGAAAAGCAGGAGTCAATTTGGCTGGAGGGGACTTTTAATCTCCATTTAAACACAGAGATATCACAGTCCCAGCAATTTCTCTCCTCTCTTTGCAGGCCAGCCTTATAAATGTGGGTCTTTGTAGAATGAACAGCATAACCTTGGGGTATAAACGCACACTGCTAATTGGGCCACAGGGACCCTCGCAGCCTGTGTATTGATCTTTGATAGGTAAGGGCTCAGTTGAATAATTTCTAACAGTCACCGTTCACTTAATTGACATAAGAATGAAATTCCTAAAAGGACAAGAACCATATTTTTAGTGTAAAAAATGTAAAGAAAATCCCAGGTGAAATTCTCAGGATTATTTTTTCACATAAAAGAACACAAAAGCACAGAAAGAACCTCTGAAATGACATTCAGCTTATATTAGCACATGGACAAACACAGTTCCTGCCACCTCTCTAAGGCTTCTGTACGTACCCATACAATATAGTTGTCATGTTATGGCATAATTCAATAAAATATAGCTCCATTTAGTTCAACAGGGAACTTCTACATAAACCCAAAACAACAGAGGTTCCAATTTAATTTCAAAGTCCCAGTGAAAATGTAAACAAACTTCTCTGCAGCTTTTCCCATTTGTTTTTTTTTTTAATATATATATATATATCTACATATGATCTTGTTGAGGCTTTATCAGAAAACAGTTTTGTTCTATTTAATTTATTTTTTCTACATAGAGGTATTATATGTTTCCAGGTTTTATGTGTTGAGTTGTTCTTATAGTTTTGTTGAAGTTTTGGGACAGAAATTGCTCCTTTCTCAGCTTCAGATGTTTGTACACTTTTCTCTCGTCTGATGGTATCTGAGGAGTCTTTTGATGTAACTTCCTGTGTTTGTGATCTGGTATAGCTCTCTCAGCTCCTTCCTTGATGTTCTCTATTAAAGCTATTTTTCAGTTGCCTCATTTTTACCAGTTTCATCATATTCTCAGGTTTGGGACATTTAAGTTTGACTTACTTGACATTACCAATTTAACAAATATATCATGTACATATTGGGTTGCCAGGTTTAAGCATTCATTATTGCCTGGATATTGTGTATACCGAAAGGTATTCAGCTGTACTGCACTGATCTGGCTCCACTTGTTTGTGGGTTCCAGGTTAAGAAGTTTTTGCTGCAGGATTTTGATCTCTCAGGGCCCGTTCTGATTTGCTCAGGTATAAAGTTACTCGGCAGTGGTCTGACAGGGGAGTTTGTGACATGACCATGAATGCATTAATGCGATCTGGGACCGTGCCTGCGATGGTGTATTTTCCAGCACTGCCAGAGGACACTGAGCTGTGTGTGTGTGTGTGTGTATGTGTGTGAGAGAGAGAGAGAGCGTGCCCACAGAGTCCCTTGGTCCTGTCATTAACGATGTACAGACCCAGGCCTTTGCAGAGCTGCAGCACCTGCTTGCCATTGTTATTCGCTGCACTGTCAGGGCCCTGCCTTTGTGTGTTGACCTGTGTGTGGTACAAAGCCGTCTCTCAGCAGAGATGGGTATTCCCATCTGCACTGACTCTTGCCAGCTCTGCACTGAGTCCTCCCATCATCACCACTGAGAACAATGACTCCCTGGGCATGGGGGATTCCAAAATGAGCTTTTCAGAGCTGTCCTGTATGTCAGGGTACCCTCCAGTCCTGGACCGCCCCCATATGGAATGCTTTTGGTGTATTCCAGCACCGATTGGCTAAAGAGTCACCACATCTTGTTTCCATGGCTTCATTTGATCCTGCTGGTGTAAAGGAAATCACCTCTCTGCTCTGAACTGGAGGTCTGCTCAATTGCTTTGTGTAGTATGGAGAGTTGGGAAAAGGCCACGTAAATTGCACACAAGTGTCAACATTTGTGTTGAGGATTTTTTAAAAATCAGAATATCTAAATATTAGATTGACCTCTCTTTCGTGGACAAATGTAGCTGGCGAGATCCCATTTGCACCAGATGGTTATGCCCCCCGAATCCCGGCCACATTTGGTGCGGGGGTGTTCAGCAGAGGACACTGCCATCTCCCTATAGCCACGTAGAAAGGGTGCTGGATCATATCCATGGTAACATGTTTCCTTAGGAGCTCCAGCATCAACACTATCTGCTGTGTGCACAAAGGCAGGGCGTAGCTCTGGGATGTCTCTGTCCTGTCCTGGATGACTCTCTGCGGTAGGCCGGCCCATCTTTGGCAGCACGTTGGAGATAATGACTTTGGCTGCAGGGTGGGTATTAGTTGTGACCCGTTTCAGGCCCTTGGCCACATTGATCCTGTGTGTGCGCGGTGTCATTGATCTCCATGTGAGAGCAGAAGTGTTCGGCCTCACAATGCTCTCTGTTTCTATCTGTTTCTTTGTCTCTCTCTCTCTCTCCCTCCCCAACTGTAGCAATGTAAACACGAGACACAACACCCTCTCCAACAGAACAGTGTGAGCTATCATCGCTAATGAACCAGACAGTAGGTTTCATACCCAAACCGCCCCCCCCCCCCCCAACACTTCAGTGTTGTCATGCTGGAGCACACAATATCTGGAACTCTGAGCCGGTCTTGGCAACGCAAGGCCCTTCCCAAGATCAATGAGATGATAACGACGAAGAGAACAAGCAGACAGGCCGATGCATTCCCTCATCGGTTCTGACGCGGGGAGAGCGCCGGGCCGAAGCCTTGCGTTTCCGATCCAGCGGGCTGGGATGCCAGGGGACAGATTTTTAATACAGTCTGGAGAGGACAGAACACCAGGGACTGGTCCGCCACAGAATGTGAGCCAGCCCCAGTACCAAAACTTCACAGAATCTCGCTTCGGGTCCAAACATTAGTTTCTGTCCTAAAGCTGAACTCACCGCTGCCACGTCACCTTTAGCCCACCTGGACTGAGCGCACCTGTGGCTAATCAGAGACTCCAGCTCAGCAGTTAGGAATCATCATCTCTTCCCATTCCAGGTAAAGAATCACACAAAATTATCATTTGCCTGCATTTTCATAGCTCTAAACGTCTTGATTGAAGCCAAATTTCCATTTCTTTTTTTACAGTGTGTGAAAAGACAATTAAAAAGCATTAATCTCATTCCTCTCACAAAATCTTTTTAATCTTTTTTGATTGTGAAATGCCAAATTGCCAGCCCTTGTGAGAAAACCAGGGCACCGCAGCTAATTCAGAGGATTGTTTTATTATTGACGAGCATTTAGCAGAGCCGTTCAGTAATTAATACTCATCCGTTTCTCTGTGAAGTCTCAGCATGCAGGAAGAAAAAACAGGTGTGGCATATCTCAACATTTTCCAAAGCAATAAAAGGTTAAAATAATAAAAGGTTGAAATAAATGCTTAACATTTCGAAGATTTCCGACTGTGTGATACATATTCATTATCATAATCTCATTAGGGAGGTAATCCCTTTGCATGGAATGACTTCATACATCAGATATCTAATCGAATTGTTTCTCTCTGTTTCTCCACATAGTCGTTTTTCATGGTCAGACTGAACTCCGTTTCCTCTCGATCCCTTGAGATAGGCTGCAGAAATCAGCACACAGAAGAGGATCGGGTTCAGAGCCTAATCATTTTTCACTAATTTCATAATGTGTCAGCCAATCATACAGAATGGGAGGAACAGCCAATAATCAATTAGCTAACAGTTGGGAACAAACAGCCATTTGTTTTCACGACAAGACACAATTATTTGGTCACAAATCTTAGCTCCACACATTTTTAAATTTCCCATCACTGGATCTCTCAGATTAAAAAAAATATATGTGCATAAATGAGATGCATGTGAGAGAATGTATGGATTACACTGCATATGTCAATTATCACAGTGTAGCCACAGTTGTAATACACTAACTATTACAACGTTTACTAGCAAGAAGTATCCTGATTTAGAAAAAATCCCAATGGAAAAGCAACACATTCTGTTTTATAACGTTGTACTATTTACCACTTCTGCCATATTTAAGACACAACATTTCCTCTGTTTATTCATCATAACTGGATATGTATGTCTAAGTATTAATCCAATTGTATGCACTGATGCATTGACTGGTTCCATCATTGTGGTACTGCATCTTATCTGACATCATTTTTAATGTGTGTGCGATGCATTTCTTGTCTTGCAAAGCTCTATCTGCTGTTTTTAAATGCTTAGTGCCTCAGCCTGCCTGTAAATATTGTTTCTGTGCACACACTTAAAGGCCAAATACATTTCCCTATGACAGATAATAAGGTTATATTGTATTTTAGCTGCTGAGGCAGTCCTTTAGGTGGGGGGGAGGGGAGGGGAGGGGGGCAGTTTACTGTGGTATCCAGGAGACCCCCCCCCCCCATCTCTGTCTCCCTTTCACAAAGAGCAGCCCAGCCTTAGTCAACATATTTCACACCACCCTTATGTAAAGAGCACATGGATACAGCGCATGAGGAATGTGTCAATTTTAACATTCCACATGTGATTCACACATCTGACAAACATTTCCACATGTGCGCCACATATAGTCACATGTGCATATGATGCAATACACTTATTGTCCCTTATTGTACATAAACATGGACACGCCATTCTGCCATTAGCTGCTGTGTAAGAGCGGCGCTTCGGAAGACTTTGTGGCCCGTTTCCCAGGAGACTGGCTCTCCTGTCTGAAGCAAATGAAGCAGAGGACTAGAGCACACTGGGTGAGGAGGACCAACAACAAAGAGATTTATTGACATTTATACTTCTGTTCATTTACAAGAGAAATTGAATCTGCTCAAAAATTTCAGTCATTAATTTTACATGGAGAGAATCTGAAATCTAGAATGGGAGTATGGCTCCATGGTTCACATGGATCGCAGCCATCCCAGCAGCAGGACACACACCAGAACATTAGAAATAATCATCCAGATGATACCAAAGATAATAAGTGTCAGAGAGTTCAGCTAAGTTAAGGTGCATATCGACCTTACAGTTGCACAAATATG
Organism: Albula glossodonta; assembly: GCA_019788955.1. Lineage (NCBI taxonomy): Eukaryota > Metazoa > Chordata > Actinopteri > Albuliformes > Albulidae > Albula > Albula glossodonta. The sequence goes on along the minus strand of JAFBMS010000075.1, from coordinate 1,117,623 downwards.
TGGTCTGCATTGTCAGCATAGAAATATAAATAAACCAATGTGCCAATGTGACCTACGATATTGACAGTTTTCACCTAGTGGAAATCCCAGCTCAGAGAACTGGGGAACTGGCAAACATCTGTAGGAAAAGCAGGATCGCCTTTGTGATGCCATGACTACTCATGAAAATTATGATCATACAGTTGTCCCAATACACTTCTATTACAAAAAAAAAAAAAAAAAAACAGAAAGGACTGAAACTGCCATTTTTGAGAATGTACATGAAAATTCAATGGCCAATCACTAAAAGCTTTTAAAAATCATTTCATGGCTCCTCTCACCCCTGTCACTAAATCTGCACTCATCACAACAAAAAGCATATTTGGTACAGTAATGCATATTCACCTTGCGTTTGGAGTTAATCAGTAAATAATAAAGCCCTGCTCTGGCCCTCGAAGCTGCGTTCACCTGTCAGGTGAGGGGTGTTATTCTTTATGCTGCCGCTGCATTGGACATTATTTTTACAGACAGGTGTGTCAATCATTTGATGTTATGTTTAAAAAAAAGGATGATATATCACGTGGCTTCTGTTCACATATCCATAATACCTTTCACAAGTATATCAGTTAACCTTCACAGAGGGCATGTTACAATTTTCATGATATTTCAGTGACATGATTTGTGATTGGAGCAAATTAACTACCTCAACCAATCACATGCTCTCTTAGTGGGTTGCACCAGCAAGACAATTTTTGCACATACTAAGTACTTCAGGTCCAAAGGTAAATCAGGTCCAAGGAGTTTCCTACAATGTGACTTCTTGTGACACAATAAGCTGAGGGTTTCTGATTAAATGATAATAGGATTTTGTGAGCATATCAAAATTGTAATCATATATAGGTATTACTTAAAGCCAAGGCTAAGACTCAGACTGTGTGATGCACAATGACTCAGACACTGCCAATAAACTGGGAATGTAGCTCTATGTTGAGATCTGCAGCAATTTAATCCACAGAAATGAGAGCAATCAATGTTGCTGATTTAAGATCACCTTTTCATTTTAGCAGAGAGCATGAGTTCCAAAAGCATATCTACAAATGTCCACAGTGTGAATTTGCTCTTCCGAAAGTGAAATGAGAGAGGGAAGTGAACCTGGTGCAGGTTCAGTTATCCGTTCTCTGCTGGTTCAGGTTTCTCAGTAAATCTCTTTACCAGGTGTCTTCCTGATGGCTCACCTTAGATCGCACATTGACAATAATAATTTCATATACCTATGAAATATGACGTAATTTCTATGTTTCTGCTTTGTTCATACATTCTGAAATGTTCATTATCTCATATATCATCCGTATCTTACTAAGTTGATTAATTAGCATTTGTATGTTTGTCATGCACCGACTCACTCAAAAGGCTGAGATGACTGTCTTCTCCAAAGAAAAAACAAACATCCACTTCTGATTGCTATGAATTGTGGTAACACAAGATGACAGCATTACTAATGAAAGTTATTTCGCCTGCTTGTTTGTAGCTTTCAGTGACGAATAATATATTCCTAAAAGCAAATCTACAATCTGCCTCGAGATCAATATCAATAAAAAAAATCAAAGATAAAAGTCAGTATCAATCAGAGGCAGAATTATTTGTATGATTGTGTTACATAAATATTATCTACACATGTTTCTTATCTTGTCCATAGCTATCGATCAGACTAGCATGAAGCTCCACCATATCATTTGTGCAATGGCCTGCATAGCCACTAATTAACAGTCCTGCAAAAACAGCCAGTACTAGTTAGCATGTTGTGCTACACTCACCACCATTTTGGTTACATGCCAGTTTCAGTCAGCAGGCAAACAAATATTAGAGAGAGACTAACAAGATTGCATAATTTCTAAACATGACAATTGCATTGAACAATTTCGTACTCCATCCTGGACTGGTAATTAGATGCAACTAGATGGCTTGTGCTAGAAATTTGCAGAGCACTGCTGAAGCTAGGCAGGCATGTGTGTGGTTACTACTTCACTGGAAGACCTCCTGAGAAAACATAAAGGAGGTACTGGATCGCCCCTATGGAGGGTAGTCTTCCATCCGTGTCAAGCAGTCCAATGTCCTGGGACAGTGATGGGGACACAGTGCTGCAGAAGGTTCCAGATGAGATTCCAAACTCTTTTGAAAGAGTGGGGATATTGCTCCTGTTCACTTGATCAAATTCCCCGGAAAAGAACTTTCTGGCCACCCCATCACTTCCCCAGCATCACCACTTCAGACTGGCTGCATAATTCCTTGCAGTCCCTACCCACTTCACAGGTAAAGCAGAACTGAGTTCTCAGCTGGCCTGCTTGGCTAAACACAGGTTAAATGAAATGTTACATAAGCACTGAAACATGTTTGAGAGTGACATGTGGAATTGAACCAGGGTGCACTGTGCCCTGAGGCCAAGCTACAGGCTTGTTAAAACCTTCATACTTCATTCAGTAGCACAGCGTAGATATTTAACTACATGGTTACTGGCAGACAAATTACCATTTACACATCCGATGGTTCAGATGGTCTTTATTTGAACAGGCTGACTGAAAATGGCTCACCATTACTGCATTTATTTTTAATTTATTTTCCACAAATAGAAGAGTTATAGTTTGAAAAAATTATCACTGGACAGGAGGGCAGGACCTCTTGCAGCTTGTCTTAGTTGCTCTTACTCTTTTTTTCTCTGTATGTAGTATGTGTGTGCGTTAACAGGACACACTCATTCTTGTCCCTTTAACAGTTCTGCTTAACCAATCTGTCAGAGAGAAACAGGGTTCCTATTGGACGAGGAATTACCCAATCAGGTTAAGACAACACAATTTGCACTAAATGTATCTGTGCCTACATCCATGACATATCAATTGACGCTTAGTGCTTATATATCACCTATACACACATGTAGCAATTGGTTTTCTTTCTTGGTCTTCTTTTCTTTCTCTACATGCTGACTGCACCCCGGCAGCTACTACGCCATCATGAAGCCGTTAATCATAGCACTGTAACTATAATCATAAGGGTAGGTGCCCAGGCTCACTGACGCTGATGCCCTTGAGGGCAATTAAGGGGATGGTGGAGTATTTCCATAATCTGCCTCCCTTCCTGTCTATCAGTGCTCCAGTAGCGCAGCGCTCACCAGCAGAGCATGCAAGCCCGTGCAAATTGGCCCAACTGCATTGCTAATTGTGTCCCATTATTTTTGCATGCGCTGGTGATACAAAGCCAGCGGTTCATAGGCTGCTCCCCTGAGACCTCAGGGTAGGTCAGGGCATGTCGCCCATGACCCCCCCACCATTAAAAATATAAATGTGGATCTATTCGCTTCTCACTAATGGAGAACTGTGCAAGGTTTGGCTCGACTCACCACCGTGAATTAAATTAATTGTGGAAGGGAACAGAAGTTGTACACGCAGCAAACTCCCCGGTCCTGAGGAACAAAAGGGCGCCTTATCGTATCGAAACAACTTGGGAGAGTCTGTGTGCTACTCGGGAGAGACACAGCTGATTTTCCTATAAAAACCATTATCCCATATAACTATGCTGAAAAAAAAGAACTGAACTATTTATTTCATCCAATAATATTCAGGGGAAAAAAGGGTTTGCTTTTCATTCAGTGCTGAGAAGTGTAGATTAGTCATTTGGAAATGGGAAATGGGAAATGGGCTTCCGCCCCACTTTATGAAATTACACAAAGCCCCTGATTTACAGTTTAGGTTCTTCATCATGGAAATGATGCAATTGGATTTACAGAAACAGTCGTGATTGTGAGGCAGCCATCTTGGAGAGGCTCCTAACAAATTATATCATCATGATCTCTATTGCGGGAACACGCTGGAGGCGGTCTAGGGCGAGAGTTTCGCTATTGCACATCGGCGCACACGCGTTTGCTATACGCGTTTACTTCTGAAGGCAGCTCTCTGCCATTCTCATTAGCACATAACAGCTGCTTTAAACCTGCTCTAACAGTCCATTTAACTGATGAGCGCAGCTTACCGCAAGTGTTATTGCCAGACCCAAAATGAGGAAAATCTGTTTATTTGACAGACAAACAATACGTTGCATGCGATCACATCAGAGCGACATTAGAGAACGTTAGACCTTTGACTAAAGCGAACATGATGAGGAAAAATTCCTGTAAAATGTTGCTATGCAAAATGACATCACAGGCTTTTTGCTGCAGTTACAACTTCATGTGCCAGCTCTATTACATCACACCAATAGTGTGATGTCATCACTCCAGCGCACGAAAATCAGCCACCCAGGATACTCTTTGCTATGAGAATCCACCTGGACACCCTGGTGAGACAGAACATTTGCTTGATTTTGGATGTTGCCTTTGACTTTTGTATGAGTAACGGTTGTTATATCCAGTGGTTCACAAACATGTGTGCGTGTTAACTTTTGAAAAAAAAAAAAAAAAAGAAGAGTTGGTTTCTGGGATTGGTGCTCTTTTTTTCCGAAGTAATTATGAACTCTGCTAACAGGATACAGAGGGGGATGAGAGGGGGCGTGATGGCCTCCACATGCGGCTTGCTGAGCGGATCTCGCATAGCTCTCCGGGCCGTTAATCACTGCTTCATTGACATTTTCCTACAGGGTACGCAATACCTCATACTATGCGCACCACAAGTCATCAAATCTGGGAAATAGTCATGCAGAGGCAAGCAAGAAAAAAAAAATCTATTTAAGAAAAATTACAGATATGAATTAAAACCTCATTCCGCCCCTCTGAATTGATTTGCTGACCGCAAAGCTCCGCAGGACTTCTAGCAAACCTCCTGCAAAGCCATTCATCACACAGGAAGAAGTGGCAAAACAGGGAAGCTTTAGGGACCCAATATCTGAAAGCTGTTTTATTATTAGAGCACAGCTATGATAACCGCTTCCATTGACCTCGTTTGGGGGATCCATACCTCCTACAGTCTCTGTGCCAAGCACATATTTGTGTTGGCACAGTTAAATCACAGCTTCACAGGGCTTTGACTGTTTCTTACCATTAAAACAAATGCGCTTAGTCTCCTTAAAGAATTGTGCGATTCAATCAAACCTGGCTTAGTCTCTTTAAGGGCACATGCTGATGTATAAGACCAAAAGGACACACTCCGATGTTTGCTTGTCTTCAATTAAGTATAACATACTCAGAGCAAATTATGTTGTAGTGTAATGTCTGTTTTGATTTAATGTATGCTCTCATGTGCATTTGATTAAGTCCCAGACTAAGTGTGTTTGATTCAATATATCCCATTAACTTTGTGTGTGTATGCATGAGTATGTGTGTGTGTGTGTGTGTGTGTGTGTCTGGCACGGCTGGTTCCTGGGCAGGTGTGTGTTGCTCTGAAATCATATTTGGTGACCATTCACCGTTAAAAAACACCTCTGCTGAGACCCAACAGCTGGAACTGTTTCCAGTCCACAAACTTCAGATCATCATTTCTCGCTGCTTTAATTGAATATCAATACTGCATTAGAGACCCATTGAGGTGTAGAATTGTGTTTTCAGGAGGGCTTACCCAAACAGAATCTTAAAAGAGACCACTTTCTAATTTGGTTCCATTTAATCAAGACCTCAGGCTCATTCGTTTCATGGGGTCTGCCGATCCATCAATGCCCACGACCATTAAATGGGGCCTAAATGTTTCTTTAGCCGAAAACCAACGGTGAGGGAGGATTGATATGCTGAAAAACATGAACCCCGTCACCTTGATACCTTACTGGATCAAAGAGGTGGGAGAGTAATTTGAGTAAAGCGGGCCTTTTCACGCTGCCTTGATCTGAAACTGAATACCGCAATGAAGAGAGACTATCAAAGCTCATGTACATCACAGAGGGAAAAAAAAAAAAGAAGTTTTTCTGTGAGATTGAGTCATCTCTGAAAATATATAAATCTAAAGATAATGGCGTCTTTTGGGGAAAGGTGCTGCTGAGGGCTTCAGTTAAGGGTTTATAACTAGTGTACTCAAGGGGGAGATTTTCAAGAATTTTTCCTCTAAAAGCCCTGTTTTTTCTCTGTGTGCTACCGATTCCCGCCCCATCCCCGCAGTCCCACATCCACACCCCAACCCCCTCAGCCTTTGAAGCCTGACACTAGCCTTAAAAGTAAAAAGCACATATGAAATGCAGACAAAAAGGCCTATAAATACATGATGGCTGCCAGGGGAATGTTCCCACGCATCCTCGGAAACGTTCCGGTACACGCGTGAAATTTGAGTAGCCATAATGTGCCTCTTATGGAAGAGAGACGTTTGTCTTTCTTTTTTTCAGCTATGGAAAGCATTCCATATGAAGTTTGAAAAACTGTTTTCCACAGTGTTCTAGGTCCTGAAAAAAAAATTGACATGTCAGTAAAAATATAAGTATTTTGGCTGTAAAAGTTTATTTTCTGACTTTCTCCTAAAACAACTTCCTGAGTGCTGTGACGCAAGTTTTTGCATACAGTGCAGGTGTGACAATTTCTGTTTCTGAGGGACTGAGGGGGCGTCACACTCCCTGAGCCAGCAGTCTCTGCCTCTGTTTTATATGTACTTATTCTGATAAAATCTGGATGAGAGATTTGATGTGACGACCCTTTGGTCATCTCCGGTCCTGCAATGGGCAATTTTTATGCAGGTTGGTGTTTCCATCAGTTGCTCTGACTCAGTCAACCATGTGTGTATATCTTAGTAGTCTAGTCATAGTCTTCAGTTGTCATATCGGACTGAAAAATTGACAGTACACAAATGATACAGTGATTATTCATGTAGCAAATGGACATGGAAAATGGAAATATGCACTTTTTCTATGACACGGATGACACATGAGGTGTGAGGTGTGAGGTGTGTGTGTGTGTGTGTGGGTGGGCGGGGTGTAATTTGACCCCAGAATACTGCCTGGGAATGTCAACGCAGGCTGTGCGGAATTAGGGCCACAATCTGGCAGACAGCTGGTGAGCAGATTCTTCACCAGGTGGAAGTACGCAACACACGATTAAGCCCTAAAACTCAACTGTCATACCTGATCCACTAAAGTCTTACATTTATTTATTTATTATTTATTTTTATTATTCATTCGTTCTTATCTCTTTTTACCCCAGTGTTTGTGCAGTTACAGAACAAAAGACACCTCCAGCTATTCCCCAAAAACATACTCACACATGCATGCATACACACACATACAAACACATATGTCCACTTACACATGAGCAAACAGACACACTCACACACATACATGTTTGCACATACATATGCACACAGACATATACAGACACACACACACTCTCTCTGAATTAAGACATCTCTCATCCTGTCTTATCTTGTAAGAAGGTAGTCATTAAAGTTTGAACACTGCGACACGCACTGTTCAATTATTTACCTTCAGCTTATTCAATTAAATTTTCAATTTTGCGATTTGGCAAGTCCTTTTACTACAATAACTGAACCTGAAGCAAGTCTCATGGCAAGCCCTTAGGACTTCAATTACCAGCAACCTCACTCTCAGTGTCCCAACCTTATTCATTTCCTCTAAAGGCACCATTAACCCTCATACTCAGTTGCTTCTAATGATGACACACAGTGGATGTGCGTAGCTTCCATATCCCACTCTGACACCACTATGCACAAAGAGCTGTGGCTCAATCTTCCCACTCTGGACCTGAGTCCGTCTCTAATGCTGTCACTAAATTACTTCCATCTGGAAGGGCTGGGCTCCTCCCAATTACGCTATCATTCCATAAATATTGGTGGCGTCCCTCAGAAAGCTCTCTGAGCCATCCACTCCAGGTGCCGAGGTGCCTTACCTAATGCTGGAGACAGCGCGCGCTCCCAAACTCGGGGCGCTAATGTTTCACCTCCCCATTATGCTCTTCAGATCTCAAAACCCACTGGGCCATGTGCCTCGGCTGACGAGAATGAGATTACCACCTCATCCTTGTAGCCCAATCTCCAGAGTGAGAACAATGTCTATTTTAGGAAGATATTAAATTCGCATGTGAACGCAGGAATGAGTCACTGTAACCCAAAAAAAAAGGAAACAGATTTTGTTAATCATAACCACTGAAATGAGGGAATATTTTCGTTGTGGTGGAAAAAAGAAATAAAGATGCACCCTGATAACATGCAGCCCATGTTATTGTTCTGAGTGTATCTTCATCAAGCCTCTCAGCATAGGGTTAGAGTGCTGATCTAGGGTCTCCTAGATGTTAAAATCATAAGGGATAAGGTGATGGTATGGATTGGGGAAACTGATCCAGGATCAGCAGTCCTGTTCTTAGATCCTTCATGAAAATTCACCCTGATCTTGTGCTTGAGTCTAATACACAAACAGCAACAAGGCTTAAAATTGACAGTAATCAGCTTTCTGGCTGGTTCCTGCTGAAACCAATCAGCTTTCTGGCTTTCTGAAACTGAAACCAATAAGATTTCTGGCCAGTTTAAAATTAAACCAATCAGCTTTCTGGCTTTCTGAAACTGAAACCAATAAGATTTCTGGCTAGTTTAAAATGAAACCAATCAGCTTTCTGGCTGGTTTAAAATGTAACCAATCGGCGTTCTGGCTGTGGCTTGATGAGCTGCTCACATGTTGACAGGTCTTCTCTTCTCTGGCAGAAACATCTGTAAAATGAAATATGTGTGCCTTGCCAGATCCTAACAAAGGTGCATTGATAAATTTGTGCAATGAACCTTAATAGTGCAGGCGATAGGATGCCATCAATCAAGAAGTGGTCTGTCAGTTGTGAAAATGGGAGAAAACAAATGGGAACACGGAGTACTGGGGAAAACCACAGTGCATTAGGCAAGCTTTGTCAAAACAACAGAACATTACCAACAAAATTCACATGGCGAATGACTCGAAATAAAATAAATAAACACGTGAAAGGATTAAAGCAAACCTGACTGCCATAGGCCATTACATTTGCAGCCAATCTGTAAAGAATGCAGATTTACTTATTCTAAAAACATAAAAATAAAAATCTGAGAGATAAACAGCGTGTTCTCAACAAAGTATTCATAAAGAGGTGACACAAAATGCCACAGCTCATGAGATTATCGCTGAGAACTACACAAACACAGGGATAAAAGCAAACCAGCCTGTCACACGCGCTCACATCTCCTGCCCAGCCAAAACAAACTACACTCACTTATTTTAAATAAAAAAAATAGACAGGATATTTCATGTACTCGATCATCTTATACATAGAACTGAAGGGAGGACAGTGCAAAACTGTGAGGCAATAGATGACACATAGGACCGATGCCACAAATGCAAAATCTTAATGCTAAAGCAAATGTCTCTTTAAGAGCATGTGCATTTCAGACAGGTCAGATTCTTCACTACAACAAATATCTTTAGGTGTGGGAACAAGAAAACATATAGTTTGGAACGTGTGATTTTCTGTACAAAGTGGACATGCCCATTAAAAGTCAGAAGTATGTTAGATTGCATTGCATTGCATTCACACTTACAGAGAAATGAATTTGACAATATCCAGGTCCTGGTTTCTTCTCATTTATAAAAGCAGAAGTCAGTAGAACATGTCAGCAGACTGCAAAGTGTGACCTCATCACCCAAGAGTCCGGCCAGGAATGTGATTGGCTCAGGTCCTTGGACTTCAGACCAGCCAGCCAACCATATCAGTTTCTGAACAGTTAGAATGCCAATACTAGATGCTGGAATCAAACATTAGATAAACCTCGATCACACCAGCAATACAAATGCAAAAATCATAATGAGCCACGGATTTCATGTTCATGGGCACAGGATGATAGAGGCACTGTGGAGGACGAGTGGAAAGCTGTCTGACAACAGAGAGGAGATGAGAGAAAATTGAGCATTCTTAAGAAAATGGAGTCATTATTTCGGCGCTAACAGTCCTTGCCAGCTTGCAATAGGCTTTTCCGCTGTACGTCGGTGATTCACTTCATCAAGAGAGACAGAGAGAAGATGAATCTTGGCTGACAGACTGCGGTCACGCAATGCCTTTCTTTTCACCGTCTCCCATTTTGAGCCAGCTTTGACAGTTGGTGGAAGCTGACTTATGTAATGGATGAAGGCAGCGGACTGAGAAACTTCACAGTGCGAATGATCTTTACAACCGCGAACCACTCAGGGACGGAAACATCTGCGTACCCAGTCAAACTGCAGGTACCGTAAACATCATGGAATGAACACTTTACATGAGGCTGAAACGACACAGCTGGCTTACATAAGGATTTTAAGCAGAGATGAGGTAGGGGAGGTCTACACATATTTCAGCAAGTTACTGGCTCTGCCATACAGCTCCATACTTTTCTCATATCACATCGCTGAAGCTTAGCACACACCACCCTGTACCCTTCTACTGTCACACTGCTGAAGCTAAGCAGCCACACCACCCTGTACCCTTCTACTGTCACACTGCTGAAGCTAAGCAGCCACACCACCCTGTACCCTTCTACTGTCACACTGCTGAAGCTAAGCAGCCACACATCCCTGTACCCTTCTACTGTCACACTGCTGAAGCTAAGCAGCCACACCACCCTGTACCCTTCTACTGTCACACTGCTGAAGCTAAGCAGCCACACCACCCTGTACCCTTCTACTGTCACACTGCTGAAGCTAAGCAGCCACACCACCCTGTACCCTTCTACTGTCACACTGCTGAAGCTAAGCAGCCACACCACCCTGTACCCTTCTACTGTCACACTGCTGAAGCTAAGCAGCCACACCACCCTGTACCCTTCTACTGTCACACTGCTGAAGCTAAGCAGCCACACCACCCTGTACCCTTCTACTGTCACACTGCTGAAGCTAAGCAGCCACACCACCCTGTACCCTTCTACTGTCACACTGCTGAAGCTAAGCAGCCACACCACCCTGTACCCTTTACTGCCACACTGCTGAAGCTAAGCAGCCACACCACCCTGTACCCTTCTACTGTCACACTGCTGAAGCTAAGCAGCCACACCACCCTGTACCCTTCTACTGTCACACTGCTGAAGCTAAGCAGCCACACCACCCTGTACCCTTCTACTGTCACACTGCTGAAGCTAAGCAGCCACACCACCCTGTACCCTTCTACTGTCACACTGCTGAAGCTAAGCAGCCACACCACCCTGTACCCTTCTACTGTCACACTGCTGAAGCTAAGCAGCCACACCACCCTGTACCCTTCTACTGTCACACTGCTGAAGCTAAGCAGCCACACCACCCTGTACCCTTCTACTGTCACACTGCTGAAGCTAAGCAGCCACACCACCCTGTACCCTTCTACTGTCACACTGCTGAAGCTAAGCAGCCACACCACCCTGTACCCTTCTACTGTCACACTGCTGAAGCTAAGCAGCTGCTGTACGAAGCAGCCACACCACCCTGTACCCTCCTACTGTCACACTGCTGAAGCTAAGCAGCCACACCACCCTGTACCCTTCTACTGTCACACTGCTGAAGCTAAGCAGCCACACCACCCTGTACCCTCCTACTGTCACACTGCTGAAGCTAAGCAGCCACACCACCCTGTACCCTTCTACTGTCACACTGCTGAAGCTAAGCAGCCACACCACCCTGTACCCTTCTACTGTCACACTGCTGAAGCTAAGCAGCCACACCACTCTGTACCCTTCTACTGTCACACTGCTGAAGCTAAGCAGCCACACCACCCTGTACCCTTCTACTGTCACACTGCTGAAGCTAAGCAGCCACACCACCCTGTACCCTTCTACTGTCACACTGCTGAAGCTAAGCAGCCACACCACCCTGTACCCTTCTACTGTCACACTGCTGAAGCTAAGCAGCCACACCACCCTGTACCCTTCTACTGTCACACTGCTGAAGCTAAGCAGCCACACCACCCTGTACCCTTCTACTGTACACTGCTGAAGCTAAGCAGCCACACCACCCTGTACCCTTCTACTGTCACACTGCTGAAGCTAAGCAGCCACACCACCCTGTACCCTTCTGCTGTCACACTGCTGAAGCTAAGCAGCCACACCACCCTGTACCCTTCTACTGTCACACTGCTGAAGCTAAGCAGCCACACCGCCCTGTACCCTTCTGCTGTCACACTGCTGAAGCCACACCGAACTTTATCTTCCACAAACTGCAAAATGCAATGATGAGGACACAGCTATAGAAAGTGCTTCCCTTTGGATGAGACATTAAACCACATCTTCACTGCATTATTGCAAATCACGAACGCAAAAATGGATTAAAGTAAAGGAGGATTCTCCGGTTCTTCAGTAATTTACTTTCAGAATTCATAAGAGATTATCTACAGAAGATCATGAGGTGCTTGAGCTTATATCTAATAAAATGGTCACGTACATGGTGTGGTGCTAAGTCAGTCAATGCTTTAAAAACCAGTACAAGAATTTTCAAATGCATTCTGAATCTCACTGGCAACCAATGCAAAGATTCAAGTAGAGAGGTTGTGTGCACTCTCTTCCCAGTGTCAGGGTTCTTCAGCTGCACGTTGTTCATGTTGCGGCTACTCTATGCATTTTATTGGGATTCCAGAGCAGAGAGCATCGCAGTAATCAAATGAAAGCATTGCACTAACCTTTCAGCTCCAGCTTGTCACTGCAAAGACCTTACTCTGTTAATGTATTCACTTATACTGCAACATACAGCAAAATGACCTTTCTGCCTGTACGAGGGAACATGCATAGAGATTACCCCTGGGGAGAGTTATTTATGAAAAGAGAAATAAAGACGAAAACTCTGTTGATGCCGTTCATCTCAATGCCCCTCAAACTGTAAATATTTTATGCGAGTGGGATCTCTATTCAGATTGGAGATTGTGTGTATGAGAGCGCACTGACGATATTTATCATACAGATACGGTTCTTCCAAGATATAAGATTCTTGTTTCCCCTCATTACGAATTTAGCACTAAAATTGCATATAAAAGCCACATTAAAAAGCAATTTTTATGAAGGTGAAAATAATTTGTTTTATCAATTTAATCAGTGCAAAAATGTGCAAAGCCAAAATATGCAGCAGGTTGAAACTCAGCAAAAACTATTTTATTTTTAATATAATGCTCTGCTGCACTAGCTGCTCAGGATATAAAATCTGTCTCATTTGGCGTTAATGTCAATCAAATACATATTCAATTCAATCACGAGACAAAAAACTCACATTATGTCTCTTTAATAACATCTGATATTCCATTATAGAATGACAGGAACAGCTTTCAAAGGACGTTTACATTTACCTGTCTTGAATAAAATGTAACATACTCCAAGAAAATTAATTAAATTAAATTAACTGGCTTAAAATCTTTTGGTTGAATTGCACATACCCTTAAGGAGACTCAAAGTCGCTTTTATTGAATCTAGCCATAAGTGCTCAGCAAATGACTTCAAACAGAACTCCATCATTAGAAAGTTTGTGGTCAATATGTAGGATAAACATGGGGGAAGTTTGGGTATACGATGCAGTGCGAAATCTTTCTTTAAGACCTTCGTGACAGCAGTAGTGGGTTTCACACTTCCAGGGGAATTGAATGTGTGTGCAGAGAACGATGTGGAAATAAACCAGCTCTGGCAGCTTCCAGTCAATAAACTCTGATGGTTCACTCCTGGCAGACATGAAAGGTCCGCGCCCCGCTTTCGACAGAGGCAGGCTTTCCCGCTAAGTCTCATCCATCCGTCATAACGCGCCGGCGGCATCGGTTCGTTTTTGCTCAGTTCCACACGGAATGGCGTTTGTTCTTTCTCCACCTTTCTGACTGAAGATCAGAGCCCCACCTGACCAAATCACATGCAGATTGCCGTCAAGGAGCACTTTGGAAGTGGGGCTCATTTACATTGGGGAAACATGCCGAGGTGCGGTCATTATTGAGAACGGATTAATGCGGGGGAGACCTCATGAATAAAAGAAACGGCACAATGAAGGTGGGCTTATTGCATTTACAGGGCTGAGAAGATTCGGGGGACAGAAGGGTTCAGCGTAATGACACTTCTCAAGATTCCTGATCTGAGAAGGGTCCTGACTGAAAAACAGATGGCGATTCTATCCACCCCTGTTCTTTCCAGGTGGTATGCAGACTGTTTTCATGCTTAAAATGGCCCCTCGGATTTAACACTTAAAGAGGAAAATATATTTCTGTTGTCACATCATTTGTGTCATGGATAATGGCTTTCATGTGTCTTATCCTGTTAAGGCACTGTTCTAGTGTGTGGATGGGCCCCACAGTTTGCATCCTGTTAAGGCACTGTTCCAGTGTGTGGATGGGCCCCACAGTTTGCATCCTGTTAAGGCACTGTTCCAGTGTGTGGATGGGCCCCACAGTCTGCATCCTGTTAAGGCACTGCTCAAGTGTGTGGATGGGCCCCATGGTCTGCATCCTGTTAAGGCACTGTTCCAGCATGTGGATGGGCCCTACGGTCTAGTATCCAGATTGAGCAAGTGCCTACAAGTAGTAGCTAACCCTCCAATGTGATTATTGGATGTCTGTTCCCTAGGGTAGGATGGTTTTGTCCATTCTCATCTTGTGCACATATCTATAATCTATAATCTGTCAACACATATTCTGCATCAAGAGTCTTTCTCTGACTCTCTGCACAAGCCTGACATCCAGACTGTGGAATGTCCAGAGCGTGTGGCTGATAGCAGAGGTTGAAACATTGAGTATGCCTTGAGAATAAGACTAGGCAAAAAGGGAGCATAGCATTTTTAAATCACATACATTTCCCAATATGCTTAACATGAAATGTGAGAACCCCCCATTAAGTTTTTGTTTTTCTGCATTTTTTGTTTTTTTTTGCATTTCTGCTTCACTAGCCATCTCCTGCCGTCTAAGCATCTCTAATCGTAAAGTGCGATGATCACATTTGCTCTTCACTATATTTGAGCAGGCTCCAGTTTCAGGCTAACGCGCTCAAATGCGACCCAGATGTCAACATGTCTACATTTCTGAACCGCGATGTCAGAAATGAGCTGAACGCTCAACGCTTATTATTTTTCACTCATGAAAAAGGGATGCCGTGGATATATATCGGAGGCGGGAACGGCTGAGCGAGGCTGAGCTGCGGACAGGACGGGAGGCTCTCAAAAGGGAGCAACGTATGCAGATTAGAGTGACGGACAGCAACGCAAGCTGGCGGGCCCTTTGCCTTAATCTACCAGCTGCCAATTCCCTCAAAATGAAGCCTTCAAAGACTGCGAAGAATAATAAAAACGTCAACAGAAATACTTGCTGGCCTGTTTATCAGGCCAAAAGAAATACTGCCATCGAAAACAAAAAAAAAAACCGAATCTGAAATGCCAAAGGGAGCAGAGCTAAGTGATAGCCTTTGTCAGCTTGCAGAATGAGAATACACACATTCAGCGGGATTGGGCCACTTGGCTGGAGAGCAATAACCCTGAAATAAAGAAATAACTGATGGGCGTATGGTGCTTTGGAGCACTGCTTTTATTGACGTTGAAACCCTTCTCTCTGTATTTTGATATCCTTCCTCACCAAAAGTGGTTTTAAGGTAAAAGTTTTCAAACTTTCAAAATGCCAAATAGGACTCCGAGATTATAGTGTTCAGTAAGTTTGACTCATGATGACAAACAGTGAAGGAAGCCATATTGAGAGTGAATTCCACAATCACAGATAATGTTATAAAATGGTCTTCTATTCACAAAATACAAAAAAAAGAATGCATGCGTCATCACAACCACACACAAAATAACAAAAGAGTACCACAGAAGCTACAAACAGCTCAATTCCCAGATCTTTTCACCTCAACTACATTGGGTTCTTAATCGAGCATTGCTAATTGGTCATTAAATTCATTTCCCACCCTCTCTCTTTATCCCTCCATATCTATTATTTCATAACTGCATGGATCAGATTTGTTCAGACACTATCTGTAGAATTGCCTATAGTGGAATACTATAGGGATCTCTGTGATGAATAACAAGCATTGAAAATGGTCAAATTTCTTTCACACAGCCATGCCCTTGAGCACAGTGTGAAATACGCCTCACTGCAAAGACTCCTTAGGTGTCAGTGTGGAAAGCACAGTGCGTCTTGACTGGTACCCTGTTTGGAGGGCCTTCCATCCCACCGTTACAATTACCTCCATTTCGCCGACCCACGCAGTCCACGGTTCCCAGCTGAAAAAGGAGATGGCTTTTGACGAGCCGGGGGCTCCTCTTTCGGTGTCTACCAAACATCTCAATCTGCCTCACCCCTGTCAGACCTCCACTAAAGGCGAGGTATCCACGCCGCACATTTCTCAGCAGCGTGGCCTCTGCCTCTCAATCCCAACCTACGTCTCTCCCAGCAGTCCTACTGAAATTTAAATCACATCTCCTTGGCAGATGAGTCAACCCACTCACAGTTTTCTCAGCTCTCTTTATATGTTTTTTTTTTTGGCCTATCGAAGATATATGCCCTGATGATGTTGTTCTGAAATGCCAGAGGCAAACCTTGTGGGCACGGCCCCAAAAGCCCAGGGTTGTGGATTTGGAAAAACGACATCTTAGGGCATTAAATTAATATTATCAGAGCCTAATTCCTTGGCAGATGTTTGAGATTCCACGCGTAATCCCTCCCCGTTTTGCTCCGGCTTTCCGTTGCATGCCGCTCAACCACACAGAGGAAGAGTCAGCAGGACTCCAAACCCTCTGGCACGGCCTCTAACGCTCAGCCATAAATTACACCACAGAGGGACAGGCCCACAGACATCGCTCACTGTTCACATATTGCTGTAATTGTACATTTAAAAAAAAAACCTTGAATGTATATTTCTGCCATTTTTTAATATGGATACATGAATACAAAACTTGCATCACCAGTTATATTGTCAATGTTTAGTCAAAGTATGAAAAACCAACCTTTAAAGGTACATTGTAGAAGGTGATGCCAATTACATGTTAAATCTAGAAAACATATATCAAACATTTCCCCATTCAGTATTACAGAGCTGACTGGCCATTGATCCTTAACCATTTTTGTGTTTCCATACAGAAACTGTGTGTTTTCTGAATGACATGAAATTGGTGAAATTGTTGATGGTAACTGTATCTCAATAAACAACCAGAATACTATTTTTTTCAGAGCAGGACAAAGGGAAAAAAAATTGTTAGCGTATGCCCACAGCGAACATAAGTAAAATATAGCCTGAAGTAAGAGAGGTTAAATTTCCCTTATTAACCAGCACTCTGCTCTGTGGTTTGGAACCTTTCTGTGAAGTCTGTGATGTTGCAAAATGGCATCTCTGCTTGGAGCTCAAAGTAGGAGAGAAAGATGGCCCTGAGATAAGAACGGGTCAAGACGGAGGTGGGGGGGTCACTTTGTGCGCTCATCTGCGAGCTCCGGCTCAGCCTCCATTTATTTCTTCCCCCTCTTGATAAGGTACTTAAAAAGACTGTCTTTAAAGGCCCACAATTCTACTTTGCTGAATGAAAGGCTTTTAACACGCATTAGCCTCTTTCACCGGCATATCCCTCTAACCTGAAAGTGGTAATTTCCTAAAACATTGGTTTGATAGTATGTGATTAAAAGCCCTGTAATCTTTCCTAATGGGAACTCTTCTCCACGCACAGCATTGTGGTATAGATATAATGCATAGGTTTATAGTAAATCAACAAGAAAACACAGCATTCCACATTCTCCCTGCTTTGACAGTGTGCTCGCAGTCGGGACTGAGAAAGCTAGCCCTTGCAAGCTGGGACAGGCTTTGTCCCTGTTTTTCATATTCCTGTTTTTCATATATCTCCGCCCAGCTCCCAAACCTGATTTGACAGGGCACCATAAAACCGTGAGTCAGTTGAAATTAAACAATTGTTCGCCAGTAAACTACTGGAACACATTTTTCAAACAATACAGCAGTCAGCCGAACCAGAACAAAAGGCCCAGCGAGCAGAAGATCCATGCCTAAGGATCCAGTGGCAGCCCTCCAAAGCCCCAATAGCTTAAGACTGTCTGTAAAAGGAATTACACAATACTCTCCTTGTCATCTCAGTGTCCTCGGCTCTTGTCTGGATCCAGCGCGGTCAGCCAAGCTGACCGCCTGCCCCCAGGAAATTATTCATTGTAAATTGCTTTGCCTCGGCCGTGCTGCACAGCCCTTCCAGGAGCAGAGCCTGTAGCTAGGAGGTTGCAGGTTTGATTCCTCACGAAGACGCTCATTGTACCCGGTGAGCAAGGGAGTTAACCTGGATTGTTTCAGTTAGTGTATAGCTCTAGAAATGGCTCATAGCATAAAATAATGCAAAGTATTAGTAATAATTAATTGAACATTATGATATGAATTAATGAATTACACTTATGATAATCCATGATAGTCACGGTTGAAAACAAAGAATCGTAAAAGCTGTATTGTATGTATTATGTACGGGTGCAAGAGGGCACATGCAATGGGCTGGTCTTGCATTAGCTCTCTGATAGCATATTAGATAATTAATCTGAACTGATTTCTAATGCAACATCCATGTGTTTTTTTAGGTTTTTGGGAGCGGATTACTGGAAAAGCTTCAAGTTGCTGCATAAGCAAAAAAAGGAAACTTCTGGAGAACAGGACGGAGTAAACTCGCTGGAACATATAGGCCTTTACGCAATGGTGCCTGCAGCTCACATCGAGAAACATTTTCACTTCGTAATATTCTTCCGACTTTCCATCACAAAAGCTTCAACTTTTTTTTTTTGTCATTTTACCGTATGCGAAAGGCTTTCCAGAGCATGAGTTTGACAGTGCATGTTCAATCTGAAAGGGAGGTGGACCAAAGCTAAAAGAAGGATAGAGTTTAGATGAAACGGGGTGACACTTTGGTTACACTGTTTAAAATGGAACAGCCTGACAAAAATTGAAGTGTTCCCTCTTCCATGAGGATGTCACTTCACTTCTAATAATGCCCCCCAGTGTACAGTGAGCTGGGCATTGGCATCAGGTAACAGGGGCACAACATTATCCAAATGGCCACATTTTTACTCAAAATCCCCCATGCTCACGTTGAGCTAACAGCCAAGGTACTTTCCTCATTGTCTGACAGGCTCTTTGCAGTGTCACCAAAATGTTGAATCAATTGGGATCAAAGTGAACTGTATAAAAATCGTTCTCCTTAAAAAACTTCATGGACAGTATTCATGAATCTGATTTACTGTTTCTTTTTTTTCTTGTTCTTTTTTTCCTCATTAAAACCTACTGGTCAGAGCAGAATGGAAACAGAATAGCCGTGTGAGAAACCCACTTTGCCATTACTTTCCCTGTCTGAAAATTATGGTCACAAAATAGCAAATGTGCCATTCGCTCATCCATGAGGGGCTCGTGTTTTAAGGACAGAAATATCATGAAAAAATTCACATTTATTTTCTGATCGAGCAGTTTGGTTTCCTGATTCAGCTCTACTGTTTGGCTGTGCTGCAATCTGGACCTCCCTGTAGGTTTCTACTGACCCAAAAGGTAGCACTAATATCGTCCATACCTCTTCACTCATTAGGATTAGGACTGCCCAGTGGAGGCCAGAAACTGATGGACTCCCCGTCTGAGCCAGGTTCTGCTCAAGCTAGGCTTCCTCTTTTTAGTCAGTGAATTTTCCCTTGTCTCTGTGACAATGTCGTCATGAAAAGTGCCATACATTTAAAAATGAACTGAGTCGAAAGTTCATTCAGATTCTAAATTGTGATAAAAAAAAATCATGCTCACATATTGACACATTAATGACCGATTCCAAAGGCATTGCATGGCTGGCTGGACCCCTGCAAACACGAGACCTTAGACTTCTATCGTCTATCAAAGTCCTCCGTCTGTACAATATCATGAATATTACTTCAACATTTTAAAAAACACAACATGCCAAAATCATTCAGTCCTCCAAGATTCTTTTACCAATAGTTGGATTTACAAAATATACCTGAATTTGAATATGTTATCTTTTAATGGAGACATATCTATTCAAACAGACTTGAACAGATATGTGAACAAAACACTATTTTGTCTCTTGACATCAGGGAAATAAAATTGCTAATTAGTGTCCCCTGTAACACTGAAAAAATCAAGTCCATTCAATAATATGTGTTGTTTATTAATGGTCCAATTTACAACAGAGGTATGAAACAACATACTTAGTTCAATTAAAATATCAAAACAACACATCATTTATTTTGGGACCAAAAATTAATAGAAAAAATTTATCTGGATTCCATCCATTTCCTTTTGGGACAAACACAGCAATATCACTTGCAGCATATTAATTTTCTACCGGGTCCATAAAGGAAGGCAAATGATTTATGCTACTATTAACGTACCTTTTATCATTATGCTTATTGGTCTTTTGTACACATGGAGTGCTATCTAATGTGGGTAATTTAAATGAAGATACACCCATAAAAAACCACACAGGGTGAGAAATGTAATTCTTCAGGCCTTTAAAATGTTATCTCCTGGGGTCGTGAGATCCTGCCCTTCTTTCCAGCGTTTTCATCTAGTCTCAATTCATTTCCTGTTTTTTGGGCTATTTCTCAATTTTTTTTTGGGAGGTAATCTGGGTGACCCTGGGAACATTCAAGCACTCCAGTTGTGTGCAGCCCTGATACGGTGACATTTCTTTCTCCGGTGAAGGTAAAAATAGAAAGGAAGATAGCAAGAAACAAGAAACCCTTGCAATTAGGGTGACCCCCGTGCTTTGAAAACAACTGGAGGTTGTTTCAAACTTCTCAAACTAGGGCTGCCAAACTCTTTAAGAAGCAGATTGTGGGAAGTGTCATCATGAAAATAGCAAATATCAATAGGTGTATGTGCATTGCGTAACCCTCACAGTGATATCATGGAGATGATATGTAGGCTGTTAAAAAAGCAGAGGTTTGGCAAAATCAGCTGACTCTGGGTGCTGTTTTGCAGTGGAGTGAAGTACAAACCATAATGTGGACGTTCCATGTCCAAATAAAAATCAACCCACCTCTTACCTGTTACTGTGAGCAGTAGGCAATTTAAGGGGGGATGCCATCCCCCTTGTCAGCAAATTGACCAAAATGCATCCCCCCTGTTAACCTGCCATCCCCAATTTCCATCATGTGTGTGTTGGTCGGTGGTGTGGGGGCAGAAGGGGCTCCCATTGGGCCATCCCCCCGTTAGAAATTAACAAACCACCCACTGACTGTTAGCTAGGGGAAGTTAAAACCGCCCTTGACTCACCCTGTTGTTTTCAGCTGTATGACACTTCCTGTCGTTTTGTGTTTCAGCTGTATGACACTTCCTGTCGTTTTGAAATGGTGTTGCACAATGACCCAAGTCCAACAATTGTCATGTCAGTGAAAGTACGAGCATTTTGCCATCAAAGAATATCTTCTGGCTCATTCCTTACAAGATTTTCCACATGCCTTGTCATACATGTTTGTATATATTACAGATGTGATGCAGATTTCCTGTTTTGTAAAGTTACTGAGCAAAGGAGTTACTGAGCATCAGCGCTATTATGGCACCATCCTCTCTTCTGTTTTATTACTATTGATTTGTGTAAAATCAAAGGGAAAGTTTGGCTGATGTAGGAGGTCAAGCCATGTAACTGTTATTCATTTTTACAATTATTATTTCTTGTGTTATTGATCTAAAATCTAAAATTGAATTTGCTTGTGACATAATTTTGTTGCACCCTATTAATATTACCAGATTGTGATAATCCACAAAGGAAGGATCCTGTAAAATAATTTCCATTCAAAATGGAATGCTAAGTAAATAGATTTTATTTAATGTGTTCACACATTAATATTTATAGTGTGGCTCAAACCCTGTTGTGTATTTAACAAGGAGTACAAAAAAGGGGAAGAGCTGCAATTTAGTTATCCAAATCATGCATGCATTCACAGTACTGTTTGCCCTGAGTCATACCACAAAGACAAATAGGAGACAAGCATATTAAGCAAATACATCTAGCTGTCAAATCTGCATTAGCAAGATGTGGTTTGTGTGTGTGGTTTTGTCTTCCCAATTACACTGAGGGCGGTTTGTGTGGAAGGGTAACAGATTAACCAAATTGGCCTTGAGCTAAACCCATGTAGACAAACTGGAGTCAGTGTATGTGGCATAAAGCAGTTCTGTAAGTATCTGAAATGGCATTGCACTCACCACAGCAGGAGTACATAGCCTTGCTCGCTGTGACAGAAGACATATATGGAATTTTTCCCAAATTGTCCAGACTGATGGAGATTCTCCAATTACCCAGGTGCCTGATGGATGTTAACCCATTAAGAGATTTTCTCCAATTTCTCATACTGACAGTCAGAGATAGAAGTGAATCCATGCAAAAAATTGCTTTGATCTTATATGGAATATCAGAAGATTCACAGTGACAAGGAAAAACCCTGGTCAACCAAATGGGGTACTGACTCAGAGGTAAAACTTTTTCCAGTGTCAAAGGGAAAAAAACAGCCATTATATCAAAATGCCATCAAACCACCCACTGATAAAAATCTTTACATTTGTGTATTTTGTATCATCTACAACTAGACCTGGAGGCTGGCTCTACCTCCAATACAGCTGTAATATAGGATCTCTTCTTCCTCCTCTTCCTGTTATTCCGAAAAATGAGGCGATACAACTAAGAAACAGTTGATATGATAAGAGTGTCTACTGTGTACAGAGTATACAAACAAGGCTGTGCAGGACTACCCAGATTCTGACGGGGTGAATCACCGAGATCCACCAGTAAAATGATGAATATTCTTCTACACAACGGCCTCTCGTTCAACCTTATGCTGCTACAACAGCTACCACATGCACAAGCTTTGGGTAAACACTGAAACCTGTAAAATCCACTGGAGAGCGGCTCTGAAACCTTAGCCTCTCATTACAGACCTATTAAAGTAATTATCCATGATGCACAGTGATATCTGACTAAATTTGTTAAGATGTTTAATCACATGTTGAACAGTTTAGCTAAGCAGCTGGTTAATTATTTGAAACTGTCAACACACTATTTAGTTCACTCATACACACAATGTTAGGTTTATTTCCTACTGCTCTATAATCCCAAACAAACCACAGTGAACCTATAGCACACAACCTATTCATATTATGTGCTTTGCACACTTCAAAAACATGCAAGCTTACATATATATTTCAGAGAGTACCCAAACCACTAAGCAGACTATGTGGAAATCTGCACATTATATATCCATTTAATGAGTTGTTTTGGTGCTTGACATGCTTATAATAATCTAATTCCTGGATAATAACCTCCTGTAGCAGTACATATTTACTCTGAATTTTCCGGTCTTGTTCTCTTTCTCTTTTTTTTTCCAATCAAGCTACTGACTTTTAAAAGAAGTTAGTAGAGAAGACCCGCAAAAACTTTAAAACTCCGCAATCCATTCCAGCGTTCATCCCTGACAGACATGTCAGATTAATTGCCGAGCACAAAGGCACAAAGGATTGCCTGCGAACAGGGTGGAATTCCTCCCTCTTACAGCAGCTGAAGGAGCAGCTAAACCCGGCACACCTGCCGCCCTGGAGTGCTAAATATCAGACGGTTTTCACTGAAAAAAGCCATCTGCCCCCTGGAACACGTCCTTGATTTGAAGCACTGATGATATCTCTCAGATTTGCTGAGGTTGGGCCTCTTGTAGATAGAACAAGGGGGAGGGGGGTGGGAGGGCTGGTGCGGGGGGGTCCGGTGGTTCAGGATCGTGTCTTAACTGGCAACGAATTTGTTATTCCACTTTCAGATCCTACCTGATCCTTGTCGGCCTCAATTCATGGACGTATTTATTTTCTGTTGATATTCACCGGTCTGTGGCTAAGTCCGGCGATGTCAAAGTCCTCCCGTTTGTCATATCCTTGGTGGTTTTTTCCACTCTGAGGAATTCTGCCTGTCTGCATTTCTGAGCTGCTCATGAACACACTGGTCCAGTGTTTCAGGTCCTTGTCCAATATATATTATATGTATATATACATTGCAGCGCTCAATTATTGCAAAGACGCACCTAAGACAATGAACCATTACGTGGATCTCTCTGACGTGGGTTTGGAGGGGTGATTCCAGCACTGTTAATCTAGCTGTCTGCATCATGACTCTTTCTAATGAATCACTCATTCCAGTGCTATTAGACTCTCCTCATCATGACTCCCTCTAATGAATCACTCATTCCAGTGCTATTAGACTCTCCTCATCATGACTCCCTCTCATGAATCACTCATTCCAGTGCTATTAGACTCTCCTCATCATGACTCCCTCTAATGAATCACTCATTCCAGTGCTATTAGACTCTCCTCATCATGACTCCCTCTAATGAATCACTCATTCCAGTGCTATTAGACCGGCACTCCGCATCATGACTCCGTATAATACATGACTCCTTCTAATGAATCACTCATTCCAGTGCTATTAGACCGGCACTCCACATCATGACTCCTTCTAATGCATGACTCCTTCTAATGAATCACTCATTCCAGTGCTATTAGACTGGCTCTCTGCATCACGACTCTTTCTAATGAATCACTCATTCCAGTGCTATTAGACTGGCTCGCCGCATCACAACTCCTTCTACTGAATCACTGATTCCAGTGCTATTACACTGCCTCTCCCCATCACGACTCTTGCTGCTGAAGGAAGTTTTGTGCAGATCTGTAAACGCGCACACCAGATCTTCAATATACCGTTGCAAATTGAGCCGCTTTCAGTAAATATCCAGCTGTATAAACTGATAATCTGTCAAATGCAAGCAGTACACGTTTCCATGGAAATCAACAGCATCCTAAGGTGTCTGCACAGCAGAGGAATACTAAATATATATATGCAATATTATAAAATGCATGCATGCCTTTTTAATTTTCTTTCAGAACTGGATTGGTACTCATTTTTCTTGCCCCTGTAATCACATAGAAGTGCATCTCACACTTGGGTGACTACTGATTTCCCTTCAGCAGGAAATACGACAGAAACATTCTAATGGCACAGAGTATCTCCCACACAGGAGAGCACTGATATTAAACTCATACTGAAATGGATGGAGGCTCTGATAAAAGCACTATCCATTACTTTAAAGAACCGCTGTGGGCGAGGAGAATGATGTCTTCACACTCACAAACCATTTTATTTGTGTCAGAGAACTTATTCCAATCCCTTTTTTTTTTTTTTGACAGGATCTCGCTATCTGTTTGTGGAGTTGTGGTTTCAAGTCATATCTGGTCTTCAGATCTTTTCTCTACTTTAAGTTGTATGAAAAAATATAAAACATAAGCAGGCTTCCCACCCTAATGCAATAGCTCTTCAGCTGTCCTCCATGGGCTCGCTGGTCCCGGAGACACGGTTTCTTGTTGGGAGGCATGCAGCATGAACACTGGCAGATGTCTGTTTGGGCTTTTTTAATGAAGCATTCAAATTTACATCAATAAATCCGCTGACAAGCCCTTCCGCCGGTGCCAGGATTAAGAGTTTTAAAAATATAAAGGGCCAGTCGATGCGTGAACTCTTTCACAAGAGGACGTTGCCTCTGCCAATGCAGATTAAGTCAGTGGTCGAAAAAAAAAAAAAAACCGAAAACAGAATGAGATCTCTGATCTGTCCTTGGAATTGCATTCAGATCCAGAGACAGACGTATTCTGGAGACTAAAAGAGTGGTAACGTGTCAGCCTGACTTTCAAAAATAAATGAAACAGGTTTGTTTCTGCAAAGATCTGATACCTCGCAGCTGCATTATCACTGGCTGCGACTGGGGAGGAAACAGCCTGTTGTGCCTTTTGCTATAGAGATGAGGGTAAGCTGATTAAAATGATCAGCCTTATCACGTTCTAGTGACCTTTCAGGCATCTGCAGATTTGTGTGCTGAATGTGTATGTTGGCTTATTATTCCTCCAATGACTTTGATTGGTGTTGCATCTGCAGTCTAAAAATAATGGACACCATGCTTGACACCTTGTGAATCCAAGGAATATTTAAAAACGATCTGTTACCTCATATAAAAGCTATCACTGGACAGTTACACCCTTCACAATGTGCTTTGCTTGTGAATCCAAACTCTTTAAAGATACCGGAGAGCTACACACACTGGTCAAAGACAATATAAGCAAGTCATAATTGCATGACTGCTGCTGGGTTTGCAGAAATACAGGTTAGGACAGACTCACAGCAGTGAATGCACACTCAAGTCTACAGAAGGCTGAGATCCAGCAAGCCATGTGGGTTTTATGCCCTTTAAAACAACTGAAGGGCAAGCACAGATGGCTGAGGCGTCAAGCTGTGGGAGGGAGGGGGGTTCGTAAGGGGAGTATTTAAGGGAGCCCGTGAGAGTGAGTGTCCCAGGTTAACAGTTTGGAGCAGTCTGGGTGGGGGGCTAATTCCTGCTGGAGTGCGTCTGAGAGCATATGAGTGTTGGCACTGCGCTGGGGGAGGCCAGCGCTGAAAGCTGGCCTTGACGCTGTCAGAACTTCTAATTTACTGTTGAGGCTCAAGTGCTTGTGCGAATGGGAAAGATGATAGTCTCTCTGAGCGATATGCCTTTTCACTCCACAACACATAACCGTTTCTGTCAGAGAGGTTAGTCATTCCACATGAGCGGAGGTAAAAAAAAATAATAATAAACAACATTCGGCACAGCGCTCCACAGCACTGTAATTGTTAGCAGTAACTGGGATCATCCTACATTCAAAATAGCTTGTGTTACAGTCGCTAAAATGGGTTTGACAATTCATGTCGCGCAAACGTAATCTTGTTTCCCAGATGGCACGATATGAGATGTGGCCTCCCCATAGTTTTATAATCAGGGCCCTCCATGGCTGTCCTTTGAGAGTAAATGAAAAACATCCATGGCGGTGGGGAAATGCAGATTACACAGCTCTCTGCGCATTACTGGGAGCGACTGCGCATGTCAAGGCTTGTACTGTGACTGTGATTTCACAGGACTTCTCATTTTAATATGGGGCAGGGCCTTCGCTAAAGCTGGACAAGTACAGAAACTGCTAAGAAACAGAGAGAAGGTCTAAAGAAAAATGCGATGGGTTTCAGCTTTGCTGATGAAATGTTCTTGCTAAAAGATTTGGCTTGGCAAAAATTTGGGAAAAATACAGCAGTATCTTGAGAAAAGTAGTTTGTCAGAAATGGGGGAAGGAAGCACTTTAGCGAAATGCAGACATACTGCTTCATATCGAAATGAACCAGTGTGACACAAGGCAAGGCTTTCCTTTACTTGTGCTTCATGGATTAGTGATCAAGGCCTGACCTCACACTGCTACATGACAGCAGATAATTTATGGTCAATTTAAGCCGTCTCTTCTGACTGTTCACAGCTTCCAATCAGTCCGACGGAATCCCCCCGGCAGACTGGAGATGAATGTACCTCATTTCAAGGTCAAACTCTCTCCACCACGCACAAAGCAAGGCTTCTTGCTAGAGCTGGAAGCTTAGCATCAAAGCATGCTTCACTAGAACTCTACTCCACTCAAGTTCTTCACAGTACAAAACAACAGCCTAATGACTCTCCTCTCTGTTATTGAGGCAAAAAGATATTTCGGGTGATTCAAGCAATAAAAAAAGTTTCTTAGCTATCATCTCTGCATCTTATCTATCCTGCAAGATCCATTTGATTATAGTTTCTATGGATTCATAAATGCCCAGTCTGAATAATTGCTGCAAAACTGTCTTCTTACCATCTCGTTATTCTTCAGGGTACATTAACCTGCCAGTAGCAACAACGATTGAAAACTTGCATATAAATTGGACCGTTGAATTGCAACAGCAGGCCAGATTTGAAATAATAGCTTTAAACAGTTCCTAAGGTGATTTAGAGGGTAGGAGACTGATGACGAACTGCCTACCACCGACTTCACCGGTGGAGTGGTTTGAGATAATTAAATCATGAAGGACCATCAAAGGCATCTGAAAACCTCCACAGGGTATCGCAGATACATTAGGTGAGAAGGCGATGGGGAACTTCGTGTTTACTTGCGGTAGGTATCTGTGGCGTAAGCGGAATAAACCGTTTAAAAGTTGTGCTCTCTCACAATGCTTACATGCGTCTGGGGGTGGCCGCGGCCCTTGGCTTTGCCTCGGGCCAAATCACCACCCCCGGGCGGAGGTATATTTTGAGAAAACGCTCTGGTGTGGGTGGATTTTTTTTTTCCTTAAGCCTAGAACACGCCACACAACTTTTGAAAAACCCTCACGGAGTTAACAGCGAATGGAGGAAGCACACATAATGACTGAACTGTACAGGGAACTGGAGAAGATGCTGGTGACGCAGCACTGAATTTTTTAGATACGGAACAGTTGAGTGTCACCGCTCCTGGGTTAGATTCAACAATTTGAGAATCATCTCCCGCATAACTGACACTACTCTTAGAAACAGTCAGAAATATATATGTTTTGTATATATGCTGATACATAAAGATGGATAAATTATTTTTTCATAAAACTACACTTTCCCACAAGGAAAAAAAAATAGGCATGGATAAGCTTGGAAGCTAAAGAGCCACTAAACACCTCTTCTCCTCTGGATAGAACAATATTAACATAAAAAATCAGTTTCAGATTTTTCATCGTCTCCCAAAGTTTGAATTATTACTTCATATGATCCATTCAGTTTGCCTGCAAAGTCATTTCTCAAGGTAGACCAGGCAAACATCCTGAACTTTATTCCTCGCTTCGTATAAATCACCAGCAAATGGATGTGTAACACTGTGTTAAATGGAGATATCCGCATACGAACAGAAAAAAAAAATGTCATTAAGGATTGGATTGGGGGAAAAAATAGTCATTTTGCTAGTGCAACGCTTTGAATGGATATTTATCATCCAATGCTGGAAGTTTTACAGCAAACATGAACGAGGGAATGAATTGAATTTCAAAACTCATTACATGTTGGTGGGTAGTTTGCCATACCACCGCTCAGTAAAACACATCCTCCAGTGCCTGAGATGGCATTCATTGAGCAAAATTACTACGATACATGTAGCCATAGAACATTACCAGCTATAGCAAACCCCATGTGATGCTGTTTTACAATGTGTCACTGACTCCTATTCAAACAAACACAGATATGAGTTAAACTTCACATTTTACAAAGTATTTATATTGAACACTCTGAAGAGAGAATGCCATATTTTTACATACGTTTTTAAAAATCCTGTATATAACCCACAAAGTATTATTTTTTAAAATTTTTTTCATCATGGAAACACAAATTGAAAATGAGAGAATCCTGCAGGAGGCAAACAATTTCTACATTGAAATCAATATTTAACTGCATCAAACCCTCACAGGAAGTTCCGCATACGCAATGAGTAACTGTATGATAATCATTGCTATATATTAGTATATGACAGGGTACCCTGCATATGGGGAATGATTAGTATAGAGGAGAGCCAGCATGGGGTGTGTGCTTAAGCGTGTTCAGAAAGTGGGACAGACAGCGCTACCTGTCTCTGAGACGCGTCAAAGAGAATACAAAACAAAGACATCAAGCAGAGTGTGGAGAACTGCTGTCATACCATCACGCCTGACTGCCTTTGCGGCTCAGTGAGACGGGGCTCCATCTGAGGAGACCGAATCTCCAGTCCGGCGCTCATCCCCGCTAACCTACCGCCGCGGCTAGCGAGTAGCGGTCTTTAGATTAATTCCCGATTTTCCTCGGCCTTACAGGGTGTCAGCGTTTATAAAAATGCAGTTTCATTTTCCGCTCCTCAAATCCCCATATCCCTCCTCCTCCACCCACCCCACCCCCCCACCCCATCTTCCTTGGGTGCATACAGTCAAGGTCGGGCTTAGGCTTATGAAATTTCACAGATCGCTGTTGTGTGACACTATGCTTCCCAATGACACGCCGAAGTTTATCAAACTGATTTATTCACATTCACACCTTTATCGCAAAAAAAAAAAACAATTAAAGCAATTTATGCAGCTTCTTGTGTCCTGTAATCTCTGTGCTGTTGAAGGAGTTACAATGCCACTAATCTCTCACGCCGTACGGGAGGGCTGGCGACTTCATCCATCTGGCCTCCATTCAGCCACTGTCACAGTTATGAACTCTATTACAACGCAATCCCAAAGTCTCCAGGAAGGATATAATTGCTGTGGTGGTTCTCTTTCAACCAGGACAATCACAGTATTTATCGATCCACCTACGAGGAGATCCAATAAGCAAAGGGGGGGAAACAAGTAATTGGAAATAAGATTCATCCTTCAATTTCTTCGGCAACTTGCAACTCTTCAACAGTTGTACCCAGCAGGCAGATAGAGCCATTCCAAATCTAATCGCTTGATTCTCAGTTGAAAACCTGAATTCTTCACCTTGATCGGTGCATGCCGTCCCTCTGTGGTTTCAACTTGTTATGTTTTCTCCACACTAACCCAAAAAAAAAAAAAAAACAATTTAAACATCATCATTGTCCTACCTAGATCCACACTGTTTCACATGGCTGCATTCAGAAACTTCGGTCCTCAGAAAATAATCAAACAGTACATGGTGTTCTTCTTTTTTTAATTGAGATTTCTCAGATACGTGGACGGGACCTCGGAGTGTGTCGAAATAATTGAGTTGTGGGTACGTGCTTGGGGGAGACGGCGCTCTCTCAAGGCTTACCAAAATTGAACAAAGTACGCTGAGGATGGTTGGTGATCCTGAAGTACCCCGCGCTTCAACGGATATCAGTCAGTCCGCACGTCTCCTAACAAACCCGTGCCGATGCAGACAAATCCACTGTCAGTCCTGTCATTTCTCTGGCCCATTCGGTAGGGCCCTACAGCTGTTAAACGGTTAACGGACTGAAATTTAGAAACCGGGGGGGTTTGGGGGGGGATTCAGAAAAACCGAACAACACTCAGGCTCAGCTACGGCTAGCGCAGAGGAACACCTGGACACCATTAATGCATTATGTAAATGAGCATAGCTCTTTCTGGAAGCTCTGTAATGCTAATTACAGGAGGGAAATAGGACATTAAGACAGCGGGGGGGCATACATGAAGGTTCTAATGTGATCTCAAACCTGACTGAAATATAGATACAATCATTTACCACTGCACACAAATTAATTCTGGTTCAAGCTTTAATGAAGATTTTTTTTTTAAAGCAATCACAGGCACTTAGCAGACAATCTAATTCAGAGTTGCATATTTGGAATGCAAGAATACCTTAGAAGAAGGTCCCAGAGATCAGAGATGTAGCTCACCTGGCCAGCATCACCCACCCAAAATGTTCCTATTCCTAATTTTCACCTTTATGAAAATCTCACACCTGACCATGTATGGCCTGAAAAGAGGTTCGAAGCTGGTTGAGAGACCACAGCTCAGTGGGCAGACAATTTTTAAGCCACATGATGGCAGCCTGCTTTTGAACACCTCTGTGTTGTTAGTGGGTTATTGTTACCTTCGAATAGGCTCCATTTAATTGCACAGATAAGATAGGTCTGCTCATGTTTCATTAGTCTCCATGTCCTTCACATAACCAGGAAATATATTTTCATAAGGTGCCTACTAATAAACAGAAAATTTCCGTTTCTATGGATACGGACAGTATTCTAAATCCTGTGTGCACAAAGTCATGAAGGTTTTACATTACATGCCCTTGTCCAAGTTACCTAACTGGGAATTTAAGCTGGCAACCTCTCAGTTGCAAACTCAGCTCACTGGAATACTAAACTTTGTTCATCACTATGATCGTTTATTTGGAATCAATTGCATTTTAAATCAGTCACTTTTTTGGTTTCTCATTACGTCACTTTGAGGAAGTTTAGATTCTAAGGACACAACTATCTGTCATCTGAAAAATTGGATCATCCATTCGTGACACACATAAACTGGAGTGGGAGAAGTGCCTTGTGCCTCGACATCCCAGTTTACACAATTACTGTTCAGTGAGCAAACAATCGTCTCCTCTGTTCCAAGCGTAGTCAACAAGTGCTCAGTTATTCTTAGGAGTAAAGAGAAATGGCTTTAGCAGTAAGTCCAATAAAAAAAAGCAATCACATACACCTATTACATAAATCTCAACTCTAACCCATTAAAAAAGAAAAACCAATCAAATAAAAGCAAACGGTGTCTTTGCTCTGTCACATCTACTAATCGTCAACAATGCCATCGGACCTCCAGCCGATTGACTGAGGTCATCTTCCAGCTGCTGAGTGAAAAGACGGTCCTCTCTATCTCTACATCGCTGAGGATGTGTTGATAATCTCCCTTCAATCTGGGCTGTGTTAAACACTTCCATTACCCACAAGGTTCTACAACGTCGTCTGAAAGACAAACGGGCCAAAGGGAGGGGTGGGGGTGGGGGGGGGGGGTAGGAGTGGGGCGGTGGGGGGGATGGTGGGGGATGGACGAAAACCTTTCGACATGACCTTTCTGATTGCCTCCGAAGTCATCATTGCTCCTCCTTCCGCCTCAGCACGGGACTTCATATTTCACACACCGCTCTCCGCAGGAAGCCGTTTAACGATGCGACGCGTCCTCTCCCCACGCCTCTCTACACGTCAACATCAGGCCTCCCCGCTCGCGTTTGAGGGCAGGAAATTAACATTAGGCCACGGTGGCATTAAGATTAGCAGGTACTGACGAATGTGTGTTTTTAATTAACATGCCGGCAGCTCTTTCATTCATGGATTAACCTTTGGTACACTTTGTTATATATACGTTTAAGCTATCTCGAGGCCAGGGTGTGTGAGGGGAACAGGACCACACTTCCTCTCAGAAAACTGTAATCCCCCATTCATCCCTCCATCAAGATAAATCCCTTCATCCTGCAGTCCATTCCTTGAGGAACGGGGGCTTTTGGCTTCTGCCAATTACCCTGGTTCACTTAGCTAATTAGCTGCATACAATGATGCCATTTCACTCCTAGATTAGACCACAGGAAAACGTCTCTTCTAGGGACGCAAGGAACTTTCATTCGTGAGCTTATCAAGAGATGCAGTTAAATGTCAGATCATGTAAATTATTGGTGTAATTAATAGAGAGCAGAAGCTGACATGATTTCCAGGAACAGATACGGGCCTCTGTGTGCGCCTGAACAGAGGAGGACCCACACAAAGGCAGGTGCAGCCAGGAAGCTCATCCCCCAATCAGCATATAAGCATACACACTCACACACACACACACAGACATGTCAATGCATACACACTGCACACACACACACACACTCACACACACACACAGACATGTCAATGCATACACACTGCACACACACACACACACACACACATTCACTGTGCATACACACACACACATCAATGCACACACACACACATCAAAACACACACACACTCACACACACACACACAGACATGTCAATGCATACACACTACACACACACACACATTCACTGTGCATACACACACACACATCAAAACACACACACACTGCTCACACACACTCACACACACAAACATATCAATGCATACACACTGCACACACACATTCACTGTGCATACACACACACACACACACTCACACACACACATATCAATGCATACACACTGCACACACACATTCACTGTGCGTACACACACACACATCAATGCACACACACACTCACACACACACATATCAAAACACACACACTGCACACAAACATTCACTGTGCGTACACACACACACATCAATGCACACACACACTCACACACACACTGCACACACACATTCACTGTGTGCACACACACACACATCAATGCACACACACACACACACATAGTGCACACACATACACACACACATTCACTGTGTGCACACACACACACATCAATGCACACACACACACACATAGTGCACACACATACACACACACATTCACTGCGCGCATACACATACACACATACCAATGCACACACACATACACACGCACACACGCACAAAAAGGCACACACACAGGACAGCTACACATGCACGCACGCACGCACACACACCCACCCCCATACACGCACGCATGTGTGGCAGCATGGCTTTGAACGGTTGGTGGATTCCCACGTGTTCACAGTGGGGGAAACGCGCCTCACTGACAGAGACAGATTTGGGCCCTGGGGGAACACGTAGCGTCAACACCCCCCATGGCGCAGCTTCCCCACCACTGTAATTTCCAGCAAACGAGAGACGATCAACCTTACAGCCGGACAAAAACACCTGCCAAGTCTCTCACGGTTCCAAACTTTTAAGAGAGATCTTCCGTCCTCTCACAGGAAAAGCCACATTGTTGGGTAGTTGTTTGTGAGAACTAGTTTCAGGACCCAGATGGTAAGACCTCAAGAGATTTAACGACACTGTCTCCTTAGCATCTGGCTACAGCCCATGCTGTCACAGTAATCGCCAAGAAAGGAGCGATTAGGAGCAAAATCTCAGAGAGCGGTTAGCGTTAGCGTGACAGGTATGACAAATGTCCCTCCTGTCCTTACAGTCGGTTTGAAACTCTGCGTTCACCTTTTACACTCAGCCTTTCCTGAATCCATGTTATTAGTGAGAAAATATCATTTACATCCAGGTTTTAGTAGGCTTACGGCACAGGGGTCTAACCCTAGCATGTGAGGCTGGATTTGTGTGAAAGTTAGGCGTCGGAAAAGATCTGCTTTCCCAGGTCTCATTTGCCAGATGGAATTGCCATCTAACACTTGGGCTTTCAGAGACGAGACCTCTTGGCATGCTTCTCGATGTGAATGGCGATGTTTTCCCCAGACTCCGTGGAGCTGAGAGTTTGGCACGAGAGGCTGCTGGGAGACCTACCTTCTGCCGGATCTCCTCCTCCATCTTTACGGGGGACCCCAGCTCGGCCACCTGCTTCACCCCTTCGCTGGCGTAACCCCCAAACTCCCAGGGCATGTAGTTCCTTGAGTGGGACGCGCCGATGAGCGCAGACCAGTGATTGGCCCGTCCTGTAAAAAAAAAAAAAAAAAAAAAAATGGGGAAACCCCACGGTAAATCTAACAGAATTACATCAATGTAACTTATATCACAACACTGCATTTTATTTTACATATTACAATACTGCTGCTGCATTGGATTCTCTGGATCACAATGTGAAATTACAGTATATACACATTAGCCTCATAGCATTTGTGAAACTTTCACATGCATGCTTTTTGCAAGGGAATGCATGAAAATAATCTAACAATATTCTGTCAATATCATGATGGAAATATTTTATATCCAAAATATTGTACACCAAATACTGTTTCACAAACACATTGAAACACCACGTTAGCCATATGGCGTTTTAAGTGATTTTTATTTGTAACAGCAACATGAAACATTCATGGCAACACAACTAATGATGCTATCTTTCTGTTCAGCACTCTTTACAAACTCATGAGCAGATTGCTGAAGAAAATGAAGCGTAGATGAAGACACAGGGGCTTTTGGGGTGTGATCACGCACAGCGCCGTGGCTGCCAGCTCGGCCCTGCTCCACTCTTTACATACACGCATCATATCTCATTTAAGGCGCTGAGTTATTGGCCTCCGTGAAAGGCGCTACATATCAACGATTCTGACACGGCCTCCGACAGCCGTCCTCTGGCTGCGGCGCGGCTTCACCAGCAAACCGTGATTTACTGTAGTGCCCTATCCGCTCTCAGGGAACCCAGGTCTCCCACACCATGCATTATTATATTTGTCTCAGAGTGACACTGCACAGATACATCACTGCCTGCCCGCTTTCCACAGACTCCTTTGTCAGAGAGCCTCGGGGAACGCTGCCGCTCCGTCATGAGAAGCGTGTCAGCCCCGCCCCTCCCGTAAATAACCAACGGCAGCCATTTCCGCCAGTCTCCGAAATATCCTTGTGGTGGCGTGAGCGTGTCATAAAGTAGACAGGGCTGTCAGTCAAACCGCAGGATGAGGTGATCAATCAAGCTGGCACGGGGACGTGCACCCCTGGCGCGGAGCCGACCGGCACGAATTATAGAGGAGTCTCCGTCTCCAGCTAGACCAATTCTGGGCCCTGGCTGTCAAACACTGATGAGGACATGTTCCTCTTGCACCGGGAATGTGGAACTGCAGGCCAGACAGGTCATGGCGTGTGCTGGATTTCAGTGTGTCTCAGCAGCGATGGCTGAATAAGGCACCATGACCTCAGAAAACAAGCGGATCTGCAATTGGCTGTCAATCACAGGTCTGTACTAAACAAACACAATTACTGGTTGAAGTCTATGGGTTACTGATGACACATGGTAGCCAGCCACCAATGAGGATGTTTTGACACCTCATCCTCCCATAATCCCTCCTGTTTAATTGCTTAAATTAAGTCTTTGATTGGCTACAGAGTATAAACACCTTTTTTCCAAGGCCAAAATTTATGGATGGAAGGAAACCACAAAAACCTGTAGACACTGCAGCATTCCAGGACTGGAGTAGCGTACTCATGCTTTTCTTTTTAACCAGAGACTCCAGCCAGAGACTGTTTACCCATGACGTTTTGCAGGACCTTGAACTTCCCTTCAGACTGTTTACTTGCTGATTAACAGTCAAGTACAACAACAGCAATAATAAAATAAATGTTATTATTACAGCAATAATAAAATAAATGTTCCATGTTTGAAAAAGAATGCTCATTCATCTTATTATACGTGTATTTTCTTCTACAATAAATGTTCTCTCTGAAAAGTTGTTATTTGCCCTTCAGGAAAAAAACTTCAAAACATAAAAAAATGCAATAAATACCACTACTGTTGGAGAATTAGTTTCAATGCCATCCTTCAAGGAGGTCCGATTCAGTCAAACAAACTCTAACCCAAAGCAAAAACAAACACACACACAGCAACATTTCCAATGTGTTAAAGTCGCAGTGTTGACATTCAAAGAGTTGTACAGTTGAGTCTTGAATGTTGTTGTCTTTGGACGGACTCCAGTATTGTGAGAAGAGCCCAGCAGAGTGGGAGCAGCCAGATGTGTTAAGGGGAGCCCCTGGACATGGCCCTGATAGTGATTAAACATGCACCCGGCTCTCCAGCTGGAGTTCAGAACCACAACATCACATTATTTTCATATTGTGTAATGTTTGTGAGTCAAGCACTTGCAGAACAATTCAACTACGAGTCACGCTCAGTCACCCTCTGAGCAGGACCGACTGCTCGCTTTTTTCTCCTAAAGTCAGATGTTTAGAGCAGGACCACCGAATTTGGGGCCCGTGGGCCAAACTGCCTTTGTTTTGGCCTGCTATGGCTTTTGACAAGCTCATGGTTATTCTCCTCTTGTCTATAAAGTGCTGTTAAATCGTAACTGTAATGACTACGAAACGTACATTTTTCAGGATTTGTGATTTTTTTAGAATGTTAATTTTCTATAAAACATAATACATTGTAATGTAATGTACTTGCACATAACATCAACATTTATTTTTGGCCCACAGCCCTCCACGCAGATTAATTTTTGGCCCTTCATAGGAAAGAATTTGGGCACCCCTGGTTTAGAGCAAAGCACTTCACATATTTTGAACTAATGCTTGAGAGTGCTATGGTGCTGTTTTTAAGTACTGAATTCCTGTATTCCCAATGTTCAACTTCAGTCAGTTAAAAAAATACAAGTGATTAACTTTTATCATTCATGCATAACCGTAACTGCAAAATGTGTCACAGCGTTTTTACACATTCAGCATGTATCTAATCAGAGTGCTAACTAGAAAAGTGATAACATTTAACCAAACACACACACACACACACACACACACACACAGACACACACATATCAAAATAAGACCTCATTGTAAGTCATCATTTGAATTAATGGCTTTTGTAAAATATAGATTTTTGCAGCTGGGAAATTCAATACCACACAGGAATGCTTTCACCTGCACCTGGCTTAATGTTAACTAGATCGCTACAAAAGGTTGTGAAAACATTCTGCATTTCTGAGACGTTGAAGGTTGTTTTACACCTGTCTGGTCACGAGCTGTTTTAGTAAGCAAACACAGTTTTAATGGGTTCACCTCCAATACAGATCTCAATTAGTGCCCAAGGTACACCAGGATTAGTGCTGCTAAAGCAATATACTTAATGTGCATAGATCCTTACAAAATCTTTATTCCGGACTTCAGGCCTTCCAGTACCTTTCCATTAGCGAGAATGTAAAAACCTTTCTGTGCTTCCCTTTTGTGTAATTTGTAATATTGCTCCACCATAACTCAAAGTATGCACATCCTCAGGAATGTTTACCAAATGCCGCATAAGGTTAATCTTGTTAAGTCCGCTCCACCTGCGCTGAGTCCTGGTGAGGCACTGTGATGTACCAGTGCTTGTTTTTCTTAATGTATGGTAATGTCGCTCCTTCCTGTTGCCACGGTTCTCATGGAGATTTTATGCACAGGCTGTAAGCCTCTAACTTGCACTGTTAACCCATTCCCTGTACCCACTCTCTGTTCCTTTATAATGGTATCTCCTTTTCCTCTCTGTACAGTAGCCCTGGATCTTGCTGCATTATAACATCTTTATGACATCACAATGACCTTTGACATGATTGCTGTGACCACGGAGAACAGAAGTGCTCCATGACTGTTTTTCCTTCCGCCCCAGAACTGCATGTTTCAGCCGACCGCCGTTTGAGCCAAACGCACAAATCACCGCTCCTACCGGTTTAAAGAATGCGAGATGCAGGAGGGAGAGCTAAAAAGCGTGATTAATTTAGGCCCTCTGGCTCAGCTGTTAATAAGCCACCTCTCCCCCACGGAGGTACGGTCCTGTTTCACACCAGCATTCACGAACATAACGCGCATTACCATTGTATTAACATGTCCATTCCCTCCAGTTACACACTGATTGCAAATAACATATGAAAATGGCACCCAACACGAATGTCCAAACTCTGGAGTGAAGCCCTACAGCTACTGCTAATCTAATTGCATGTTTGTCACCACTGCAGCTGAAATCTACAGGAAAAAAATTATGATTGCATGTGCAGATTATGGCCTAAAATGTGTTTGGAAGCGGTTAAGTACACACACAGTACATTACTAGGTATATAATTGCTCTGCTGGATGGTTCTGGACAGAGAGAGGGGAAGAGGTAAATGCATTCTATATCTGCAAATCCGTTTATGTGTTTCTGCACAGATAATGGCACTGCTGGCTGCAGAGATACGTCTCTCCAATCTCAGCCCCTCAGTTACACAGCACACCCCCACACGACCAAATGTACTTTCTTACCATTTCTCTCCCGTAAGCCTATAAATTATGTGCAAGGTCTTTCTCTTGGTTTATCTCACACGGGAACGCTATTCCAATCATTATATTGATCCCGGTGCGGGTGCACGGCTTCGGTAATCTCTGGGCTTGATTTACACCCATTTAAATCTGTTTCAAGGTTACCCTCACGGCAGACGTGTGATCAACGGTGCCAACGTTCGCAGCCAGCAACGTTCCTTTGTGACCGAAAGCTCAGATTTTGCCCACTGAAGATTTGTTTTAAAAAAAGACAGACAGTGGGAACGAGGGGATCAATTTTTAACAGCTGATTGTTTTAAATTTAAAAGCCCACTCGACCCATGCTTATGTTTTTCCAGCGGATTTCACATCCTGTAATTTTGAAAATGGTGCTAGATGATGATCCGCATCTGAAAATCGACATGCCAGATAACGTATGAGAACTCTCGTAGTAAATGTCAATTTCCAGGCTCCATCCTCTGCTGATTTCCCATGTGTTGTGAAATACATTCTTGCATACACCACAGATTTGTCATGGCTATCCTGTTCATATAGCTAATGGGCAAGTGACTATGGTTGAAAAAACCCCTCATCTGCAATTTTATGAGTACTTCTAAAGTAAAATCAGACTGGAGCTTGGCTGGGTATGACTTTTGTGGACAAATATTCCGATAACTGAAATGAAAACAGTCGGATCATTGATGATTTACAAGCTCTCGCTGTGTCTTCCCCTTTGGCGGCCATTTTGGTTAGCTGTATGCTAACTCATTGAACCATTAGCTATATTAAACATTTGTCGTGCACACAATGCGTTCGTTCACATCTAACAATCTGTTATGTTTAACCTGTTGAGTACAGGTCATGTGAGACCCCCATGACAGGGAGAGGAAATGGTTGCAGCAGTACTCACGGGGGTAGTCTTTGGGATGGACCTTCTCCGACCAGTTCCCGTAGAAGGTGACTCTGTATTTGGCCGTCCCACATGCACAGCACTCCTGCTGGGGTTTCTCCGTTGCTTCCCCAAACAGCGGCTCTGAAACAGAACAGGATCCCCGCTCTCTGAAACCGGCTCCCGAGCCCAACGAGGCACACAGACATCCATACGAGGGGTGATGGGAAACTTCAATTAACGCTGACAACCATTATCACGTTCATATTTATCAAGTGTTATTTGCTCGACTTGGCACCATGCAATTTCTGGATGGTCCCGAAATCAAAAGAAGTGAAGGAAAATAAGCGGTTTGACACAACGTGAATAACCTCAGTCGATAGCATTATCAGTGGGGTTGGTGCTGATGTGTCACTCTTTGGAGGCTTTTCGGAGTATTTGCAGACAGTCACATGATCACCCTCCACAGACAACAGTCAAATGGTCAAGTCATTTATCGCTATTCAGAGGTGTGACTAACAATAAATCATGCTGTTCACAAAGAGAGAGGCAGCCTGTAGTCTAGTGGCTAAGGTACATGACTAGAACCCCTGAAGGTCAAGCCCCAGTCCAGCCACAGCAAGAACATCATTGCTGTTGGACCCTTGAGCAACATTCCTCCCAGGGGGGATTGGCCCTTGGTTAGCCTAATCAACTGTAAGTCACTTTGGATGGAAGAATCAGCTAAATGACTGTAATCTTTAATGAGCATGAAAGACAGGGAGTCAGAAAAGAGAGAGAACATCCCTACAGCTGTCATTCATTTACCCCACAATCAGCTGTGTGCTTTTTGAACAGATCAGTCCAAATCAACCGAGAGCTCTGTGAAATTAGTGTAGCTCACCCACTCTGGCCATGAAAATAGATTGACCCAAACAGTGGAGAATCGGTACATATTCAAGACATGGAAATAATGTAATTGCACACAGGAGATTCTGAAGATACTGCAGCTTATGCACATATGAAATGAATCACTTCTGTAGTCTTTACATCCTCAAAATAGTACAGAAATGTGGTCTTATCTAATAACAGGAGAAAGCGGTTTCATTATGAACCTCATAATGGGTGGATCCATAATGACCTGTCAATCACTGATTTAACTAGTCCAGTTAAAAGATTCTGCCTTCCATGGGAAAAACACAATTACGGGTTAAAGTCATAATGTGATTGACAGCTTACGGCAGCTCTGCTCATTTTTAGGTTCCATGGTGCCTCACCTCCCTATCATTGGCAATGCCATCAGATTCCTCATTCCCTTGGCGATGAGTCTCCTACCTTTCTCGCACATCCTGGCAGTGAGGGAGCCTTCATCCTGGAAATAAATGATCCTCTTCTGTACGATGCTCGCCCTGCAGAGACCGGGAGGCAATGTTAACACCGCAATTAAGGCACGTCTCCTCTTGGCAATCTAGCGGGCTGCTCTGATGCAACGAGAGCCTAAAGTAGAGCCATGTTCACCGAGTACCTGGCTCAGGAGGAGGTCTGCAGATCCCCGAATGCTATGAGATTAATTTTAAGGTTCCTTCAGTTGTGGATTAATGCATCTCTCACAGGGACATTTTGCAAACCCCAGAGCCATAAATACATTAGGATTTTTTGGGGGAAGATTCATTTGTACCCTGCATCGCTGATGTCTTCTCATGAAATTTCACATTTCAAAGCATCATTTAGGAGCAATAATTCAACTAACTACTTCTACTTCAATGCATTTACCTTGCCTGGAGGAAAAGGAGGCATTCAATTGCCCTTCTAAGGATTGTAGGTGCAGCGCCTTTCTGCCCAACGATAACTTCTACCCAATGATTTAGGCAGGGGGAGAGAGAGAGCTGTACAGCTCCTTAGCAAGTGATTAAGACTTTTTAAAGGGTGACAAAATAACTGGAGGACCTGTGATGATCCAGGTTCAAACTGAGGCCGTGGCTGCAGGCCCCCCCTTCCACCGCGCGGAGCCAATTACTGCTCCAAAAACAATGCAGGGCCTGGGGGGGAGGGGGGGGCGCTGGAGACAGGCGGCATTATTTAGGGGGTACCCCCCTCCCCCCCCAGGCAGGAACAGTGTGGCGAGGCCGTAGGTTTCTGCACCCCCTCCACTGAGCTCCCTCCCCCACGAGCCAGATTTCCGAAAGGCAGCAGAGATAACACGCACAGACGAGAGGCACAAAGGGAGGCTACACCAGGACACACTCTCAAAGCCCGTTCGGAATACAAACGAGCGGTTCCGAGCAAAGATTCCAGACAGGAAGAACGGAGATAGCGAGAGGCATCCGGTCAATCGTATATCCAAAAGCTGACAGACTCACATGTTCGTCTCTGTCTGGGAGTGGAATCAAACTGAAGGAACATTTTTTTTTTGTTTTCTTTTGAAAGTTTTTGATTTGGGAGGTAAAAGATTGATTTTGGAGGTAAAAGAGCCCGACTGCCGTCAGTATTTGAGTTTTCAGGAGTGCCCTGGGACTGGCCATTCAGAAACATCTCACAACAAAGTTAAAAAAAGAAGGTTAAAAAATCTATTTTTACACTCGGTTCCCAGGTGCAAAGGCATGAGTCCTTTGCACAGCGACAGGCTGCATACAATATAATTCTGACCAATCAGGTGTCACTACAGAAAATTCTGGGACCAAACTTGACAAATCACGTGCCAATCCTGATCATTATAAAGCTGATCATGAACAATCCACTGCTGGGTTGAAAAAAAAAATCTTTCTCTTGTGGATAATTTTTCTCCTGGGGACCACTGAAGATAATGGACATTATCTTTTGCATTTTAGCTCTGAATAAGGTCGTCTCCTAAATTGCTAGCCTAATATAATATTGTGTAACTATGGTCAGTGGACACACACACAGGCATACAATTGGCTGCAGCTGTTTACAATTGCATCATGTAGTAGATGCTTATAACACAAAGCAACCAACTGTACATATACTTAACAAGGACAGAAAACCACTGGTGTGCATTTAACATGGCTGAAAACCCTGGCCAGTAGAGCTGTGTGCCATAAGTCCTAAAAAACAAAGCAACATTCACTGCCTCATCAAGAGTTAGCTACTCGTCCGGCTGAACTGCCATCTGACTGCGCAGCTCAGCTGTACAAAAAAGAAGCAAAGGCCAGCTGCGTGCGCGAGTCAGACAGAAGGGGATTAATCCATTTTGACTTACAGTCTCTACCAATCTGAATCCAGACAGGTAGAGAAAGAAGAGAGGGGGATATATCAGCGCATGTGCGTACAGACACACCTACCCAATGGTGCATCACATGATGACAGCCTGCATGCAGGATGCATTTAGCAATATGGAGAATTTACTGAGCCTCGGCCGGGTAAACACAGGTGAACACGGTGAATGGTTTTTTCCATCGGCTTGTTTTATTTCGTCTCCACTACCAGGGCTCGGGAACCTAACAGTGTTTATGATGGCAATGCCTCAAACGGTGACAGTGACTTGTGTCCGACGCCACGGCGCTGTTCGCCGGCGCCTTATTTCCTGCGGTCTTCTGCAAAGTTGCCGTGGAAATGGAGCATCTGCTCGATGAATAAGTGCACAAGCGAGTCCCTGCGGCCCAATCGGCTGCACCCGTACGGGTTATTACCGCGCTCATTCAGGGCCTGGAGACAGGCCAGATCCAACTGATTAGCTCCAACAGGGATATTTACTGTCCCCGAGGTCCCATTTTCAAGGCCGAGGGCTGTGACCTCATTTCCTGTGGTAGCAGTGGGCGGTGACCCCTCTCCAGAGACTGACCACGGGGGGGGTGGGGGGGGGGATTCCTGATGGACATTAGTTTTAAAATAAAATATATTATCAAGATAAGAGGAAATATGGCGACACTGTACAATGCATGGACAGACATACAAATAAATACAGCCTTCAAATATTGCTATAAATTTAAAAATTTGCTGGGAAGCGCGTTAATCATTATGTCCTCCAAAAAGGTCGCATACTTCACAATTTATTGTGTTATATTCCATAACTTTACGGGAAAGAACTCCCTGCCCCCAAAAGATCTTGATAATTGCCCCTGCCCCCTTCAACAGTCACCATTCAACTACCCCCATGTCCCCTCTGTCAGCTGCCATCCCCAACAGTAGTTTGCTCCATAGACATTTTGCGTTACGTCAGTCATCACCTTCAGTTAAAGTGCCCTATAGGGCAGAGCTGGCAGCACAACTTCATAGTCTTTGGTCACACAGGAAGTGGATGCTGTATAACTAATCTGACAGGAAGTCACATGGCTGTGTCAGTCCATCCATATTTGCATATGGACAGCGGCTTCCTTGGTGAAACATTGACTGTAATAATACCGTGAATAAAATATTCCATTCTTTGTGAAAGGGCCGTTGGAGAAATCAGAGTTTTATCGTTCATATTTCTTTATGAGAGGAAGCAGAGCGATGGGAGGAGCTGTACTGAACATAGTCAGGGATTGTGCTGTTAAAGGGAGTAATAATCTTGTAGGA
This sequence comes from Albula glossodonta, assembly GCA_019788955.1. NCBI lineage: Eukaryota > Metazoa > Chordata > Actinopteri > Albuliformes > Albulidae > Albula > Albula glossodonta. Next base: position 1,073,249 of record JAFBMS010000075.1, on the reverse strand, counting down.
GGGTTAGGAAGGAGATATAAGGGGTAAAAAGGGACAAAGGTCTATAAGCCATTAAATGCCTCAGCAGCACATTTTTAATTCTTCCTGATTTAATTCAATCTCACCTCAATTTCACATTTCTCAATACAGAAAAGCCTCTCTGCTTTTAGGGTGGCCAGGCAATTAACCACCGTAATGGTTGTTTAACATCCAATTTAAATTCTATCAATGATATGCTGCCAAGGCCGGACTCAGGTTTCTAGCATAACAATCTCAATGGCAATCATCGGTAGGGTGTGTGTATGTGTGTGTGTGTGTGTGTCTGTGAAGGCGCAAGTCCATTCCTTCAGGCTAGACTAAAAATGAATGTAGGAATCATTGCGTGCATTAACTGTAATCAAACACAAACACTGAACTGTCTAGCCAGGCCTTTGTGTTGCACTATAATGTGCTATTACCCATGATGACCTGCAATATTCAGTACATGTCTACAGAAGGCTCACATCTACTGTATCTCTCCTTTTCATATATTTAAGAATCTGTTGGTGTTATATGGTATATTTAATGAATTTAATTCAGATCTACAGATAAAAGCTCCAATTCAAATATGCCTTAAATGTGATACATAATTCAGATTATGATCTGAACCATATAATGATTTATTTATGAATATGAAATACATTTAGGATGCACAAAAAGGTAATATAAGATGCATTCTGTTTTATTTTTGGAAGCAATGTGGAGGAAATCTTTGATGCAATCTGCACTTCAGATAGCCTTACCATAACTTTCTCTCTCTCTCTCTCTCTGTTGGTAAAGTAATGCTGGTAAAATGCCGGGATTCATCTGTCATTTAATTAATTCCAGTTTAATAAGATAATGAGCCCTTCAGGATTTCCATTCACCAGCACACGGAGGAAGAGATCTGCACAGCACAGACGCAGCATGCATATGTTTTCATAACTTAATAACACTTAAAGTCATTTGCCTTCACTTAATATTCTTTCTGTTTTGTGCACCAGGGTGGTTATGGAGTGCTTTAGCTGTATAAATTACCCGATTTGATTAATTATTTTAATAAAATATCTCTCCTGGAGGGCCGCCAATGGACAGACTATATTACAATCACACAGATGCATGTGCAGAAAGTGCGTGTAGTCTATTACATTATTCTCTGCACACACACACATACATGCACACGCACAGACACACACACACGCACATGCAAACATACACACATACATGCACACGCACAGACACACACACACGCACATGCAAACACACACATAAACTTTATATAGCTTGCTATATTATTTTCCTCAGCAAATAATTTCCCATATATTATAGAGAAAAAACATCTCTAATCCAAGGTAAAATATAAGATGAAAATTTTCATAAATATTAATGTATTTTTTTTTTTCTTAAATTGCAGTCACCGAAACTTGGAAAGCATAGATTATACTCAGAAGACGTCACTTTCATATTCCTTCAGAATCGGCTGAATACTGGTCTGTCATGAAAACCAAATTTTGGCAACCTGGCTAGGAGTCCCGGACCTGAATCTACTGAACTGGGATCAGCCTGTGTAGTTTGGTTTCTATATACTCATCTGACTGGTGCTTTTTTCTGTCTGATGACAGGCAGTCCTGAGTATTATTCCCCCCTCACACAGTGTGTGTCTCTCCCTGACCCTGGCTATAAAGGCATGCCAGTGAATTCATGTTTTCCAGCTTCGTCTGAGGTCACCAGAATGTACTCATTACTGCTAATTGTGTGGGAGATTTTATTTGCAAAAAAAAAGGAAATTTCAAGCTGCTCTTAGACCGCATTGTTCCATGAGCTCGGAAGATGTCCTCCACATTCTCAACAAAGTGACGGTTTTTTTTTCTCCTTGAAACCTAGGTCAGCTGGGCCTGGTTTCACAAGCATACCCACAGAACATCATGTTGGCTGAGTTATGAAAAAAGAACACTGCAATGACAGTTCCGCATTAATTACAGAAAAAGCATGGCATTGCTAAGGAAATTAATAATTACAATTGAGCTATTATTTTTTTTTTTTGCCTAATCACTGTAATCCATGGCTGCAATGAAATAAATGAATCAAATGTGACTATATATCACTAATATTTTGCATTCTTCATGTGGCTGTTTCCAGCAGGGCAATAATATCTACATCTGGTAGCTGTGCATGAATTTAAACTTAAACAATGATTTTTAGGAGTCCAACTCCGACTGAGAGGAATTACTTTCCACCTGATTAAAATGGTCCTCTTCTAGCATTATAAAGACACATTTGATGCATTTATTGTGTATCAAAGCAAAAGGATACTGCTATCATCCTTTAAGCTTTGTGTTAAGCCATAACTCTGTTTATGAAAGCAAATGTTGGCTTGGAGTTTCAGATGCTTCACTGGCAATCCTTTAATAAGAATGACACTGTACACAATCTTTGACTCAACCTCACCAGTCTCGCAGTGTCCATGTGACCTCTCTTCTTTGGGTTCGATGCTATGTCATAATCACTCAGTCTGTATTTGGTAAGGATCTCTCTCTCTCTCTCTCTCTCTCTCTCTCTGATGTTTATCTCTGAAAGTGAAGCAATATAATGTAACCCAATGTATTCGTAATACATCTATTTTATTTGATTATAGCTACAGGTCCAAAGTACTAAAGCTGGTAATGGTTAGAACTACAAGTCATTAGCCAAACTGTCAGTTATAGAACCAGCTGACTGAGGATGCAAGCTATATCATCCAATAATTTCTGTTAATCAATCTCTCTTGCTCTCTCTCTGTAATTCTCTCTTCTGAAGTTGGCTGTTTCAGTATCCGTGCCTCTCTGTCACCGATGATCTCAGACAGCACAAATGCAATGGGGCCGCGACTCATGTGTTCCTCTCCATCGTTACGGAGCGGAGCCGAGCAAGGCTAGCGTAGCCCACAGTCTGCAGTGTGCATTTCCTAGCAAAGGGTCTGGAGCAGCGGCACACAGTCGCACCTGTCACCAAGCCTGCATCACTCATCCTGACAAGCACATAATAAGGCACATAAATAAAAAAACAGCAGCCTTTTTAATGCCCTTTCACATACCGCCGGAAGTATTAAAATAACCCGAGAATGGAAAAAAAAGAAACTGCACTGAGGTCTTTAATATTGCAGTCATTATAATACGATGTAGGCCACAACCTCAGTGTATTCCCCTTCCTCTACGCACGGTGCTCTCCGTTTCCAGCCCCAGGCCTCTACGTGTGGGATTGTAACTCTTCCCAGCCTCCTCCTCCCTCTCTCCCTCTCTCCCTCTCTCCCTCTCTCCCTCTCTCTCTCTCTCTCTCTCTCTCTCTCTTTCCCAGACGTGCCCGGCATACCGCCACACAATAAACTTACCGCTATTTCCATACCACCTATAAAAAAAAAAAGAAAGAAACCGCGGAAATCAATCCGCCACTCATAACCCAAGGTAATGCATTCCGTGCCGCAGACAGATGTATATGGTCGCGCGAGGCTTTGGGTTAAATATCTCTTAACCTCCCTGGATGTATTCTCAATTAATCTGGATGCTTTGTTTTACTGAAATAATGGGACCAGCACACCAAGAGAGACTACCCCACTTTTGAGTGCTCGGGTTATTTACTGCTATTAGCCGTCTGTATATTTTCCCACGTTCTGTTTGAGGAAATTGGGGTAATAGACATGCATACATACAGGTAGTAAATAGACCTCGTTGTTCTGCTGTTGGAGTCTGCACAGGTACAGCTCCTGCTTCTCTCTGTGACTTAGCTGTCAGTGTCTGCCAGGTTTCCTCCACTTGAGGTTTACTTATTTACAAAGGAAGGTCAACTCAGCCCTCCGTGTTCTTTTTCTGTGATCACCTGTGGGAAGTTTAGGACTTTGCCTGGCAATGAACAGCAGGGGTAAGACCATTGGAAAGCTGCAGAGAGCCAGTAATTTAACCAACACACTAGGACACTAGGTTTCTGTAAGGTTTCTAACCTCATGAGTCTGCAGGTTTTTTTTTTTAGGAAAAAGTATAGCCTTCCAGAACTGAACCAGAGATTTCAGCATCTCTCCAACAGGAAAGCACCTTCCACAGCACAGTGTCCCCATCACTGCACATGGGGCACTTGGTCTAGAGACAAAAGTGACCCATGTTGGCTTAACAACACTTTTCGCAAGCATCTGAGAATAGGAGTGCTGTTCTAGGATCAGATTTCCCCTGTTGATATCCAGACTTTATCCATTACGAGCTAAAAGCTTAAACTGATCCAGGATCAGCACCTCTACTCTTGAGACTGTTGATTGCCAGATGATTGCAGACCCTTGGTTTCCTATTTCCAACACTTACTGCTAACCCAGCCTGACTCCAGTTACTTTGGGTGATAATACTGTGAGGACATTGTAAAAAAAAGGTTCTTAGGAGGTAGTGGATGACAATTCACACTGTGAAATTACTTACTTGAGAATAACACAGCCACTACCAGTAGGGGGTGCTGTCCAAAACACTTGTATCCTGGTTCTTCTCCTCGGAGTGCTTTCAGTCACTGCGGGTGGGCAGTTCGTCATGAACTGGGTGTCATCTGCATCTATGATCTGAAAAACAACGAGACAAAAGAAGAAGAACAACTCTGATCCAGATTCAAAAATCTTTTTTTTTCACATTTTTACTTTATAATCACATTTTTACTTTATTTTATGGTTAATTTACCAAAGTCAAAGAGGACAGAACACATTAACACAACCATATGGGGCCCCTATAAATCCTCACCAGTCAATAGGATCCTTTCTAAAGAGGCTGAAACGTCAATTCTCTTATTAAAGACCAACCTGGCTCTCAGCTATACATCACTTCCTGTAGTTTGAAAATGGTGGTGCACAATGGTCCATATCAGACAATTGGCATGTCCGTGAAAATATTAGTGTTTTGCCAGTCAATTTTCTGATTTCACCCTAGAATGATGTCTCAAGCATCAGGATGTACGTCCTTGCCTTTTCATCAAACGTGACATACAGCAGCTATCTCGATCGTAAAGTTACTGGACAAATGAAGGGTCATTCCTCCTCAATTTATTCCATGAACTCCTATGCCACCCCTATTTGCTTCATTTTGCACTTTTTTTCATTTGCACTCATTTGTTTTATGAGTATTTGTCCAATTACAATCAGGAAGTAACGTTGGCTGGATTGGTTGGTGGTCATTAACATTATTCTCACTGTAGTCATAAATTTTAGGATGGATCCAGTTGGAATATATCCCAAACAAAAGGGCCTACTAAAGCCACGGCAACGAGAGGTCTCCGGTATTGGGAGGTGGATCTGTATCAAAGTGAATCAAAGAATCGTAGTTCTATTAAAAGTACGGAATCAAAAACTTCAAAAAGCTGACGCAAACACCACCGTGAGGACATTTCCATGGTAACGGAAAGCAACGTGGGAATGTGGTCACAATCACTCTTCGCTCATGGTATTAACATACAGCGCTGAATCTATGTGGAGAAAAAAAAGCACCGTTCCAAATTTGACCTCCAAGAGAATATTTCCCCACATGCATCGCTGATCGATGCGCAGTTATTCATGTGTACCGATATTTAATTGAAATCAATTCACAGGACCGGAGTCAGACTGACAGGCTTTACATTTGGGGAGTTAACATTGTGTCATGGGACCGCAATTTGCCCTGCTCAAATCGATACTTCATTGTAAAGTCATGCGTGGCCCAGTAAGTTCAAATGAATGGGCTATGAATTTAAAAAACAGGCCATATATTACCGGCTACCAGTCGTAATTTTGTCAGAGAGTGGGGGAGGCACGTCCGCACAAGATGTTTGCACCGACGGCGCCGACCACACAGGGATCCATAAGAAGCCCTTCTTCCACAGAAGCAATAAACTCCAGCAGCAGCGGCGGACACCGTGGACCATGTTTCTGCTGCAGAACAGCGTGAGTTTCACCACTTTCTTCAAATATTACTAACCTACCCTACACTTCAAATCATGTTTTAGTGCTTTCTTTCAAATAATAGTGTCATACAGTTTTAATCATTTTTTACCCCTTTCTTCAAATAATACAACTGTGCAGTTGAAATTATGTTGTACCGCTTTCTTCAGACGCTGCAGCCATACAGTTCATATCTTGCTTTACTGCTGTGTTTGAATACTTGTTCCTGGGGTTTATGAACTAGGATATTACAAGAAAACAGTACAACAACTTTGCACTGCTCTGTGCTGCCAAAAACATACAGCTCAGGATGCAGACATAAGTACGGTGGCAATGGGTTTTTTACACCAAGCAGAAGTTGGGTTTCTGTGTACCTTAAGTCCTTGCCGCCTCGTAGCTAACAGAGGTTTAGGTTTTTAAGTCTCTAGTGTTATATTACAGTTAATGAATATCCATGAGGGTGTAACCAAGGACAGAACATTCACTGCCACAGAGCTGTCCTTGGTCATGCCCCCTCATGTATATTCATGGGATGCATCAAACTGCAACAACGTTTAAGGGAAATCGAAGAAAAGCCAGAACTTTCAAAGTTAAGAATTAATATGGGGAGGACTATCTGGTTGGCCTCCAGAATCTGTGCTGTAGTCAGCTTTTTTGATAGCTGTTGACACATTTTATAGATTGACTTGAAAGAGCCCCTGGAGTACTTTAACTAAACTAAAATAGGCATCCATTCACTATTTTCCAATCCTTTTTTCAATGTTCATCATAGTACGCATGCAGGATACTTTTTTGTTTGTAAATGTGCCATTATGTGCTACTGCTCCCGTCATGCCATGTATCTTCAGTATTAACACAGAAAATATGATTAGAAATGAATGACACCCATACAATGTGGGTAATAGGTGGTGTGGTGCAGTGGCAGGTGTGGCCACTGAGCCGGGTTGTGAGTGGAAGAAAAAATCACAAAAGTTAAATCAAAACTGGCCGAAAGGCCTTTTATTTACCCCCTTCCATTTACCCTTTTTGGGTGAAAACTACAAACAAAGACCAAAGTGCACCAAAGTGTAAACTCAAAGCAACATGAAACCAAAACCCAAAAGTCTCTTCTCAGCCTTCAAGGCTGTTCTTGAGCAAGTGGCCTAATGGAAGGCAAGGGCTCACACCTGGGCTGATAGGAAATCACCTTCAGGCTGTTGCTATGTAAGTTCCAGCATTCTCCCAAGACTGAAGGAGGGACCAGGAACTGACTGCAGTCCAAAATAGAGGAGCAGATGAGCTTGTGCACCACTCCACTCCCCCCCACCCCCCAGCCCCACCCACCCCCACCCCCCCCCCCCCCCCCTCCGGGCACCACAGTGGTTATACAGTTTAAGGAGTGTTAACTCCATATGCGTGCATACTCACAAGTACACCAGTTACCTGTGTGTGTGTGTCTGTGTGTGTGTCTGTATTTGTGTGTTTGTGCATATGTGTTTGTGCTTGTGTAAGTTTGAAAAGCGGTGCATAGAGAGTATGCAAACGAACTCAGCATGTATGTGGAAAGGCATGATGGGGCACTTAGTTACACTTCTGAATCATAACTGCTGGATCATGCGCTCACGGTAGCATATCTGCGCTGCACACAAGCGGCAGTAATGTCTAATCTCTGCGTTTGGCTGCAATATGAAAATGGGATTACATGACAACCCCCATTCAATTCCACGGCGCGCATAATTCATAAAACACAGCGTATCCCACGCTCCGACAAAGTGACTTCTTTTACACACGGCTGGCAAAAAGCACGGCTGCATGTTCTTATGAAGATTAACATTCCTGCTTAGCATGTACCTTAGCTTAGCAAAAAATATGTGTTTTATGCCTGGGACCTGTGGAGGAGAGTGTTTATTGACTTATTTCACATTAAATGATTACGTGCTTCCTGGGTCTGAGTGATGTGGGCTCCCGTTAACACAAATTGCTTTTTACACAGAAGGGGGAAAGAAAACAGGAGCCATTCCGCTGCCAAACTTCTGTTGCTAAAAGCTGTTTTAATCTAAGGTAACGCTGATGGATTGGCCAGAATCTTTTTTATTCTGTCATGAGTGTTAACTTGTCCAAATCGTTCCTGCCCCAAATTTAAACATTTTACATCAGAGCAATAAATTCTCAAAATTGGTACAGGCTTTTGCTCCACACACAAATACATATTTCATCCATGACTTCTTGTCATCAGTGAGAAGATGCAGAGATTTATATATATATATATTATATATATATATATGTTCTTGAAACCACAAGTCAAGTTTTGCAAGGTAATTTGTAGCCTGTCTGCCACTTCTCACCAGGACTACGAAGACAATGGAAAGAATATTCTAGGTTCCCAAGGTGTCTAATAATAGCCTCCTGGGTTTGTGGGCCTGGCTGTTTCTCCTGTGCCGTGTCGGTCCTGTCCATGACAGACTGTGGAGGCCACAGTAAAAACACAGCTGTGGTGAAGGCAAGCCTGCCTTGCTGTTGACCTCTGACCTCCATTGAGCACACACCAGCTGTTCCGGCTCCACGGTAACACTTGCTCTCTGTCTGGTCTTCCAGAGGTTACAATTGTAAAGTAAAAGTGTGAGTCACATTCCAGGCTCCTGTCAAAATAAAAGTCTCCACCCCTGAGTTTAGGGTTTTGCCAGTGGGTGGCTTGATCAAGGCCAGTGGAACCATATGGGGCCACAGTGCCTGCTTGTTTTTTGGCGTGTTTCAGCACTAAAGAAATTAATGAACATCATTGATCAGCTGAAGAGCACAAATGGGGTCCTCATGGTCTGAAATGGCTGCCGATTCGAAAGAAACCACGAAAACCTACAGAGGTTGCTGAAGACTGTTCAGGACTTGAGTTTAACATCCTTGTTTTAGGCAGACTCAATGTTCCCACACACATTCTGTCTGTCCAACACCCACACCAAACTGCCTCCCCCCCACTACACACATACACACACACAAACACACACATTCCCACACACACACACATACACACACTCATCAGACTGCTCCCCCAATTCACTCTCACCACCATGACCCCCCGCGTGCCAATCCCACAAGTCAGAATCTCACACACACACAAATCAAACCAACAACAACACACACACTACAATCTGTCTACACTGTACCACCCCCCCCCCCCCAAAAAAAAAAACAAAAAAAACAAACAAACATTTTCCCCTGTCACTGTACCCCCCCCACCTCCCTCCCCCCACACTACTCTAGTATTCTCATTAGTGTACTCAACTAATGATGCACCGTTTCAACAGCACTTTTGGAAACAGTTCGATACCTTTTTTGTTTTGTTTTTTGAGGGGTCTCGGCAGTGGCCACAGCACATGAAGTCTGACGGACAGCACAAAAAAATTCATTCTGGATGAGCTGAGAGCGAAACGGGGTGCAGGGGAAGAAAAAAGGGTTTATGTGCAGAGAGTGATGCAGGCTCAACCTTAAGCAGCAGGGAGGAACCCTGCCCTGTTAGTGTTTCCATAATCGCACTTGTGTTAGCCTCTAATTTGTGGTTTTCTTTAGTGCTGCCACTGCAAATCTTGATTTGTATTGAGCTGTTTGTTACTTAATCGTTTAATTTCTTTGACAGGTTAATCAACCAGTTCCCAGCTGAAGCTTATGGTTTTCACGATTCTGGTCTCTGGGACTACACTTCCCCCGTCTAAGGTATTTTTTTATTTCTATGGATATCTACTGAATCATCCCCTATTGAGGAATGTAGAAAACATGAAACTTCTGTATTTGGGACTTTTTGTCATTCAGCATACACTCTCAGCATCAGTGACTTAAGGCTTAAGCTGCTTTCATTTACCTCACGTTACCTTGCCTTAGGGTACAATAACAGCACCCTTGGTGGGAAGCAACCCTATAACCCTGGAGCTACAAGACCAGATTCTTAACCAATATACTATACCGTCACCCTTACTTAATGTCATCTCTTGGAAATATAGCCTCAGCGTGCTATGTATTCACAACCTGAGGCCACAGGGGATTGTGGGATTGTGGGGGTATTGTGGGAGTGATGGCAGGGTCTCCAGCAGAAGCTTGGAGAGACGGTGCAGCTACAGCGACTGCCAACAGGGGGCAGTGGTGTATCCACTCTACTGTACAACCAAAGCAGCTTCTACTTAGTGCTTTCCAGACCAATCAACTCTATTACCAGAAATCTGCTGCCACCAATCACATCGTAGGTAGTCAAGGCCAGAAATGGTTGTCAGCCTCTGACGGGGCATTTTTAGTCCAGACCACACAGAAACTGACTACAGGCCCCAGCCTACATGCTAAGCAGATACCTGTCACACGGGCATGACAGTGTTGTAGAATATGACTTAATGATAACAAACACCACTCTATATTAATGCGCCTGATTGGACGTCGCCATGGTTCCCTCCACCTTTGACATTCCATTTAGCCTATAATGTGACGGCAAGGTTTGGGTCAGTGCGGGGCTTAAGAATGGGCCCTGAATAACAACAGAGTGCAATGGAATGAACAAATAAAGCCAGTGAACTGCACTCTAGACATAATAATGACAAGAGCGGGCAGGGAGGAGGTTAATTGGCTCCACACTACGCCTTTCCGAAAGAAGAAAGTCCAGAAAGTTCCTGTGAAAAAGCAATTAGAGCAGTACAAACTTTACAACGCAGATCCCATAGCTCAGACCGCAGTCCGGCTCGGCCGCAGCACAGCGGGGGGAATCTGCGAACACAATAACGCCTGTCCGCTCATATTAGGGAAGAGAGTCCTCACGGCCGCAGATGCCTTGTGACAGGCGATATGAGTTTGTGGTTATGTGCGGTGTCATTTTATGAGCACGAGGCGTGTGAAATAATGGACGATCCACAGGAAAATTAGCCGAGTCCGCGCTCGCCTCACATTTTTAATCAGAGTGTGAAATCAAAGCCTAATTTTCAGCCGAAGTCACAAACTGTCATTATTTTGATATATTTTATTACTTATGCACACATTATGTGAAGGATAATTTGCCTCTGTTCTTCTTTATCTTGTCGGGAAGGCACTTATTTCAACACATTATTCAAATGTTGTTATTACCGATAATTATGACTTTGTTTTTCTTTTTTTTTTTCTTTTCACAGGGAAATTTAAATGTCACTCAACTCTGTTTTACTTAATGTAGTGTATGTCTTGACAGTAGATCTCAAAACATAATGATATTCAAATCATTCAAGCTCAAGTCTGTGTCAGGGCAAAGTTCATCTTATAGCAGTTTCAAATTCAACCGTTGCATAACTGTTTTATTCTACTTCCGTGGAAGTGGCACCACAGAGTTTTGAAATAAACATGGCAGCAAATACTCAAGCTAATACGCTCTATTTCTCCCATTGCAACACAAGTTTGAACCATTAAAACAGAACCCTTTGAGACAGCTCTTTTCTGTTACGTAAAGGACTGGTGGGATTATTGAGGCACATACACAGATACACGAACATATCTCTGCCTCCTTCCTAATGGACCCAGAAAACAAAACCTGCTCAAGTGGACTCTAGCTCATGACAATGAAAGCCTCCGTTTATATGGAGTGTGCAGCCAGAGATAAATGGTTGCCTCCTTCGCCCATTTCATCCTTTCCGTTGAGGCTTTAACATGCGTCACATTTAGAGGATGGGTCCAGGACAGAGACGAGACAGGGGATCCAGCATACAGCCAGAAACACACACAACTGTGTGAGAGCTTAAAATGGTAACATATCTGTAGACCTTCAGGGTTGACCGAAAAGCTTTGACAGCTAGCTAGAAAAAAACCATTCCTAAAATATAGCCAACCAACTGGGTTTCTAAAGATACTTACATTATCTTTCAAAATACCATTTTTTTATACTTGTGCTCATCTTGTGTAGTGCCCAGTTTAATAAGCAGCTCAATCACAGCTTCAGTAGGTCCACCAACGAGACAGCGACACAAAAATCACAAATGAAAGCAAGCATTCTGTTTCCACTTCACATTTGCCAGGTCCACATTTCAGGTTTCACAGTGGAAAAGAGGGAAAGAGGCCATTTTGTTTTTCGTGGAGTTATGAGGACGAGTTCAGACAACCCTGCCTCATCAGCAGGACGGGGTGATTTGTGGAGCCGAAAACGGGTTTGGGGTCGGAGAGCCTGTCTAACACACTGGCTGACAGCGCTACGCTAAGTGTGACCTGAGCCGCATGCTTCCCCACCTTGAGAACCTGACCTTTTACCGCGCTGCCCCATTCACTCCGGAGAAAGCTGAGCGGAACGCCGACATTATCATTCAACGTAATTACCAAAGCTGGCCCTACAGGAATATTTCCCTGCAGATTTTCTTAGCCAACCCCAATGTGTCACGACAAGTATTTTCACAGCGCTGCCTCTCAACCTTGCATCACACCTATCTGGTTTGACATGACTCAACATTACTCGGCTACACTCCCATGATGAGAGGGGAAACATCAGTGTAATTTCATACTGTAACACCTGAAGGGGGATGACCTGTCTGTAAACAGGACTCCTGACATTGCACGGGTTATAGTTTGACATCAGCCTATTTCTCTGGGTGCTAAGCGTGTTTTGTTTGCACATAACTCCCCCTTAGCTCAAAAAAAAACACACAAAAATGATGAGGGACGGATATGGAATTTTATTTTTTATTTTTTTTTTCTTTAAGGGTGTGGAGTGAGAGACGTCTCCTGGAAATGGGCATGAGGGGAACAGACCTAGCAAGCATCTCAACAGTGACCCTGCATCAACACAGCCATCATCATCGCACATTTCAATGCCTAAACTGGCTACTGATTGAACAGAAACCATGAAGTCTGGTCACCATTTTGGCTCTCTAGTACTCAAATTATGAACCTCTGTTTATATACAGAAGACCAGTTTTTAGTATGGGAGCTCTGTTACAACATTTAAAAAAACGTTTTAAGAGGTAATGACACCCTGTCCTTTGGCTGGACCACAGCCTGCACGCTCAGTATTTTTCCTCTGTGGACAGAACCTCCCCTGACCTCTGAGAACTGTCTTTTTCTCAGAAAAAAAAATGGGATTTTCGACGAGGCTTTTATGGTTTGAAAAATAAAACAAATGCGGCCGAGCCAGAATCCCATGCCTTATTCCCCTAGTTCTGGATGCATTCAAGGCATCACAGTTCCGTGAGAGAGAGGAACAAGCGTTAAATCCCTTGATATGAAAATATTCTGTTTTCACTCCAGCTGGGGGAAGAATGAGGGAGCAAGTCACTTGGCTAAGGCTAAACCCAGGCCAGTTCGTATTTTTGAAATGCGAGTGTTTAAAGAGATGAAAACCGCTCCCTAGCTACAGCTACTTGGTGCTTGCCAGTGTGTGCAGCGAGGTTTGAAATGAAACAGGCACCAACACACAGGGCCCGTACGTACAAGAATTAAGAGGAAAGAGTTTGAAAGAGATCATGCTTTTGAAAGGCTGTAAGCAGGGAAATCCATTTGGCAAGCGATAGTTTGGAAAACAGAGCTATTTTTAGATGTGTGGTTTATGCACACCTAGTTTTACCTGCCGGATTTATATCTCTCTGTTTTAAGTTTGGTGAAACCAGAGCTGATAAGCCTGACTAACCTTTTGACTTCTCGGTATGTAATTTCGGGATTCATATTTTTTTTGACATACCACATACAGACACACGTATGGGTAATGGTGGTTATTTTTTTAAAGGTCCCCTCCAGCAAGCTTCCTCTTCTGGTTTCCTTTTTAAAAAAATCCAATAAATGGGGCCAAAGAGTGGTAATGCAGTATTTCATGGAATTATTTGGAAAAATAAAACCCCATCATCTACACAGTAACTTCACAAATTGTATACCATGGATACCAATGTCACATCTATAAAATATGCAAGATCGTATGTGATTAGAAATCATTTTAGGAGGAGATAATAAAAATCTATTTGCCAGCCAAAAAACTCATACATACTGCTGAAATCTCAATTTTCATGCCTGGATCATGGTGTGACACCATTGTCAAACTCGGGGATGTCAGCTTAGAAATGTCAAAATAAGCCAAGAGGGCCCTTTAACCGAGGTGCCCCTGTGAGAATCTGAGCAACGTCTAAACTGCCACGTCTCTGGCAAGAAGCTGCTGATACAGTGAGAACTGTTGGCAGACCATAAGGTGAGAGTGTCCTGAGACACCTCCACGACTGACCATCTGGGCTCCGAGAACACAGCTCACAGAACATGCCTTCTTTATGGGGCCTTTTACTGGATAGAGCTTTCTCCGGCACACACTCGAAGGTGCCGGCGACAATTGCCAACACTTGCAGGTGTGGGAAAACTGCCGCCGGACTACCGAGCATGCTCCAGTAACTCAACAGAACGTTCCTATTGTGGTCCTCAGCACAAATCAAATCCATTGTAAAAATGTCACCGGCATTAATTGACTGTAAACCACAGTACCCTTGTTTGTCCTCTGTGTTTTATTTGAACAGGTGAATTCCATCATCTCACATTTTACACGTGTATAAATGAGGATCTTCTGATGGATTACATGTCTCTCGATGTCTGGAGCAGATGTCAGAACATGCATTTGATTTGCATCTTCCTATTTTTCATCTTAGTTCTTTTTTTCTTTCCTTTTTTTTCATTGACATTTAAAGCTGGATATTTCTTTCCATTCACTTACCTGAAAATTTCCAGCATAATCTTCCTCTCTGTTGCCTCCTTTTCCCTCCTTCAAGGCGATGAGCGTAAACCCTCTGAAGTAAGAAGGGCTGGAGGTGTACAAAGTCACTGGAAACAGGAAATGAAAGAATAAAAGTCAGTGGAATATAGGTCAGACATGGCTACATTCAACAGCAAAACAAGAGCCCGTTCTTCTAGGTACTCGACGGGGAGGGGTGGGAACAGCCTCTGCTAAATATGGATGTTCTATTCATTACCAGCAAGAAGCATGTGGATCAAGCTCTCATTCCATTCAGCGAGACAAACAATGACGCTTTTGCTTGAGAAGAGCTCCTGTTATCTTTGTGAGCGACCCACACAGACAGAATCCTCCTTTACCCTCAGTACATGACAGCCCTGTTGTTTTGTTCCACAAGAACAATGCGAAAACCGAAGAATAATCATCATCAAAAAAAAAAAAAACTCACAACGATGGGCTCAGATTATTCAGTCCATCTACGCTCATCATTTAGCTACAGACGAGAGCAACGGATTTTAGCTGAGGTCCTGGAGGACAGCAGTGTGCCCTGGGTTTTGCCTTCACTTGAAATTCTAAAAGCGGTTTCAAACCCAAAAAAACCAGTGTAGGTGAGGTGAAATTTTTTAACTGGTGTATAATTGGGTAACGACCAAAACTAGAATATACTGAGACTCTCCAGGATTTGAGCGGAAGACAACAGATGTAGAGTACATCTTCCCTGCTCAAGCCTGTACATCCATGGTGTCTTCGTGTCTCTCTAAGTGTCACTCTCAACCAAACATCACCAGCAATTCCATTCATTCAACTGAGGGACTGATGCAACATCTGAACTTACATGGTTTGGAATTTGAGGGAATCTGTTGTTTAAAGTGTGCAGTGTGCTGTAGGCTACATCCTAAACTTCGAACAACACTGCATCTATACAGGACTGTGACAAAAACACGAACGCCACAACACAACTGCAGATAACTCGATAAGCATCAATGTCATTAGCTGACGAAGGTAATAATCATGCTGTTTTTTCTGATCACAAAACGATATTACTCATGGGACTGGCATAACTTTGGGCATTTACAAATGGAACTGTGTTATTTCTCTCCCTTTTTTGAAAGTTGAACCCCCACCTGCTGTTAAGGATGATATTGTCCCTTGCCTTTGACTCGCATGCTCGCGCCCCCCCCCCCCCCCCACCCCCAAATCAATGGCCCGAGGCTCTGTGGTGCCTGTGTCACTTCTGGTGTGAGATGAGTTTCACCGCGCACCGCATTTGACATCTAAGTGCAACAACAAATTTGCACATGCTCAGTGAGGTAGGTGGGGGTCAGATTTTGGCCCTCATGGTGAAAGAAACACACAGTGCTGCCCTCCCTCGCCCAGACACAGTCCACATGGATATGTTAATGGACACACAGACAACTGAACTCCCTGGCAAAAAACTGCTCCATGACGCCCTTTCCCTTTACTTTTGTGGCCTCATTGTGGTTTTCGCCTCCAGCAGAAGTGTGCGCACTCAGATGCACTCACCCGCAAGCCAGGAACTATTTTACACACCACGGTCTGCTCAGTGCTAAAGGACAGCCACTTGGACCGATCAGAGTGCAAGAGTGTCTCTCATCGATGACAACGGGAGGCCCGTGGGTGCCAGGGCCATCATTAAGAGGAGCTTATGCAGCAGTAAGCCAGAGAACCCTGGCTGATTTAAACTCACACAGCATGAAGAAGCCAACTGTGTCCTGCTACTCAGGGTGGCGATGCGGTATGACGGTTTTGGAGCTGGGATTGAAACTCAGAGGTTGCAGGTTTGATTCCCAGGTGGTGCACTGCCATTATAATGCCCTGCAGCAAGGTGCCTCACCTGAACTGCTTCAGTAAATGTCCTCCAGCTGTACAACTCGATAGCATGCGAAAAAGACAGTCTTCATGGGCTGCTGTGGAAAACATTCTCTGCTAAATGTCAATGTGTCAATGTATCACTCTCGACTTCCCATTTGTCATCAACGAATGACATATAGCCAGGGTTTAAACCTGAGCATTCTTGGTTATAAGGACCAGCTAACACTACTAATGATTCATCACCTTTAACTCTCATTTTTAAACAAATGAGAAATGTATCATTAACATCTAGGACTTACCGCAGCCGAATGACACAAATATGAATATTTAGCAATAAAGCAATAAAGCCTGACAGAACGTTTTTGGCATTACCAAATCAGACCACATGGTTAGTTATCTAGCCAGCTTATTGAATAATATTCGAAGAGTTACTGTCTTGGATGTGACAACACAAAGTAGGAGTGTGCTTACTGGCAAGGTGGCTATCATGCATGTGTAGTCAACCAGCTAGCCAGTACAGAGAAATTACATGACAGGAGTGTGAAATAACTGTAATCACCATCAGTGACAGCCCTTTCCTGCCCGCTAAGCTACTTTCACCTACTTTAGATTGATTGCTGGCTTCCACAATATGTTTAATCAATTGAAAACAGCAGCAGCAAATAACTGATATTAATAATATTTCACCCAAACACTCCCTCCTGCACATAATAAGGGCTGACCACTGAGTCTCCTCTCCTGTCTTCTGTCACCGATGCCAGCGAGAATAAACAAACGAGGAGCACAGTGCGCTGCTCTGGTTTGCGTTAATAAAGCAGGTTCTCATGTGCAGAGCCGAGGGGACGCAGCTGCCTCACGGCCCCAGAAATGCTGCCATTTGAGGGCAGTTTTGCTCAGTAACCGAGGTGGATGATCTCACCAATAAAAGAAACTTCAGGGGTGAATCTGTTTACTTTCCTGGGAATAAGTCACCACTAAAGTATGGCGGGATTGTTAAAGTGATGGAAAAGTACAATTCTGGTATCAGTGTTGGGCAAGGGCTTTTCTTTCTGATTCATAACAAATGTGACATTTACGGCTCTTTTATAATGTCTAAACTCAGGGACACTGATTTCGCAATATAGAACATTTCTTATGAAAGCACGACCTCTCATAATTCACTAATTCGCAGGTTTCTATATCACACATACACTGTGACTGCACTGCTTGCTACCTTAAAATAAGAGTATGAATCTGCACGTTACTGATATGTAACTGTAGGTGCACTATAGTTATGTATGAATAGACTAACTGTATACAGTTCTTCAGCGATGCATTAGTAACCTTGGGGATTCTGAAGCTGTAGCATAAAAAAACTGTTCAAATCTTTCTTTTGGTTTGAGTACTGTCTTTTACCCCACCGACCATTTCTGCCTCACGGTCGCCGCGTTTTGTGGAGCACAGAAACATAAGAAATGGCAAACGACCAGAACTTCGCCATCTGTTGTGTGTGGCTTGAGTTTGCCATCATATCTGAGAAAAGGCACATGCCGTTCCGTCACATTAGATATACTGATTAATATCCGTGTGCAGCGATGTCAAGAATGGGCTCATAACTCCTATACTAAGGTAGTTTACATTGGTTCTCTTGGTAAACAGATCAAAAACACAGTTGGTTTAATGTTGTTTTAATGTTAAGAAACAGTAGACTTGCTGCTTGAAAACGAATTATGAAGATTTCCTGTCTCCAACCATCATTCAACAGAACAGCTGTTACTAATTTTACGAGTATAATAATAATATATGTATATAACATATTATTATATATTATAGTATATAATAATAATAATTATTATTATTATTATTACTGATGTTACTGTGTAGATTCACTGTTCTCAATTACGCTCTTTAGTAGCCATATGAGCAATGATGTTTCTAAATTTAAATTACATATCTCTGATGAATAACTTCAGTTTTCACTTTTGGCTATCATGTACAGTATAGAATCGGCAGTATTTTTTAACAAAATTATTGATTTCTCAGGTCCTGACACAATAACAAACATCGTAAAAGCACATGGCTGAAGTTGCATGGATCACGGTAACTTCAAGGATATGTGCTGCGCTAAAAGGCACTGTTCGTTTCAACACTTGGCTACCCTACAGTAAAGGATCTAATCGGTCAGAGATAGCCAAGACGCCATAATAAAATCTGCCTGGCGATGGATCTGAGACAGGTATTCAGAATAAAAAATGCTTGTGTCAGATAAGGACCAGGGAAACGCACGACAGTTACATACCTCTGTAGGTGCTTCCAGCTTGATAAAATTCTGGATCTCCCTCCACTCTCAGTCGGAACTCGTTATAGCCTTCCCTTCGTGTGCCCTGAGCCCGTAAAATTTTGCTGCAATACCCATCCGATTTCGCAGCTCTATCTGTAGGTTCCTCAGTATAGGCGAGTGCATGGAACAGAAAAGTCGAGATAAGACACTGCAACAGCAGTACGTTCGGATGTAATCCAGTTCTTGACATTGCGTGGCGGCGATTTATCAGCAGTCAATTCAGAGAGAAAAACGAAATAAGAAAAAAAAATTAGGGGACAGATTTCTTTTTTTAAAAAGATCCTGCCCCAACAATAGAAATTGACAACTTGTCAATCACGCCGACCCTTTTCACTTAGCATACGACAAGACGTTCTCAGACAGAGAGGAGCGTAAGTGAAGCCATCCTGAGTGTGCCGTATGTGACTACAGTATGATCGAACGCTTCCTTACTCCCGAGGACTTGTTCTGATTTGTTGGAGAGCCTGCGCTGTTTGGCGACTCAGTGTTTAGCCTACTTAACAGAGTGCAATTCTCATAGTTGGGAGAAATCGCGAAGCGAAGGGTAGCGCAGCTGTCTCCAAGACATCGAGGCAAGAACTAAGCTGAATGTATTGAGTCAACAGACTTTAAACAAAACCCAGACATTCAGAACAATGGCTTTTGTGACCGAAAGCGTTGTAGAACCTTTCTGGTGGTGGCTCCTCGCAGAAACTCCCCCACTTGTGTTTACACAGCCGTGGATCTTTGTTGCACTTGAGGGACATAAGCATATTTGTTGTTAAATGATCCATTTAAGGCGGGTGTTTTTTTTTTTTTCCATGCAGTCCTTCAATCCATTTTATTTGTGTTCCGCTTTTGTGCACATTCCCTCTCAGATGAAGGTTTGAAAATAGTAAACAATGATTCGTTGCATTTTCATTCATTTGCAAGACGTTATCAAAAGCACTACCAAGCTATTGTCTTTAATTCCGTGAATTATGGAAGCATATGGGATGCATAAAGGAGTATGTTCAATATATTAATAAATAGTTCAATTACTCTGAATTTCACTGTTGTTCAGATGATTGACACAGTTCATATTGCTGTCTATGTGTATTTTGGGGAGATAATTTGATATTTAAGTAAATCTTTGCAAATGATTCCAAAAGGTCAAGCACTCTTGTTGAATTAGAAAACCAAACTTGCAACTGTTACAATACATTTTTGTTGCAACCAGCTACCTCTACATCGGGAAATCAAACAAAGCAATCTGTGAGCCCACCGAAAACAACCTCCTTCTGAAGCGCCATTTCACTGGTGTTATTGTCATGGTGGCCTTTAAGTGGCGAGACAGGGAACCAGATGTGATTGAGCTCTGCTATCACCCTATGGCCCGTGTGCCTCACCACACCTGTGGCTCTCTGAGAGCTGTAATTTGACCTCAGGGTTTATGGCTTCCTGCTCTCAGTGGGTCAGAATAAGCACATGGTCCCAGAAACTGGCAGCTCCTGAGAGTGTTTAGTCTTGCACCTGTGATTTCGGAAACTTGAAACCTGGCCACTGTGCCCTTACAGTCACGTGTGCCCCTGTGCAGCAGAGTGACTTTTAAACTTACCATTCTTCCACTGAGAATATACTGCTTTTCAAAACTGGAGAGTTTATTTGAGAGACAGTAGAAACCCATCAGACTCATACATGGTCTTTGAGAAACATATCATCATGCCTTGAGACAGTAGAAACCCATCAGACTCATTCATGGTCTTTGAGAAACATATCATCATGCCTTGTGGATTTAAAAGTCATTCAAAACATTTCTGATGGTTTGATGGTCACAGAAATATTCCCATTCATAATGACCATCTGTGCATCTATTTGAATCCACATTGTCATCACAGATTTAGGCTTCACATCTCCATGAGTTTCAGGCAAGATTTTTGTTTCATTTTGTGGTAGTTAAGCAGTTATTATTCTTATTGTGGTCAGATTCAAAATTATGCTGTTTTTCATTCCCATAGTAGACCAGCCAGGACAATTAACTAGATAAGGCCTACTCTCAAAACTCCAGTAAGTTTATTTATCTGATACCATAAGGTGTGAGTGTCAGAGAGAAATTCTTTTGTACCCACATGCCCATTAAGATATTGTGTTTTGTCTGTTACTACTGTTTACCTTGAATTTGTAATGTTTTAAATTAATGGTTGTATAGCACATTTAGTTAACAATATAAATAGATACCACAGTCGGAACAGCATTCAACAGTTTGATCTGAACTGTTTTTTCATAAAACATCACAGTCTTGAACATTTAAATAAACATGTGAGATAAAATAAATTGATATAAAGTAGGGATCAAGGTTAGATCACCAACAGCTGACTGTAGGCTAGTATCTAATAAAACACAGATTTTTGTATAATACAGAAGCAGTGTATTTTCTATTTGGCAACAGTGACAATAACCAGAGCGTTTTGGGTGATGCTTTTTTTGCAGAAATCCGGAACTTTTCAGATTTGTGGCTCTGTCCGGGATGCGCTGATGGCTAAAACAATATCGCTTAGAACTCTCACTTTGCCAGCCACATGAGGGCAAGAGATAAGAACAAATCGATAAACCCTGAAGTGCTGGCGCAATCTCGCTTTTTATTACTTCTTTATCTGACCCCGGGTATAGTGTATCTTGCGTGACTTTGCTTCAAGCCCCCCAGTTTAGACTAGCCATTGCATTACATAAATACGCATAAAATGAGAACAAGAGCACGGATGAAAAAACGCATCCCGCTGGGTGCCGACGTGTGCGCGAGCTGCCTCAAAGATATTAAACGAGGAAGATGCATGCGAGGATGGTCCGTGAGCGGACCCAGCGGGAGTCAGACCCCCCATCCCGTCCCACACCGCCGCCTCCCGCAGCTGCACACCGCTGAGTGACTGATGCGGACACAGCCCGTATTGTGAACTATTATCGGCCAGCTCGCTCTTCCCACGCGCGCGCGCCGCGGGAGTGTGAGCGCGCGCAAGCATGCTGTATCTGTGGCGACGGATGAAGAGTGGATATAGTCCTGCGTTTCAACATGCGCGCTGAGCTGGAAGGGTTCTCTTTTCGTTTAAGGAGGAAATAAACCCCTGAACACATATGCTCAAACACTTTTTCTTTTTTTTTATTCAGTAGAACTACACTCATAGTCGATGAAATGCTGACATACTTTTCAAAGAATACACTTGCACCTCCTGCTAGGTAAGGCTTGGTTCCTAACAACACTAGACAGGGAATGTGAAGTCAATATACACATACATACTCCTCCATGATTGTTTAGCAGGCATTAGCTTGTAACGTGTTTTATAAGATAATAATACACTGAGATATTACACACAGTGAATTATAACATCATATAACAGTATAAAATATTCTCATATTTCCTGTTCATTTCTACTTACGATGTCAGTTTTTGAATTTAATTAATAAATTATATCAAGTTACATGCTTGTTGGCCAATATAAACAGGTAGAAGTAATAATCAGAGGTTTATTGTAATGATAACATTTTTCCATATTAAAACAACCCCACAAAATCATATATATTATTTGTCAGTGAGTGAATTTGCTTTCCTCTTATGGGCCTTCAACAGCAACATGAGTGAAGTGGCTCATTATAATGCCTATTTATTTTCTCCAGTTTCATGCAGAGCTTTTTGCCATGTGATATTAAACCCAATACATTTGCAATGCTCCATATAAAAATGATTGCATCAAGTATACAAATCTCCTCTGGCCCTGGGCATGTGTGTGTGCTCCCTGTGCTTGGTGGGGTAGATAATGTGATTTAGGGGGACAGGGATCTTCCAGGCAGCCGGTCACAGGAGAGGGTGTTTGGGGACTGGAAGTAGTTATTCTTCAGTAGGCATGACAGCGTTTGAGGGAGCACATCTGGAGCCCCGCTGTTTCCCAGCATGTGGGGGTGTCACTGGATCCCATCCCCGCGGCTCATCCCAAACTCATTCCACGGGCGCGAGTCACAGCCACAACCAAGCGCCCCAAAATGACGCTCACAGCCACGACCGAGCGCCCCAAAATCATGCTTACAGCCACGAGCGAGCACCTCAAAATCACGCTCACAGCCACGAGCAAGCGCCCCAAAATCACGCTCACAGCCACGAGCGAGCGCCCCAAAATCTCACTCACAGCCACGAGCGAGCGCCTCAAAATCATGCTCACAGCCACGACCGAGCGCCCCAAAATCACGCTCACAGCCACGACCGAGCGCCCCAAAATCATGCTCACAGCCACGACCAAGCGCCTCAAAATCACACTCACAGCCACGACCAAGCGCCTCAAAATCACACTCACAGCCACGACCAAGCGCCTCAAAATCACACTCACAGCCACGACCGAGCGCCCCAAAATCTCGCTCACAGCCACGAGCGAGCGCCTCAAAATCATGCTCACAGCCACGACCGAGCGCCCCAAAATCACGCTCACAGCCACGACCAAGCGCCTCAAAATCACACTCACAGCCACGACCGAGTGCCCCAAAATCACGCTCACAGCCACGACCAAGCGCCTCAAAATTATGCTCACAGCCACGACCGAGCGCCCCAAAATCTCGCTCACAGCCACGAGCGAGCACCCCAAAATCATGCTCACAGCCACGAGCGAGCGCCCCAAAATCACGCTCACAGCCACAAGCGAGCACCCCAAAATCACGCTCACAGCCATGACCGAGCGCCCCAAAATCACGCTCACAGCCACAAGTGAGCACCCCAAAATCACGCTCACAGCCACGACCGAGCGCCTCAAAATCATGCTCACACTTTCCCTCTTAATTGTGAAATGGCGGCGCTTGGGCCCAACGCACATCTGCCGCACTGTGCAAACCGGCGCAGTGATCAATGAACAGATGTGATAGGCTGTTGATGCTGCTGGCACAGACCAGATGTTCCTCCTGAGCAAAAAAGGTCCGGAGATTTCTTTATGCTGATATTTACAAATTAGGGGACCTTTTTGGAGTTTCCTAGAGTGTGCATGCTACAAACAGGTCTGACACTAATTTCATATATGGAGTGCCTTATGTCTGATATGGTAACGTTTTTTCCTGTCTGAAAATTATAGTGTTATGGAGAAATATTTGGACATGAGAAATGAGTGTTTATAATATCCAGAGGAATTCAAGGTTACAGTGTTCAACTAAACCTTTTTACAGGCTATGGTGAATGCTATGTATTCATACACTGCAGAAATGGCCTCCATTTTTAGAAAATAAAAAGCATATCAAATCAATGAGCCGTGGAGTATTGACTGTTTTCCTCCAGTGTATGTGCATGCTTGGCTCACAGGGTTCTTGACTCAGTCCCCAGCCATATCACACCAGGGCTTGGCGCTCCACACTGAAACCGATTGAGTGCATGTAAAACTGGTGAGATAGGCCTGGCCTGTGGTCCAGAGGGTGTGTTTTTATACCGGGGTGTGGAAAACAGAGACCAGCTCACACCTGCTGGGCCCGCCCCTGGCTGGAGCCCAGCCCCCTTATTTGCATATGCTTCCGTTACCGCGAGGATGTGAGAACGCGGAAACGGCGTGTGCCTGGGCCGGTGCCCGTGCATGGCGCTGCGCCGGAACGCTGACAGGTGGTCGCTGCTGAGAGAGAGCCTGCAGCTGGAGGCCTCTGCTGTCATCTCCTCACCGCGGTTTCTGCGCCGCTCGCCAACATGGCCTCAACCTTGCCTGCGAAGTGAGCATCCAAATTTCCACACCTTCTGGGTGGCTATGATACTGGAATATAACACTGTAGAGCAGGGGTGTCAAACTCCAGTCCTGGAGGGCCGCAGTGTCTGCGGGATTTTGTTCTTTCCTTTCGATTGGCAGCCATTTTAGGCCTTAGAAACCAGGTGTTTGGACTCTTTAGCCAACCAGTAATTTTAATTAATCAATTCAGTGCTAAAACACACCAAAAACCAGCTACCACTGCGGCCCTCCAGGACTGCAGTTTGACACCCCTGCTGTAGAGTGTGTATGTGTGTGTGTGTGTGTGTGTGTGGTGTATATGTGTGGAGGGATGTGTGTGTGTGTGAGTGTGTGTATCTGTGGGTGGGTGGGTGTTCTGTTCTAAACTTCAGCTTGGGCCCCTAGTAGCAGAGATCACTTGGTGGACTGCAAAGTGTGTGCGCAGCTCAGCTGGTGGACTGCAGAGTGTCTGCGCAGCTCAGCTGGTGGACTGCAGAGTGTCTGCGCAGCTAAGCTAGTGGACAGCTTTGTTCTCAGGCAGCAGAGTGTCTTCGCAGCTCAGCTGGTGGGCTGCAGAGTGTCTGCGCAGCTCAGCTGGTGGACTGCTGAGTGTCTGCGCAGCTAAGCTAGTGGGCAGCTTTGCTCTCAGGCAGCAGAGTGTCTGCGCAGATCAGCTGGTGGACTGCAGAGTGTCTACGCATATCAGCTGGCTGCATATGCTTTGAGCCACCTTCACACCAGTCTGAGCTCCACTGAACTGAATGTCCCTTGTTGCAGCTAGACAGCCTCACACTTGAGAGCAGACACCCCGGACTGCAGGTTAAAATAAGAAATTAGTAAACAAAAAAAAACTCAAGCACAGCATTCAGAAAACATGGTTCAAAACCAAACACAGATTCAACAACATTTTCAAAACCCCCTTTTCTCTTGAGCACAGAGCAATGGGTCATGAAAATAAGACTCAGTGTGAAAAGCTTACATATTTACTGCTAATGAGATGCCTTTATCGTAGCCTACATTGTCTGACATCCATGGTGATGGACATGTCTGAGCCCGTAGCACAGGGAGATGGCTTTAGAGGGGAGACAGAAGAATAACAAAGACCAGAAGACAAATAGAAAGAGCCTAATTTGGAAGTCAGTCATGAGGCATTTGTTTAATTGGTGCGCCCCTTTACTCTTTTTCTAATGCCGTAGTCCAGCTTAAGGGCCTTAATAAAGCAAACAGCTAAACAGTAAACAGGGAGCTGAATAAATGTGTGTGTGTTTGTGTGTGTGTGTGTCTGCGTGTGTGTGTCTGTGTGTGTGTGTGTGTGTGTGTGCGAGCGTGTGTATGTGTGTGTGAGTGTGCGTGTGCATGCGCGCGTGTGTGTGAGTGTGTGTGTGTTTGTGTGTGTTTGTGTGTGTGTGTGAGCGTGAGTATGTGTGTTTGTGTGTGTGAGCGTGCGCGTGTGTGTGTGCGAGCTTGTGTATGTGTGTGTGAGTGTGCATGTGCATGCGCGCATGTGTGTGTGAGTGTGTGTGTGAGCACGTGCGTGTGTGTGTGCGTGACCGTGAGCGCGTGTGTGTTTGCGCACTTGAATGTTGCTTTGGTGCTGCCTCTTTTCTCTGTTGATATTTTTATCATAATCATAATGCTGATTCTTCTCAGATCAGTTGCTCTTGTCTCTGCAGCACATCAGGGATAGGAGCTGATTAATGAAACTGTCTTTCTGTCATGAAGTCATTAAGCTACACCTCAGTGATAATGTCTGAAATCTCAAAACTTACAGCCACTCCTGTGAAGTGAAAGGAATCACAGATGTATCATGCCTGCCTCATTAAGACAGACACTTTTCACAGTACAGTTTCAGAAAAAAATTGTTTGGAATCATTAACAAACTGCTTGGCACTACGGAACCGTTAACTGATAAATAGTGTAGAACCATTAATGGTTCCACAGTATCCAGCAGATTGATTGTGGTTCTGTGTGGTTCCTAGAAATATTCCCTATGATTATGAAGAAAGACCATTCTTTTGGTGGTATTTAAATCCAGTTTTTCATATAATGTACTGACCTGTCTGCATATCAAAGGAGGGACAACCCTCCTAGTATGTCAAAATCTTAGCAGCTTGTACCATATGAAGAATCTGAATGCTGAAAGGACATACAGTTTTCAAACTGTTTTTTATTCATAAATAGCAAACCAACAGCTTCTGTATCCCACAAACTCATCATCAGTGTCCCTGAGATACGTTTATGGCTCATTCTGTTTAACAGAAATATGGAGTAATACAGGTACAGTTGGAGGCCTGCATTATTCAAGCTAACCAGGTTTTTGAGCTGGTCCTGTGTGCCTGGCTCAGGTGTATCTCTTTCTCTTTGATAACTTGTTGCAGTAATATTTTCTGGCATCAATTTAACCTCCCTGACCTGCTGCAATATCAAAGTGTGGATCTCTGGAGAGGTTTGAAGGCCATGAAGTATAATTTGAGTTTGTTAACATTTCAAACACATATGGGATTGAGCTACCAGTTCTAAAGTAAACAAAGAAAATATTAATGAATGGTTGTATAATTTTCCTTTTCAGATTTTCTTTTTTTATACTTCATGCTCTTTCGAAGGAGATGAACACGCAAACAGATGTATTATAAGTTCTGTTGGAAAACTTTTAACATCATGTCGAGCATGGATGTTTCTTTGTGTAATTTAAAGATCCTGGCCATGTTTTTGTACAACATCTCAAATGGCATCAGAAATACTTTTGACACAGCCTCGAGGGGGATAGCCACTGCTCCTACTATTCCCATGAAAGTCCTTTGATATTTGGCCTCATTTTGGATTTTGCAGTTGCTGTACGTATGAAATTAATACGCTTGTTATAGTCTCCAGACAGTCTGACGACAGCGTCAAAAAGCAGGGCAAAACTGCTGTAGCTCCTGTCTTATGGTTCTCTCATCTGATTGGCTGGGGAAATTGCAATGGCACAAACCTGCGGGGGCTCCACATGACTCATTAAAGAAAAAAATATGATATGACAGCCCATAAGCCCTCTATAAGCAATGGGTAAATTAAAATGCAAACACAATGTGAGTGAAATTTTAAAACATATACATATAGATTTTTTTTGCATTTTATTTTTTCTTTAATGTATGAATCGTGCCAAAGTGGTTTGTAAACAGTTTTTTAAGCATCAGGGTTTTCTTTCCTTTAGTTTTTACTGGATGAAAGTTTATCCAGACAAAGTTTTGCAGCTCCTCCTGTGCACTGTTGATGAACTGCTTCCTGTGCCAAATGTACATCAGTCTTCCATACCGTTCCCAGCACTCCCCTGTCTGACCTCTGACCCCTAGCCTAGTGTGTGCGCACAGCGGTTACCTCGGCAACAGCAGGGCAAGAATAATGAAGCTGTGACACCAAGAGTGCCCGCCCCACAGTATGGTTGTCCCATTAAAAGGTGTCTCCTGGCCCCTATTAAGGAAGCGAGAAACACAGAGAGCTGCGCGAATCCCTCACCCTGACAGTAATGGACTCTGCAGAACAACAGAACCACAGGGCAGGGAGTCTCCGGGTCTTAAAGTTACTGACATCGTGCGGTCACATGGGCTGGTTTTTCTCATCAGGCATCGCTGCTCTCTGACTGACGCCAGCAGCCTGGCTGGACAGACTGCAGGGAATATGGGTAACTGCAGGGCTTATGGTAAACTGATGGGTCTCCGCCCTCACACGATTGGGCCTCACCTGTTGAACTGAGTTTTTCAGACTTTCATTGTAGTCAAC
This sequence comes from Albula glossodonta, assembly GCA_019788955.1. Lineage (NCBI taxonomy): Eukaryota > Metazoa > Chordata > Actinopteri > Albuliformes > Albulidae > Albula > Albula glossodonta. The sequence goes on along the minus strand of JAFBMS010000075.1, from coordinate 1,045,089 downwards.
TTCCTTTCCAGGAGTGAATTGGCTTATGGAAGGTAAGTGAAAAACCAGCAGGACGCTGCCCTCCCGGGAGTGTAGAAATGACCCATTTCTGCTCTTACAGTCAGTCTTTTTTGGGAAAGAAACCTGGCGTCCCATTACTGCTTGCAATCAACATTTCTCACGTAAGGGTGGAGGCAAGCATAGCCAATATCTGTTTGTGAATTTCAGGCTAACCTATGGCCTTACATGTTTAATTGATGCTAATCCTTTATGAAATCGTACATTTCAGTGAAATTTCTTGATGAACACAAGCTTAAAGCAGTCCCTATGTGCCTGTATGAGATGGCTCACAGTGCTCTAATTTATGAGTGATCCGTGTTGGAGGAGGTGGCTAATTAGCTAATTGAGCTAGGGTAACTGGTGGCTATGGGAACACTCTGAGGCCAGCAGCCCTGCGGGACCAGAGCTGCCCATTGCTGTCCTACAGCATGGGGGGCCAGGTCTGCAATAGGGAACATTTAAAATAAAGGTATACAGGCAATGTCTGACTGCATATAAGTCCATGGTGCCATAAGATTATAATAGAGTTCAGAAATCCTGAGAATGGGACATAGCAGACGTGACCTATTTGACTTATTTATTACCTTTCCAGATACATTAGCTGAAATACAGTACAGTATGCATGCAGTAGCATGGCTATTCAGTCAATACAGGTACACTACAGTATCCCATATAGCTTTAATTATATGGTGTTCCCACAATGTCCAAATCACATAACAGGGAATGTGTCATGTACGTTAAGCGATGCATACCTGTAATACAGTCAATAACTTTTTCACTTTAACTGAGGAATCCTTAATTGACATTGAGATGGCATTTTTTTGATGTTTAATTCAATTACCTTACAAAACATTATCTTTCGGTTTTTCCCAGCATTTACTGAAAAGTTTATTTTGTCCCCGTAGGGATGTTCAGTGGAAGGTTTAACATCCTTAAAATCACAGAAAATCACAGTAGGCCTACACATACAAAATATCTGTTGCTATACAAAATAAAGATTGATTGATTCTTCGCCTACATTTCCTGGAATGGCTGTGATTTATTTGCGGAGCACCTGTTTGAGGTTCTTCGCTCACCGGTTTCCGCAGACGAAAACCATCTCGCCTGCGTGATTAGTATGTTGGGATGTGCGTCGTCGTCCTCTCGCGCTGGTCGACGTTCCCTCCCGAAGATGGCTCAGTGTTTAGAGCTCCACATTCCGCTTGTGCGGTCACACTTTTTAAATCAAATAAACCATGGAGTCTGCTCATTCTCACTGAAACATATGCGTCATTCCCCTGTCAACCACACACATTCCCTGCAAATCATCTCAGACATCACACAGTTAACCACTGATTCAAAACATCTTTGAGTGGGAGTTCATTTCCTCAGTAAATGTGGACCTTTTTACAGAGGTCACAAAGAAAATGAATCAGTAATACATTTCTTGGATAAATATTTTTTTAATGTTATGCCTGGTAATTGACAACTAATGAATACAATTCCAGCATTTTATTTGTTCTTCTCAGCATTTATGAGCCAGGGGCTTAAAATTATCCTTAAAATAATGTGGTAATTAATTGAAGTTATTGTTTTTACTGTCTGAAAGAGTGACTGGATACAGGTCTCTGCAGTGAGTCACAGTTTCCCCAGCGCAAAGGAAAAATATTTTATACTTTATCTTGGGATGTTGCACTACATGTAGTTTTCTTTGTGACCACAGCTGATGGCCAAAATAGTGTTTTTTTTTTTTTTTTTCTTGGAGAAATCAAGTTATGAAAATGTAACATTGTGATGAGTGAAAAAAAAATCAATAGAATAAAATAATTCAGTCCAGAGTACAGATCGAGAAGTGTCAGTACATTTTTTTGAGAAATGTAGGTTTTTTTTCAGTTGACACGTTGAGGAAAGTATT